>PVKB01001150.1:222500-450000 GCA_004027205.1 Ctenodactylus gundi
AAGGGGACAATTCTGCCTCTATCCAGAGGCCTGGGCTGTGCCACTGTGGCTGGGCAGATGCCCCGTCCTGCCTGGCACTTGCTTACGAGGCGACTCTCCCCTCGCTGCTCTCCCAAGTAGTGGTGGGGACGCCAAATGGCAGGCAGTAGGGGGGCGACTAGCCAGCAGTGGGCAGAACCTGGAGGCCACTGCTGCCAGCCCCGGCCCTCGAGAGGGCTGCTTCCTGCCACACCTGCCCTCTGAGTGGGGGTGGGAGATGCTGGTGGGTGGGGAGATGGGGAGGAATTGGGGATATGGTGCTGCTTTACTTAACCAGGAAGGATTCGCAGAGCCCAGAAACTTGCTGCATGGGCATTGTTTCTGAGGAGCCAGCACCAAATTAAATTCCAAAAGCTGGAGAGAGTTGAAGAGTAGGTGTGGAGCCCTTCAAGGACTGTAACTGGATGGCAGCTGTGCTCCTGGTGGGGTTCTGGGGACATGACTGGACCTTTATCTGCTTAGTGCTGGAGAGCCCAAAGTCTAACTGCGTGGAATGAGCAATCCCGCCTTTGGGCTAGAGTGCTTTACAACAAGCCGTCCCCCACCCCTTTCTTCCACTTGTTTGATTGCTTTAGGTAAAAAGAATAAAAACTAAACAAAAAATTTTTTAAAAAGTGTGTTTCACAACTCAATCGGTCAAATGTATTAGGCTATTTGTCTTGCCCTGCTTTGCCGGGAAATTTCCAGGCTTGGAAGTTTCCTACGCTCAGGTTCAAATCCCACCCGGACTGCTTATCCGCCAAGTGGCCTTGGGCATGTCATTTAATTCTCCAAACCTCAATTTTCTCAGCTGCAAGGGGAAACATTCCTCCTCCTGTCACGGTCACTCCAGCAACGCTGGGGATGGGAGATGAATTGCAAAGAGCAGCGCCGCTGAGGTGCTGCCAGGGGAGCGAGCTTTCGTGTTGTCAGGGAGACCTGCGCATCCTGGGCACACACACCAACGGGTGCTCACCTCCCCGCAGGGGCCTGGGGTGTGAGGGCAGCCCAGCATGAGGCAGCCGCATCCAGACTCACCTGGTGCTGCTAGAGGGAGCTGGGCATACAGGTCAGCGTGCCGCCAGAGGGCCCTAGGCCCCCGCGGTGACCGTGTGCAGGCTGTCCTTGCATTCGAAGATACTTCACTCCTTCTTGATGAAGGAGGTCCATCCGCGTAACGGGTCTGGGTCCATTCCGTGGGTCCAGACCCGTCCTGGGCCCCAGGATTCCCAGTGAACAGGCCACAGCAAAGAGATGGAAAAAGGTAACACCGTCTCCAGACGAGCGTTTGGGGAAGAGATGGGAAAGGGCAAAAAGGGACAAGAAGATATCCATTATCCTAGCAGTCAGAGGCTTTTCTTTTCCAGGTATCAGCAAATCCGTGTGACGCTTGGCCAGTAACTTTTCCTGGGACGCCGTGGACACCAGCTTCTATTCACCGCAGACAGAGCACAGTAGGCAGGGCAAGGTAATATTTGCATAAATGTCCGATCTGTTCAACCAGTGAGTTTATTGGGATTATTTACAGGAGTATGGGTGAGGAGGGGCGCACGTGAGGGGCAATCTACACTTTCTTTCTCTGGTCTCTGCTCTCTTTTCTCAGACCAGCTGTTTGTAGTTGCAGAACGGAAGTTACTGAACTTTTCCCTTTGTTGGATACCACCCTGTCCAACCGTAGGGGAGCCTACAGAGAGGGGGTAAAATTGGCCCCTCGCTGCTGGGATGAACTAGTGAGGCCCAGGTACTTCTAGTTCCTTCCAGGTGAGGGGTGCACAGCCCTGAGTGGTTCTCTGTACTCTGGCACACAGTGGGGACTGTTCTAATTGCTCATTGCTCACCACACAATGAGCTGCTGACCCAAACTTTCGACCAGAAGTCTTAGCATGTTGTAAGTGAACATGGCTTTGTTCTGAATTTCCTTTTCTTAAACAAGAAGAAAGAGCCAAGCAAGCACTGCTAGAAACCAGTCCCCAGAAACGATTGGTCACATTGTCCTGCCCTAGCGAGAGGAAGGTAGAAGGAAGGAGCTCGCTGTGGGTCGTTTTCTGCTCCCTGAACCCAGTGCTGTCCCGTTTGGCTTTGACTGGTCATGTTCCTTCAAGAGAACATTCGATGGCATTCTATGAAGACGTGATTTGTATGATGCGTCCTCCCCCATGGCTCAGAACCCAGTTGCTGAACTTGGCAAGGGACAATATTCCTCAGGACTTCTGGAACAACATACTTAGTGACAAAAGGCACACAGGTTTGCAGTTGGACTCAGCCAGACTCCAATCTAGGCCCTGCCACCCTCTCTCTTAATGAGACATTGGGAACATCGGCCTTCTGAGTTGGAGATCCTGAACGTGCAAAATGAAGTTCAGAGGAATAGTTTCTGTCCCTGGGAAGGCTTATGTGGAGGTACCTGAGCAAAGCCGGCATCTGGAATGCAGGAGCTGGTGGCTATTGTCAGTAGGACACTAACTGTCCTGGGTGCTGGGTCTCTTGCTATTTGTCCCTACCACGTGAGGTCTGACCCAGGGAAGGCTCTGGAGATACGAAAGTGTGGCCAAGGGGCCCCTGCTCGGGAGAATGGTGCCTCTCTGGGACCAGGCTGAGAGCTTGTTCTCTCTGACTAGTGCCTGCAGGTGGCAAAAGCCATTAGGAGCAATTTGTTGTCACCAAGCAGTCCTGCTCCCTCTAAACTGTTATCAATGAGCTTGTCAACCCAAGGCCTAACCTCCTCCGTTCTTTTCATCTGTTCTCCCCTCAGAGGCCTCTCCAGAGCCCAGGGCCTTCTCCCAGGACCTGCAACAGGCTGTCGTACACCTGTTTGGCTGGAGGCTGGGCCCGGGGGTCTGAGCGTGGTGGGAGAGAGCAACGAGCTGCCTAGGCCTCCTGGCTCCCGGTGCTCGTCCATGTCAGGATGTCAGATGACAGTTGTTGGCGCTGCAGCTGGCACGTCAGCCCGTGCCAGGGACATGGCGCGCTTGCCGTGTGCGTTAATGCGCTCTGCTCTCCCTGAGGACGCTGCGCCTCACCTCTTCAAGGCTGTTGCTCTAGCTGCAGCGGAAAGAGAACAGGCCTGACGGGCAGGTCCCAGGGACCTGGGAGGCTGCCCATGCCAGACCTGCAGCCTGGAGGTGGAAGCCCCTGCAACAGCAGTCACGTAGGCTGTGCTTGACTGTGGGGTTAGTAGGGTGCTGTGCAGAGCTCCCCAGAGCCCTGGGTGCTGCAAGCTGCAGAGGTCTGAGTAAGCCCAGGAATTCAGATTGGCACTGGATTTCTGACTATTATCAGAACCAGGAGGACCCTCCAACAGGTGGAATAAGGTTCAATGGATGGCAGCTGTTGGTGCTAAGAAAGGGCCCTGTCTTCATCTTCTTGGGTAGGTTATACCCGGATGTCACACACAGTATGAGTGGCATAAACAGCAGACGTCATCTTCACAGGTCTGGAGCCGGGACGTCCAGGCCCAGGCTGCCAGCGAGGTGGGCTCCTGCTAGGCCTCATCTCTTGGTCTACAGGAGGCTGCCTTAGACCTGTGCTTGCACCACCTCTGTGCACTCTCAGAGGAAGAGTGTGATCGAGCTCTCTGGTGACTTTCTAACAATGACATCAATCCTGTTGTACTAGAGTTCCTCATTCAGGGCCCTGTCTAACCCTGGTCACCTCCCAAGAGCCCCAACTTCAAGCACTGTCACATTCGCCATTAGGGCCTTCACATAGGAATGTTGGAGGGGCAGAAGTATTCAGCTCATACCAGGACCCTTGAAGGAGTCTGTGGCCCAGAGAAAATAAAATGAAGGGTGCCAAAGTGTACCTTGTTTGAGGGGAGAGCACCGTGGAGAATTGGGGTGTCCTGGCTTTCAGAAGGAAAGGGCTGAGGAGAATCATCATGGCAGACCCCTCTCTGTGCTTTTATTAAACCTCTGCTTAAGCAAACGTGATACTGACCACCTTGGGAGATAAATGAAGGATGGGAGTTTGCTGGGAGTTTCAGTACCTGAGTGCCATTTCTTAGCAGTCACAGCAGGTCACAAGGAGCAAATGGCAAGTGGCAGGCACACCAGGCCCAGCAGGAAGCTAAGCGTAGTGTTTCCGTCTGCCGGGACTCAGGCAGGTATGGTGGGGCAGTTCTAGTGCACTCCCACCCTGGCAAAGTGCCCCCTCTCCTAGACAGCCCTGGCCTCACGCCTTTGCCAAGTGGGGGCACTGAGCCTCACCAGAGTTAAGAGCGTGATTCCCAAGCTTTCAGCAGAGGTGTCTCTCTGCAGCCATGTGGTAATTTGGCCTTGTTGACTCCTGCAATTCCAAAACCCATGCTTTCTTCTCTGTATGAGTAAGGCAGGCTTTCAAACGCCTCACATGTTTATGAAACTGCACTGTAACTGGTGCTCTGCACACTGCAGAAGCCAGGGCCTGTTGGCAAAGCCCAACTCTGAGCTGCTAAGAATCCTGAAGGCCAGAAGCCTGGACTCTGACGATGCTTGAAGTCCTGGTCAAAAGCACTTGTCCTGCCCTTCCAGGACTGCTGAGTACTGGGTTGAACAGAACACAGCCAGGTCCTGAGGGAGAGCTTGATGGGAAGGGGCCCTGGACAGGGAGACCTTGCAGGCTCTACCCCAGGCCCAGAATATCCCCCAGCATTGTCGAAGTAGAATTTTTACTCAAGGATTTCCTTGCCATGAACTTTGCTTTCCCCCCAGAAGAGGTATACTTTGGCCCCCTTCTTTTTATTTTCTCTGGGCCGCAGACCCAAGTGGACAGAGATGGAGGATGCTCATCAAATAGGACAGACTCAGGGTGTATAGTGTACTGGCTTCGTTGTGTGACTCATATTGGTTGCACCTACTCGTGTCGTGGGAAATTGACAGTACCAAGGTGGCCCTACTGCTGCTCTTCACATATCACCTCTAGTTTCCAGAGCAGGCTTTTATTGCAAAGCAGACTGTAGGGAGATGCCAAGAGCAGGGGATGAAGAAGGAGGAAACTCCTATTCTGGTTTCCTGGGATGAGAGGAATACATTACCTCTCACCCTGCTCAGTGCACACACTGACCACATTTCTGAGACCATAGATAGTTCCTTGATTATTGCTTCTTCAACAGGTGCTTTAACCTGAACCTGTCAAAATTTCCTTTGTCTTCTTTGATATTTTTAGTGTTGGGGATAGTGGCTTCCGGGCCCATGACTTCACTCTTGGCTCTGGAGTGGAATGCTTGATTGAGAGACCAACATCCTTTGTCCTGAAAATGACACGTAACTTGCTTAGTCAAACTTTGCCCAAGGTATCCATCTTCCTACCTGGAAAAGTGGTCAGGACCTGGTACTCCAGATAAATGTCCAAAGCCATATACAAGTCATACCAAGAGCCTGGTGGGTCTACAACTCAGCACCTCTTGGACTCAACCTGAGTCTTTGAGGTGTAATGCTCTACCAAAACTTTAAATTCAAAGACATGGGGTCTCTGATTGTAGACCCAGGGAAGGGGAGACCTCAGCATAGCTCATGCAGGGTGCCTGAGAAGTGGCCACACAGGTCCTGGCAACGATGGTCTCACTGGCATCATTCCTGTCACCTTTACTTCAGTGTAGATGGTATAGATGGGATGGGTGGACCCTATCTAAAGGAGACTCCCTGTTATAGGGGGCCTAGCCAATCAGGAAACTATTCACCCCAATTTCCTGAGGAACGCTCAGGAACCATACCTGCTCATCATCCCCACAGGTGTGTTTGGGGTCACGTTGAGGCAGTGCATGCAGCAGAGTTTGGAAGGACAGATATAGGGGGACACAGGGTGTTGTCCATACATACCCACAGGGGGCTGCAGCAAGGCAAAGCAGTTTCTTAGGGAAAAACAGCCAAGATATTCAGTGAACACTGCCAGCCAGCCCTGTCAGATACAGGGCCTACAAGTGCACCAGCCCAGCCTTTTAGCAGGTGTAATTCACATGAGTGCAGTTTGGGATTGCTTCTCCATTCCCTCCTGGCTTCCTTGGGACTGAGGCCATGCAAGTGGCAGGAAACTCATTCCTCACCCACCCCACTGTGTCCTTTGTGGATCCAGAGACAGAAGGCTAGAGACAGACCCATCAAGGGCACAGGAATGAGTGGCTTCCAAAGCGCTGGCATTTACACAATTTAGGCATGTTACGTTTGTTTAAGGGCTTTTCTTGTAAAGGGTGCAGGGCCCTGAGCGGCCAGATCTGTTAATGCCTCATGCTTTTTGTGTTTAAATGTGCCACTTCCAATGACTGTCAATGTTGACCCAAGTGAGAAACATTCAAACATGTTTATAGTAGAGACCATGGGACTTCTTTCCATGTGATTTTTTTTTTGCTCCGTGGAGAAAGAGGAAGGAAGATAACACCAGAAGTTCTTGTTTTTTGACTTAAGGTCTCTTCAACAGGCCCTGTCCTGTGTGGCTGTTGCCTCCTCCTTCAGAGTCCTGGAGCCCTTCAAAATTCCACTCAGAAAACATGGCCGGGAAGTCTGTTAAGCAGGTTATGAAGTGGGGTTGCTGACATCATCACACCAAATTAATGGCTGTGTAATTTGGCACTGGAATGTCCCTAAAAAGCCTCATACATTTGGATGCTTGGGATTGTGAACACTTTCCCTTGCTGTTCTGAGGTGGAGCCTAGTCGGGGGGGGGGGGGGGGGGGGGGGGGGGGGGGGGGGGGGGGGGGGGGGGGGGGGGGGGGCGGGGAGGGGCGGACTACTGAGGGAGGGACAACTTACCAAGAGGGTAGTCTGGAAGGAAACACTCCCGCTCCAGCTTCTCCCCATGGTGCCATGGCAGCTCGTGCCTACCAGACGCTTCCCACTCTTTCCAGCTGCCTGTGAATGGACTTGGACCTCTTGAAACTATAAACACATGCAATACATAATGTTTACACTGAATTACAGTATTTTATGCACATATGTATCCCATCAACCTTTCTTCTCTTAAGTTGTGGGTGTCAGGTATTATGAGCCAGCAATGAGAAAGTGACCAAGACAGTGGCTTAAAAAAACAAAACAAAAAACAAGACAACAACATTTATTCATTCTTTGGAGAAGTATTTAGCAAGTGCTTTCTTTGTGGCAGTACCATGGTTTATCCCAGAAATGGAGAGGTGGATGAGAAAGCTGGAATCCTGCCCCAACAGAGCTTTAGTCCTCCAGAAGACGGCAGTGGTGCACAAGGTATGGCACAACCTCCAGAGAACACACAGAGTGATACGTGAAAATTTGGGTCTGGAGGTTGAGGCAGACCTTTCTGAGGACAGGCCTGAAGGGAGGAATAGATATCCACTGTGCAGATCCCAGAGACAAGGAAAATGGCATGATCTGAAGGGAGAAACGTGGGAGAAACTCCAACTGAAAGGATTTGATTATTCTATGTGCTCAAGGCATTTAGAACCCAAGAAAGGGGGAAACCCGTCACAGAGGGGGTAACTCAATGGCATAGGTGTTTCATAAATTCAAATAGGGAAATCAGGTATTTGGATGGATAAAAATACCTGCTTCCTAAAAAGATTTAATTTGTTCCAAGAAGGCATATGCATAATATGTCAGGAGAGGACCCTTGGGTGCCATCTCTTTTATGGCCCTGGTATGTTTATCAGTGACATTCAACTAACTGGCACATGGTGGAGGATCTGAGGTATCTCTTAAGGAATCTGCTCACCTATCTCTGTGACATGAGATCTGCTGGTCCTACTACACTGACAAGCACACAGCAATCAGGAGTTTTTATCCTGTGCCAGTTGTCTTAGCTACTCTCTTGATGCTGTGACAGAATATCTGACATCCACAATTTAAGGGAAGAAATATCTCTTTTAGGTCACAGTTTCAGACAGTCTCACCCATTCCAACCGTGGGGAGAATGTCAGTGCTGAAGCCACATGGCAGAGGCAGAGGCTGGAGGGCTGCTTACAGCACTGCCGACAGAAAGCCAAGTAGAGCAGGAGCCCAGGGAGTCTGGAGACTCAGGCCACGGCTAGAGCTTTCCAAGGAGGAAGCTGTAACAATGTTTCTTCTTCTTTATTTAGTTCCAGCTGTCCGTTGGGCCCCCCTGGCCCACCATGAGTGTCCCTCTCTCATTTTCTGGCCCACAAGTCTATAACAAACACCCGAAATCTCTGCCATGGGCACACGCCAGTCTCGACAAGTAGACACAACCTTTCTAGGTCAAGCCCTTAAGTATGCCCCATTCCAGCTAAGCCCTAACTGCCAATAGCACAAGGTTCCACAGTTATCCCACTATATCTAAATACTTGAGGCTTTTGGGGGACACTCCAGACCCAGGTCACAGCACCTATTTTCTCCATTTACATATATATATATATATATATATATATATATATATATATATATATATGCAATGCATAATGTTTACAATGAACTTGAGTGTTTAGTGCGCATATATATCACGTCAGCATTACAATCCCTTCCCCTACCCATTTTTGGCCCTCCCACACACACTCCCCATCTCCCCTAACTCCCACCACTATCAGACCCATTTGGTTCCATAGAATTCCTGCATTCTGAGTTCTCAGAGAAACTATGTGACATTTAACATATTTAATCTTGTGTATCTGACTCACTTCACCACTCAAGTCACAACTCCTTAGCTCAGTTTCCCACCCCTAGAATGGGCTGCAATGCTTATATATTGATGCCTCTTCTCTGGGTCCAGCAGAACCCTTTATTGGGTGATATGCCAAAAATTCTTTATATATATATATATATAAATTGTTGAGATTCTTTAACATGGTCTCACCCACTCATCTACATAAGAAAAGAACTATAATAATTGCAATTCATGAGGATAGAAAATGTGAGAAAGAAAAAGAGAAAAATTAGATTTCGAATTCCTTAGCAGTGTACTGAAAGATAAATGTTTGTACATCCAAAAGATATTATTCAGGTTATTATTACATCCATCAGTTTTCTTAGAATAAACTTAAGGCAAGGACCAAATAAGTGAATTGATACATTAAGTGAACTTACGTCTATATCACAAAAGTATGTTACACAAAAGTAGTAGATATAGCAGCTTGCTTAGGCATATCAGAATTTTTAAAGAGTTATTTCCCAACAAGGAGCAGGAAGAAACAAGCAAGATCATTATTACAAATTTAGTTACAGAGCATGAAAGTAAAATTCAAGAGTCACGGGTTGAACTAATGCCCGACTAAATTCTCAGCCAATGTAATAAGGCTGCCTGTTCTTTTGTCTTTACCACTCAGTGACAGCTTCAAGGAAAGGAGCCCCAAACCACTTATTTACCAACTCTTACTATGTTTATATTTATACCAATTTCCCATGTTTTGTATAATTATTTATGAAAAGTAATATACTAATAAAAATAGTAATTATGGGGGAAAGTTTCATAGTTTTTATAAGAAAGCTGGTACTGTTTTAGTAGGATACCAATCAAACGATCAATGTCTTTTTTGTTACACTTTCTCTTTAGATGTTTCCTTTCCTCCATGTTCTTTGGTGCTGCTGGTCTCTCTCAAAGATTCTTTCAAGTATTTTTCTGCAAAGCTGGCCTAGTGGTAGCAAATTTGTTTGGGGACTCTTAGTCTTGAAAAATTTTACTTCTTTGATTTTCAGAGATAATTTTGCTAGATCCAACAACTTGGGTTGTCACCTGCTGTCTTTTAAAGCTTGAAAGATTTTGCTCTGGGTTCTCCTGACCTTTAAAATTTACATTGAGAAATTTGTGGTAATTTAAATGGATTTGCCATGTTAGAATAAGGTCTGTTTTTCTCTTGCTGCTTTTAATATTCTCTCTTTATGTTGTATTTCTGGGGTTTTGATTATGATATGCTATGGTGAGTCTAATTCCTGGTTGAGGTTATTTGGTTTTCTATAAGTTTCTTATACCTGAAAATTAATTTCTTTCCTAGATTTGAAAAAATTCTTGTATGATTTCAATGAATAAATTCCTTACACCTTCAGTGCTGCATTTTGCTCTTTCGCCCACACCCATAATTCTGAGGTTGGTTCTTTTTGAACATTCATCAGCTGTTGTATCCAGTTACTTTGCTCATTTCTAATTTTGGAGTCATGCCTACTTATAGCATTTGTTTCCTCAGCTTTGTCTTCAAGGTCTACTATTTTGTTCTCACAATGTTCAAGTCAACTTTCTTTGCTTTCAAATATATTTTTCATGTCCTGAATTTCAGCTAGATTTCTCAAAATTTCCACTTCTCTATCTAAATGTTCCTTCATACCTTGTCTGACCTTATTTATCTCAGCCAACTTTTTTATTTGTGGCTTCTATATACTCAGTAGGCTTTGTATCCATTAGGACCACTGTTTGTTTACTAAGTTCCTCTTTAATCTCGCTGATCATTATTCGCATTTCTTTGAAAATATCTTGTTTGAACTGGCTGTTCAACTCATTTATTTGCTTTTTGACTTCCGTCCTATGAGTTACACTATTTCAGGGCCCATGGCTTTAGTTTCTGGGACTCAGGCATTTCTCTGTGTGTGTGTCCTATTGCCTTGTCATCTTCCCATGTTTCTGCTGTTGAGGGACTTCTCTTTAAAGGCCCAGCCAAGAGTTTTCTTTGAACAGTTATGATGGTATGTGGGGCAGCTAAAATTCCTCTAAGTTCTGTGCTGGGAGTAGGCAGTGAGGGAGGACCTCTGAGGTGTCTTATTCATCCCAACCCCCCTCAGCAAAGCTCTCTTTCTTTTCCAAGAGGTGGTACTCTCCAACCTTGGAGGTGGTCCCACTACACCCAAGATGTTCAGGGGGTCAGCGGCCTTTCTGTCTTCTCTGCAACTGTCTCTTGAGCCAGATTCTTCCTGGGCACTGTTTAAGAGTGACCTCAAAAACCTTGAGTGCTCTTCTGAGCTTTCTTTTACTCTAAACAGCTCTGTCTTGAGGTCTTTCCTTCAATGGCTCCTGCTTAGGTCACTGCCTGTTATGGGTGCTGAACTCTGCTTCTAGTCCGTTCTCTGGGACACCTTTTCTAGGGGAAGCTACCACCTGTCAGCTCATTTTTGGAGGCTGGGGCTTCCAGGTGCTGTTAATTCCCACTTCTCTGAGGTCTGTGCTTACGTTGGTCTGAGGTTCCAGGCTGCAGGTTTTCCTCGGTCTGTGGATGCAGGCGGCTCAGAGCTGCTCTCAGTTGGCCTGGGGCTGCTTCCTGGGCTGATGTTTTCCTTCTTCCACTTCCAGTGTGTCGTGGAGGTTTCTTCCCATGGTCTCCTGTCAGTTATGGGGTTGTTCCTTCCTCTGCTAGCTTGGTCAAAGGTACTGGGTTTCAGGCTTTCCTCCATCGTGTATTCGGGCAGCTCTAGGATTCTGAAGTAGCTTCCAGGGCGCTGTTTTCCTCAATTTCCAATGTGTCTTCAGGATTTCTGACCTCCCCATTATTGGGCCGTCCCTCCCTCTCCTAGCTAAGTTAAATGGGCAAGTTTTAATTATATTCTCAACTTTTTAAATGAGTCCATGAGAAGACATTATGCAGCTGTGTTACTTGGCCTCCATCGTGCACCAGTTTCATTTAATAACTGCTAATTTGATGAGGGGACAAGTGGTTCTGTGACCCCACCAATTACAAGAGTATCCTGAGGAGTCAGACAGGGGCATAAACTTACTGTGAACGATGCAGTTATCTGGGTAGAGAGATAGGAGGGTATAAGTGTGGGCAGAGGCCCAGAGGTAGAAAAATAAAGACCTGAGCTTGAAGAAGGGGACAGGTGTCCCAGGGGCTACACTGGAAAGTGACACAGGTACAAGAGGAACAGAGGCCCACATTCCAGACATATGAAAAGTGAAGAGACTCCCTGTAGTGGGACATTTTGTATAGAAACCACAGGGCTGGTTTGCCTCAGATGTCTGAGTACTGTCAGATGTACCTGAAGAAGGAAGAGGAGTACAGGAAGGGCTGATGGCCCAGTGGCAAAATCTCACGTAAAGAGTAAATGTTACATGAGTTTGATTCTCTGCTATGTCATTTTCTTGAACAAAACCATTCAAGCCGCACATTTCCTGTCCTCTAGAATGTGTACATTTCTTGTGAAGCTTCAGTGAGTCGATGGGGCCTGGTAGGTCCCTTGTCACACCTGGGGACCATTCGAATGATAAGAGGCCTGTAACCATGGATGCTCCCACAGTCTTCTTCAACAGGCCTCTATAGGGAACCTCTTGATGAAGGGTCAGGTCTGAGAGGTATGATTTGGGTGGGTCAAAAATTATAAAAGAATATTCCTGCCCCTCACCAGCAGAGGCCACCAGAACAGCTGTTTGAAAAGTAGGAGGGCTTCAGAATATTGGAGACGACTGCAACCTAATGTGTAATTAAAAATATAGGCCTCAAAAACACTCAAGCATTATTAATATGTTGCATTGAAAATAACTGAGGTCTTTTTTTATATTATTGTAAATGTCTGGATCAGTTTGTTAAGGCTAGCCAAACTGGTTTTGTTGGTGCCTTAAATAAGTTCCTAGACCCTCAGGGGTAGCACTCGGGCCCAGCTCACTGCGCCACTCATCCTCTGCGCTGCTTTCCTGTTCATGCTAATCCCAAATCTTTTTGACCACTGACCCTTTCGTGATTGCATCTTTGCTGTCCCCACTTGGAATGCCACTCCTGGGCATGGATCAGCTGTAGGCCACGCCACCTGTTCACCCACACATTAGCCAGGCACTTAGTGTGCCAACTCCTCCCTCTAGCTGTGATGTCTGCTCGATGTTAAAACGAACATGGTCCCAGTCCATCTTGAGGTGAGGTCTCTGGGGAATGGAAATAAGAGATTTCTACATTTGTGGGCTGTGGAGTGGGCACTGAGCAGGAGGACGGGATGCCAAACTCATGTGAGGTTGAGAGGCACAATTTTTTTAAAAAGCTAAATATCCTTAAGCTGTCTGGGAGTGGATTTCATGAGGCCCTCTAAGCCTCTAGGGTCACAGCCTCAAACTATTTGACAATGCAGTCATCAGTCTGGATTTTGCCTGATTGAAGATTGGTTCCTGTCATCATCACTTTCTCATTACCAGGATATCATATCCAACATGGACAGCTTAAGAGAGGAAAGGTTTATTTAGCTCACAGCTTCAGAAGATGTCAGTGAACTCACGTGTGGATGGCAGTAGTGGAAGAGTATGGCAAAGGGCCTAGCCAGAAAAATCTGTTCATCACACTGCAGACAGGAAGGAGAGTGAGGGAGAGGGGGTGAGCCACTGAGAGAGGCGTGCCCTTCCAGATCCTGTCCTGGTGATCCGCCCCTTCCAATAAAGCCCCGCCTTTTAACAGCCCAGAAAATCCATGGATTGATTCACTGATATGATTAACCCTCCTGTTATACTCTCTTTCCAAACACACACGGCTGTGGAGGAACACTCCAAATTCAGACTGAAACAGTTCTTTCTTCCTCTGCCGCAGGGGGTAAGCTGTAGCTCAAACACTCAGGCCAGTTCAAAGCCAGGATTGGACCTGATAGTTCATGGAATGAAAATGTCCTATAGGGACAATGAAAGCTTCTGTCTGAATGAGAGTTCAGGGACAATAATCCTGTGATTTCTTTTTACATACAAAATTATCATGAAGGAAATCCAGACACGTGCCTGGAAAGTGTGGAAGACATTCTCCAGTGCTTTTATTGTCCTTGTGACTGTCTCTTAGCCACGGTGGCTCCCTATCTGCCTCTTGTGAATTGAAGCTAAATGCTTCCTTCTGTATTGACAAACAGAACTCTTCCTACTTCCCTTACTTAATTAGGACACTAAGAGACTGCCGTGCACTAAATGTAATGACCAAGTAAGTAAATTTCCCCTGTTAATCTGCACATTTATCATAGTTGCCTTCGTAAATCGACAGTGACTGGCAAACTCTAATGTAACTCTCCAATTTATAACTGCAAGATAAAATTCAGATAAATGAACCATTAATGCCCAGTAACGTGAAAGCATCACTGTAGAATTTCAGCACTGGGAAGACGCAGTGCTCTAAGAGGTGGGCTCTGCCCAGCTCCATCTGGATACCCAAATGTGAGCTCTTGCTTAGAGCTTCTGCTGGTCCACCTGTCTTACTCTTGTGTCCTTACAGGCTGATCTCTCAGTCCCTTAAAGCAATTTTGTTTTTTGCATAATACCTGTCACCTGTCGTACTGTGTGTATGTGTCATTTATTTATTTATTGTTTTTGTCCAGCATAACATAGGCTCAGACAACGACTTTTGCCTTATCCACTGTTGCATCCCCCAAACTCAGATCATCAAGTGTATTGTATGTGCCCCACCCATATGTATTGAATGAAAAATCAATGTGGATTGGAGGACAGTTCTGTGTCCTGTTGTGTACCAAACTGTGATCCCCCAGAATTCATAGGTTGCACCCAAAGACCCCAGTACTCAGCATGTGACTGTATTTGGACCCTTGAAGTGGGGGTTAAGATGGGGTCATTCGTGTGGGCCCTCATCCCATCTGCTCTTAGAAAAAGGGTTTGAGACGCAGAGGAAGGGCACAGATCCATGCCCAGAGAGGCAATTTCATGGAGACATAAAAGGGTAGTCTGTAAGCCAAGAGAGAGAGCTGAGAGGAATCTAGCTGCGGTGCCGACGCCCTGGTCTCTGAGCTCCAGCCTCCGGGACTCGTGGAAATAAACTGGGGTTGACGGGACCCCTGCTGGTGTCCAAGCTGACTAGCAAAAACAGTGCAAGGCGGTGATGCCCAAGTCCAGCTGGCATCTCATATGGGACCCACAGTTAGGGTTCGGGTGGATCCGGTCCAAGGCCGCCGTCTGGCTGGCCAGCCATCAGGTTTCCTTCACTCATGAGAAGAGTGATGGGGTGACTGAGCCGTCAGCCAGGTCTTCCCCAGGCATCTGTGGTGGGGCCCTTTGCTTCCGGAGGCCCGGGCTTTACCACTCATGTCGGGCTTTCATGTGCTTGATCCTTTTAATCTTTACAACTGGCCTCAGGGTCAGCATCTTTATCAGCCTGTGTAAGGAACCGGAAGGACGGAGGACTGCAGAATAGGGGCTGCGTTAGGGTGATCCTGGGAGGTGCAGAGCCAGGCTCTCCCACAAGCGCTCGCACGTGGCATGCGGGACCAGAGGCTGCTGCAAAGGATGCCCTAGGCGGGGACAGGAGCAGCCGGGCGGCATGCTGATTTCTGCCACACAGGAGCTCTCTGCCTTGTCCAAGGCCCTTTAGAGTCTCCTATGGAGAGGGGACAAAGAGATGCAGCCCCCGAGAGCACAGGCCGGGGAGGACCAGCCCTGCTATGGAGCCCACTTATGCTAGGTTCCATCTAGGAGCAGAGTATCTATTTTTCTTCTTAGCAGTGGCTAGGCCCACGTGCTCCTGGGACCTGGGGTGAGCTGAGGGCTGTGTATTGTGATTGTGGGTCAGGCAAAGTTAGGAAGAGTTGTGCCAGGTAGATGGACGAGTAGAGCTCCCACAGCAGATGACTGAGGGGCTGACATTCGGGCTCAGAGGTCCTCCAGGGCCCCTCCAGGGCAACACCAAGGATCAGCCAGCAAAAAGAGTAAGTAGGGGAAACGGAAAGGCCCATCTGTGCTGCTCCAGGCCCATCCTCTGAGCGCGTGTGACCCCAGACCGTGCCTGCAAGATCACCCGGGCCTGGCTGCCTGTATGCGGCCCATCTCAGGACTGCTCGCTTGCCTTGTTCTGAGCTATTCAGCAGAGAGTTCGCTCCTTTGTGTGTGTACTAGGAGTTCTTGCTTCATTATTCAGAAAGTCTTTAGGCTGATGCTCAACCTAGTTAGCCGCATTAACATATTTAAATCACAATTAATTGGAAAATTACAGTAAGGTGTGAAGTGGGAATCATTCTTTCAAATGAGCATCTTTACTTGCTGATGAAACCCAGCCATTTGTTTCTTTCCAGGAAGTCTTCAAACCCCCAGCTGGCACGTGGGGCCTGGCACGTGTGTGCTGCAAGCTGCAACTTGGGCTTGTCACTCTGCTCCCCACATCCACGTGGCCCGGAAGCCCAGGCTGGCCTAGCAGCAGGAGCGGGTAAGGGAGCCCAGAAATGGGAAACCTGGTCACTCTGCCCAGCACCAGATTCCCTGGGGGAATTTCTCAGGGATCTCAGTAGGAAGACAGTTGGCACCTCTGCTCTGTCTCTGGAAAGGCTGCATTCTTGCCTCCATGGCATGACTTCTCCGGCGCAGGGTGCTGGGCCTTAAGCAGGGCCTAATGCCCTGCAGCAAAGGCAGCCACGGCACCAGCAGCCTATGTGCCCTGAGGGGCCCCAGGGGGCGCTGAGGCCCAAGAGGTCACCCAACAGGCAAAGCGAGAACTCGGATTTGATCCCAGAGAGCGGCTCTAGAATCTGGAAAGCTGTTTACTCTCCTGCTTCTGCATCCTGGCCCGTGAGGGCGGGGACCAGCGCCAGCAGGTGTGTGCCTTGAGCCTCACTCCTGCCGCACGGAGCTGTGAGGAGGGACGTGCCTGTGTGAGCACGAGCATCAGCCGCCACCGTGGCAGGCAGGTCCCATGGCCTGGGACCCGCCGATCACATCACCTTTTCCCGGAAAGGGCTCATCCCGTGTGGATGCCTGAGTGCCCAGGGGGCCCCTGCACAGAGACGCTCTTCTACAGCACGCCAGCCCCTACCTCGGTAGACCGGCACAGAGCATGCGCTTAATAAATGTCTGCAAGATGCCCAGGAGCCCCAACGCAGCACACCAAAGAAGGAAGCGGGACGCACCGGGTCAGGAAGCCAGGCCGGCCGGGTGCGGAGTTGGGTGCAGTGATGTCCTGGCCCAGCAGCGGCTGCTTTCTGCGTCTCGCCTGTGTGGCCCTGCCTTCCTGTCCGCTGTGAAGTCGGCAGGGGCGGCACGGAGGCCCTTTCCTTCCGGGACCGACGAGGCTGAGTCCTGCCGGCCGGCCTCCGGAGCTGAGGCACGCAGCAAGGTAAGCAGCAACCGGGCTCTGCCCCCGGGGGTTGGTCGCGCCGGGACTGTGCGGATTCATTTCCTTTCCGCAAACAGGATTGGTAAGTTTTTCTAGATTCTCTGAGTCGCCTCTTGAGTCCGCCTCCGTCTGAGGCAGCCATGCCTCATTGCGTAGCCGAAGGTCCGCTGGCGTTTCTAGATACTCAACGCCTGCACAATTAGCCAATCGCGTTACGTAATGTGTTCTTTAATGCCCCATTTATCCCGTAATTGAACATTTGTGCTTTCTGTTGGAGTGCATTGATTTTTCACTTTTCAAAAATTCCATTCGGAAGAGCAAGTAACGCTTTTGATTTCAAGTGGGGTGCAGAGGAGCGGGAGGGAGTTCCAGAAGGGTCTGCCGCGCTTGGGCCACCTGGGCGGCCTCCGCGCCCCCTCTGGCTGCCCGGCTGGCTTTGTGCGGCTCATTCTTATGCAGCCTGGTTTGGAGATGCGGGAAGGGGGTACGGAGAGCAGGCAGCCCGAGGAGGCATGCGTGGCTGGCGGGAGTGGGGAGCTCGATCTAGACTCAGGCCAGGCAGCGGGAGTCCGCAGACAGCTCCCGTGCGCTGCAGGACACTCCTTCCAAGTGTCTTCACGCGCGCGGCAAGAGCCTGACACGGGGCACGGGGCACGGGCTGGGGTTCGCTTCCAGGGGCTTCTTGTCCCTGCTCGAGCTTCGTGCCGTGCCCCCTGGCTCTGGTGGGGCAGCATTCTGGCTGCAGGGAGGTCTGCTCCTCTTAGCCATTCCTCGCCTTGCACAACCTCTGCGCCCTGCAAGCCGTGGGCTGCAGGCTTCCCGTGTGCAGGACCGCCCGCAGACTGCACCAGCACTCTCTCTGATGAGCCCCTCCGCCGAGTGAAAGGCAGAAATCAATAGCGAACTGAGGCTCTCCTGCCCACAAGGCCCAGAAGCTGCTTTCTCGGCCGACTGTCTTCCAGGCAGAGCCACCTGTGGGGAGAGGTGAAAGATACATGAACTAATGAAACCTCCTACCGTTCCAACCTGCCCGCGTGCCTGCTGGTGCGTGTAAGCGTGGGAGGGAGAGAATACGTGCACGCCCTCTTTGGATTGTGTATTAGTCTCTGCATTTGGGTGTATGCCTTTTCGGATAAGTACACACACTTGTACATGCATGCACATGTACTTATCCCCTGTGAGTGGCTTGGTGCTTACACACACCTGTAGATCTGCGATTGTGTGCATAGTGTGCATCAGTGGGTGTGTATGAGCAGGGCTTGTGTGAGTGTTTCGGGGTACATGTGCGCAGAGTCCATGCACATGGAATGTGTGTACTGCTGTGTATAGCGTCCATGTTCCTTTGCATGTGAGTGGGAGTGCAGATGGGCTCTTGTTGCCTTGATAGAATGTGGCAGGTTCTTGGGTGAGCTGTGAGCCGCAGTGTAATTTCCTGCTAATTCCACGTCTCTGCCAACTACATGTATTTGGGCTGTGGACAGGGTTGCGCACCACATGCCCTTCTACAGCAGACCCATCAGTGGCTTTTGCTTTTCTAAGAAGCCATGATTACCATGGGACCTTGCCCGTAGCTGATGGGCTTAGGGTGGACATTTGACCATAAAGATTTCCATTTTCTATGGCATTTTCCATTTTGATGGCATCTAGTTCAAAGAGGTCTGCAGAGACAATGAGGTTATTCTTTTAGAAATTATGACTTAGATATTCTCCATGTAGATAGTGCTTTCTGTGCTGCAGTCACTGGTATTTCTAAAATTGTCTATGTATCATATTGGTGGAAACTGAAATAAGAAAATATAAACTGCTATGGAATCTGTAGAATAATTAGCAACCTAGACCCTCTATTGGCTTTAGTCCCTAGAAATCTCTTGCTGGGTTTTGGGTCCTGTGAGCTTCCCTTGCTGTTTTCTGAAGCACATCTCCTGTGGTAGGCACTAAAGGCTACACAACTCGCAAACTGTCTCCCTCGTCTCTTTGGCCAGGATGACTGGGGAAAACTGGGCAGGAAGCAGCCATGTTCACTGACTTTTGGACAGATGTGCATAGAATCCTCACACATTGAATATGTGTATGTTGCTTTGTGTGATATCTACATTTCTATGTCTTCAGGAAACTTCTGTTAAGAACATTATGGTGAATGGGGCTTAGAACCATATCGGCACATGCAGACTCCTCAACACACAGGATTGTGCCCAGATCTGGTATAACCATGATGTCTAACTTTAGTCTCTCCCGTTCTGCAGTGTCCCTCATGCTGCTCATTTCTCGTAACCTTTTCCAGAGTACATGGCCTCTCCCCAAATACCTAAGAGGACAGAAACATGCAAGCATACACACAGAGTAAATGCAGCATTCTGACCGAGACTGACACCAACAAGATCACTATCTCAGGAGAAACTCTAGTACCTATGAAAATTGCAGGTTGAGAAAAGAAGTAGATGACCTTCTCATGCTTGGCCCCTTTTCGGCTGGAGCAGGTCTGCCTGCCAGAGGAATACAGAGAGGTATCCTGTGTCTCCCTCGCTGTGCGCTGCAGTTCGGGAAGCAGGAGCAGCTGCGTCTCTTTTGTGTGAGTGTTAAATTTGTACTCATTTGAGTAGCTTACTGACCCAAATGTCCTAAATCTAAAATTAGTCTATGAAGTCCAGTAGTTTCTTAAAACTGCTGTAAGAAAGGACCACAAGCTGTGTGGTCTGAATAACAGAATTTTTTCTACCACAGTTGTGGAGTCTAGAAGTCTAAAAACAGAGCACCAGTGGGTCACGCTCTCTACAGGGCCTGGAGGAGGGTTCTCCCAAGCCTCTTTCATTCCCAGTGGTCGCCTATGGTTCTCAGCTGTCTTTGACACAGAGATCCCTCTTTTCACTCAGCCTCCATCTCCACACAGCACTGTGCCTGTATGTTTCTCTTATCCAAACACTCTTCTCTTTATAAAGAAAGCAATCATATCAGGTTATGGTACCTATTTCAATACAATCTGGTAATACCTCGGTCATATCTGTAAAGACCCTATTTCCAACATCCACAAGCCCCAAGTGGGTGAATTTTAGCAGGGTACTACTGAATCTGGAAAGTGAACAAAAAATAGAGTTTAAAGGAATGAAAATCTATGGTAATGGCAAGTGACTTGGAGGCAGAGAAGCATCATTTGGGGACCCAAAGATCCCTCTTGACTGTCAGATTGACATGAAAAGCAGATACTGAGAAATGCCTGGCTTAGGATCATCAGAATGTAAGGTTGGGGGATGGTCTGCAGGCAGCTGTACCCAAGCTGCATCCTCCCTTGTCTTTAGGTTGAGAGTAGAAGCCAATTAATGGAGTACTAAGCTCTGTTTCCCGTGTTCCCCCAAGCCCACGGTTCTCCCAAACTGTCTTGCTCAGAGCTGCAATGGGGCAATGTCTTTGCCTCTAGAAGACTCCTCTGACTTGCATGTGCCCAGGTGCGCAGGAGTGAGAGGTTTCAGACTACAAGGTGCCAGCAACTCAGGGAGGTGAAGTGGGACAGTGGTAAAGGCAGGTGATAAAGCCAGCAGGTGAGGTTGACGACTACGGTTAACTTTGAAAGGTTATAAGTAGCCTGGCAATATGGCATAAAGTTCCAAATGCAGATGAAAAGGCATGCTATCTGAGACTCATGAAAGGAAGTGGTTTGCCATCCTTCCAAAGGGTATCTCTTTCCCTCCTGAACACACTTTCTCAAGCACAGTGTTAGAGCCCGTTATTAGGCATATGTTCTTACACTATCATAATGGGGCTAGTTTGTCTAGTGTTAGCTGAAGAAATGCCAAATATTTTAAACTCCACTTTCCTGTTCTGTATGGTGCTAAATTTTCTTGTTCCTCTCAATCACAACTGACAGGGACATTGACTCAATCCAGATGTTCATATCAGAACAGGTGACTATAATGTCAAGGAAATCTAGTATTGTATTATATATTTTACCTTACCTTCTTCAAACTTTTCAGTCTTTGAAAATGATATTTCATAGTGAACAGGAGTGCTAAAGCCATATGAAAGTAAAGGGTAAATTGAGTGAAAGATATGTCTATGGAATCGCGATTATTTCTGGAAACATGGTCATTAAACATTTTAAGAGCAACCAGAGTAAGAAATGCACTTTCTGTCATGGCGCGGTATTCATATTTATATACATAAAATAAATATTTGAAAAGAAAATATAGATATAAAATGCATTCAATTCTTATCCACCATACTACTGCTAGTTGTAAAATCCTAGTCCTGACCTCTTAGGCTGATGTCATACCTCATTAACAGTTAATAGATTTTTGAGAAAAAAAAAAACCTTGTTCTAGAGCCATTGTATCACTCACCCTCTTTCAAATATGTTTAAGGGCTCAGAATTGAAACCATGAGGTTCAAATGGAAGAGGAATACCTATATGCTATTTAAAAACTAGATTTATCAAGTGTTATTGTTCTTGAGTGTCTGTGTCTAAGGCAAATTGCAACTACTCAAAGGACATTCTCAACATGCTTTCTTCTTTTTCCTGATTAACAAAGGCTGACCATTTCAGAGGAGCATATGACTTCTTGACATACCCTTCAACATCTGGCAGGAGCCTTCCTAGCCTATACTGGAATTCTCCAGGAATGGTGCACTTTTATCCACGCCACGGTTGAGCAGGATCTGCTTTGGGAGCAGGTCTTTTTCTTGAGAAATAATCTTGACCAGTGGCTTATTCAGGAAATAATGCCTCAGGGACAGGGTGTGCGTGTGAAACAAAGGGAATGGTACTAACAATCGTCTCCCATCTTCTAGCCTGCTATCTGCAATAACATAATGATTAGGCTTCCTAAGAAGAATTTTAAATATATCCATCTGATAAACCTCAAATATTTATCAGCCAGTTTCAGGAATTGCCAGATATTTGTGTGATATTTTTGCTGAAGTAGTTAAAGGGAAGTTGGAGATACTATTTTATTTTTAAACATTTCACTGTAAATTCCTAAAATACAAATATTTTCTGAGGTGCAGTGCCATTATTTTATAACAAAGAGAAATGACACACATTTCAAATTGTCAATTCCCAATTCCTATTCAATTTTCCTCTGTTTTCTTAGTCTCATTAAAGCTGGTTTTGTATGTCTGGATTCAAACACAGGCCACACTTTGCATTTTGGTTGTTAAGTCTCTAAAGTTACAATACTCTCCCCCTTTTATTTTGATGACATCGACTTGAAGAAGCCAGCTCAGTGGGCCTTGAGAATAGATGTATCTATTTACTTTCTCATTGTGTCATCTAACCTACTGGCTCAACCCCATATTTCTTGTAAACAGGAAGTTATTCTAAAGACTTGGTTAGATTATATTGCGCATTATATGATCTTTTATGAGAAGACCAATGATAGCTGTGAATTTCACTTTCAGTGATACAAACTTGATCACTTGATTCCTCATTTGCAAAATCCCCCATCAACATTTCACTCATGGTTCCATCTACTGATGATCATTTCTAGAACATTTTTTTCCATTGGAATTTGCAAAATAGTGATTGTCTGACCTGCCCTGCTTTCCATTTCATCAGCTAGGGTTTGTCTGTAAAAAGACCTTTCTATATCAACTAGGTTTGTTTGGTTTCTCAAAAAATAGAATTTCTATAGAATCAATTACATTTCATGAACTTTTAATTATTTGAAACTTTTAAATCCCTAAGTCAACAGATATGACTACTGATACATATATGAGTACTGATACTTATGCTCATAATCCAAATAAAATAGCTATGTCAAGAGCCTGCCAGTCATGCGTCTGATTGTATCTTTAGGCTAAAAGGAATAGTCAATGTGCAGTTGGCTGACTTAAGGCATATAGACTTGTCTCACCCTCTGTCGCAGTATGATATCAGAGGTCCCAGTAACTAGTGGATCCCTCTCCAGACCGATCAGGAAGCTATCACATCTAAACTCGGTCTTGGTAACTGTCTATGGTTACTTTTCTTCTGTAAGAAAAATAATGGGGGCTCAGTCTATGTAGAAAAGATACAATAATAATTGCTAGGTAAGTTCAGCTGCTCTGTGTGGCTTAGTGGTGGGAAGAAGAGAAGTTGTGATAGGCCATATATGGGAAAGGAGCAGCTTAGAGATGAGTTCCCTGTGAGCTCTCAAATGACTTTCTTTCCTTTTTCAATCATGTAAGCATAAAAGTAACACTTTTCATTCAAGCCGACCCACTAACACATAAAGCCATTGTTAAGCTGGCATGCCAGTCATCCTATATTTTCCTTATAAAACACAGCATCTAAATACCCACCTTTTAGAGGAGGAAAACAGATATTGGCTGCAAAAGAGGAAAATCTTGACAATCAGTTGATCCCAAACTCTTCATTTTCATACTTCGGTGGAATCTGACAGAGATAAAGACGGAACAATCCAGGAAATCCTAAAAGAAATTTCTTGTAACACACCCTTTTGCTTCAAAAAGGTGGAAATATGCTCCTCCAAGTAGCAGCGAGGACTGGATTCAGCCAGGTTCTGCTTTCTAACTCAAGCACAAAAGCGAATGATTTGTTGTACACATGAGTATCCATTTAGTTAAGCTGGAATAAAGGGTGCAGGTTCAGTTCAACTCTGCTCTTACCTTGCCATGGGCGATTATTTGGGAAATGGTTCAAGCAGGCACTCAAGAATACTCTTGTATATTATGAGTCAGCCATTCGGCTGGCTGCCTATAGTGTAGGGAGCGTGGCTGAATGTGACCGTCTCTTCCACATTCTTCTCCCCGTGTACATATACTCTAAAGACAATGAGTGAGGAAGATCTCCATGTATTTTTATTCAAGAATTGACAGGTTCCAGATATTAGATCAAATACATAGGATAAAGAAGATATCCTGGTACATATAAAATTGTGGAGGAGCCTGTTGTGCCTGGTTATTACAGATCACATGTAACAGTGTGTAAAATCTCCCGCTGTTCAGAGATTCTTGTACTAAGCAGGTTAATTAAACCTTAATTTGAATCTCCTAGCTTATATGGGTCTGGCCTTAAAATTATTCTACCTAATTCTCTGCCTATGTATGCATTAGTGAAGGAGGGAGAAGTAAGGTAAAGCATTTTAGATGCCTGAGTCATTAAATTGGCTTAATCTAATTAGTAGGTTGTGAAACAGTTGAAGGGATTTGATGGACATGAAACCTTAGGAAAGCCAATATATTTTAAAATATTATTTTTCTTTGCAAAACACCAGCTGTAATGTTTTTGGTATGATAACAATTCATGGTAAAATTAAATTAGCCAGCATTACCTAAGAATCCCACACAGACACATTTGTCTCAGGCACCTACAGCTCTGGCTAGGGTTATAGGACTGCCAGCTTCTGAAGACAATGTTCAATTTCATTCTGCTTTGGGGCATTCGGCCAACTTTATGACTCAGAACTTTGGATATGCGTGAACTTCCAAATGCTTGGCAAAAACCAGCCACCACCTCCATTGTTCAGCCCCATGGCTCCCCGTACTTTTTCGCAGTCCACATACACACACCAGCACCCAAATTCTCCTGGTACCAGACCCCACTAATATTCACCCTCTAGTTCACCTTTAAAATTGTAAATATAAATCAATCTGTTGTCATTGATGAGCCCTTAGAGAAATTCTCAACCTCAGGCTTAGGAAATTAAAAGATGTGTATGAGAAATTTCAAACCCAATCTCACATTTGTCCTGTGTCCATTTCCAGCCATGAGGCTACAGGTACTGATTTCATAGTAGATAAAAGGAAAGGCAGTTTGTGATCCCACATCCTTATGTTACGATAGGTGAGTCTACCCCATACTCACAAAGCGTTAAATTCTCTTGCTGCCTGTGCCCTTGGTGTGCCACAAACACCTATAAGCAGACAGGTGCATATGATTTTGCTCTTGACTTACATCATTTCTAGGAAGAAATAAAACAAAGATAACATTCTATGTCTTGTAACACAGAAATGTTTTGATGGCTGAACTTGAGAAAAGGTGCACATTATGAATGGAACTCCATTTTCAACTCACTGCAGGAGGCTGTGTGAGAAAACGGTCTCGAAAGAGGCAATCAATAATTTGTGTAGCAGACACAGTGTGCTGTTAAATGGTCCAGGCTTTGGATGGCTTTGAAGAGAGGGGAGGAGCAGCAACACTAGCCAGAAGTAACCAGCGCAAGCAACTCATCTACATGAGCAAGGTGTCCCCAGGAAGTTACAGAATGCTTGCAGCCTAGCTGGCTTCCTACTGAGCTAAATGTCTGGGCTTGTCTCCTTTAAAACAAGGTGGGAGGGCTTCGCCAAACAGTTTGGCTAGAGCCAATTCTCAGGACTGCAAAGGATGTAGGATAATGGATGTGAGCAGGGAGAAGGACAGGGTATCTGGTGATGCATTCCCGTGCTACAAGTGAGGATCCAGACCCTCTGACTGGTTGAGTGGCATTGTCTTGGGAGGATGGCCACAGTCAGAGTACTCAGTGAGAAAGCTGGTGCCCAGTTGACTCTTGTTGAACAGCAGGGCTTTGGGGTGGGGCTATGGCAGCTGAGAGAGTAGACTCTGAAGCCAGTCTCGCTGGCTTTGTCACAGTCTAGCTGTGTGACCTTGGATAAGTTGCCTACCTTCTTTGAGTCTCTGAGATCTCGTAGGAAAGATATTCCAAGGCGTCCCATTGGTCTCCATATATACATATAATATCATATAATTAAAAAAACTTTTGCTCAGGATTAATTTGTAGTAATACTCGAGGTAAAACTAATGCTATGAGAAAAAATTATTCAAGTGCCAAATTTAATGTGGGGTCATCCAAAAGTTGCCGTATGTAGAAGAAATAAATAAACTTTTGGGACACTATACAGTTCCCACCCCACAGTATTAAGCTAAGTATGTCCCAAGTGCTTGCATAGGTAACACAATATGAATGGTAGTGATTGTTTTTTAGGAGCTTTGCTGGAGTCAAACGAAGCAGAGCTCCAGTCCTCCATGGCCTTGGGATGGCACTACCTGCCAGGGGACCATTCTGCTCTGAGCCCGTCCACAGGGTCCTGTTGCTGGAGGTTCCAGAGCTACCTTTATGGAAGTCATCAGTAATCGGTGGCACTCCACATAGAGAATCAGAGGCAGTTAGGCGGGTGTGCTACGAGTTGGATCTGTTTTCCTAGAATACACGATGGCCTGGGCCTGTCTATTCCCTGCTGAGTGGTAAATCTGTTTTCCTCTCCTGCTTGGCCTGTGCTGGCCTATTTTTGGCTATGTGCTGGCAGCCAATGGTGGGTCCCCTTTGGGGTGCTCTGCCTGGGGCTGCTCCTTTCACCCCTAACGTATCTGTGTTCACACATCTTCTGCAGTGCTGAGACTCACCATGAGGAATTAAAATACTTCAAGTCCACCCAGACCTTGGTGTGGCCAGAAATTAGGCAAGTGTGGGTTCTATTGAATTTCTCTGGATATTTGGGAACAGAAGGGGAACTTGTCGTCCTTTCATTTAGCTTCATATTTTGACCACCCTGAGGACTGCTCCAAGCTATTGTCTAAGTACCATG
Source organism: Ctenodactylus gundi (assembly GCA_004027205.1). Lineage (NCBI taxonomy): Eukaryota > Metazoa > Chordata > Mammalia > Rodentia > Ctenodactylidae > Ctenodactylus > Ctenodactylus gundi. The sequence goes on from PVKB01001150.1 coordinate 248,908, forward strand.
CTAAACTTATATCTCATCCCGTTCATGCATATTAACAGTCTTCTTGGAGAGAAGATTCCAGATCCTTGGCTATAAAGCTGAGGCTTTAGAAATAAGCAGAACTGCAGATGCCTCCCACTGAATAAGACCATCTCCACCTCAGCCCTTCTGATCTTTTGGGCTGGCTAATTTCTGGAGGCAGGAATTGCCCTGTGAATCGAAGGATGCTTAGCAGCATTCATGGCCTCAACTTAATAGATGCCAGAAGCAACCTCCAAGGGGTGAGCACCAAGTAATGGTACATTTTCTGCTGTCTGGAGGGCTGAAGCCAGATATCCTTCCTGTATCTACTAAGATAAAGAGAGAAGTCATTCTGCAAGGCAGGCCATACACCTGTGGCCTTGGGGTCCTGAGAAGGAGGGATTAGGAGGAGGTACAAGTGTCATGGTGGGTGGAGGATAGGGTAAGATAGAACAACAGATCACCTCTAAGTGGCCTTCCTTCAACACAGAAGGAGAATAAAATCAATGTTTGTATGTGAGCAAGATTCATGCAGAAATTTGGAAGTGAAGAGGTTCAAGACTCAGGGCCCAAGCGCTTTCCCAGGGGAAGCTTACCAAGCAAGAAATTAGGTAACCCAGAGTAAGAGACAGGGCACTTTCAGGTTGAGCGTCATCATCCTGAGGAAAGTCATGGCTCCAGAGGACACAGACTCTTTCTGTTTCCATTGGGACTTTCTGACTGCACTGGTAATCTGGGTACAAAGACCCATACAGCCAACTCCAGCCCAGCCACGCTGTCCCCTAGAAGAACTGTGCACCACAGTTCTGAAGGCTAGTAAGGCGGGTTACCGACATGTTTGATCTCAGGGCAACCTGAGAGTGGACGGGATGGGTCAACTCTCATAGCATTTGTTTTTGTGTCAAATGAGAAATGCAGTTGTCATGCTCATGATCTGTTGACCTCATCCACAATCTGTGCTGGATGGGCTTAATTGGGCCCATTTAGGAGTATCCTTCCCTGAAGAATTCGGGGCTCCTGTGGGTTGCGAACAGTTTCTGAGATGTTGGAAGATGCCAGTGAGGGAGGGGCCAGAGTTGGATGGAGAAAATTCACTCAGAGTATCCCTTCTTGGGGATCAAGGGTCCCAGGCTACTCTTGGTTCTGGCACTATCCTCTTCCCAGCTTCTCTCCTCCAGTTTGGCAGTGGGTAGAGCCCAGGTGAAGGCATGCGCCAGCTTCCCCAGTAGGAAGTCCCCAAATCAAAGTTGGAGGCTGAGAGGTTTCAGTTCTCCCGCGGGTCCCAGCTCTGTTCTGAAGGTCCAGCTTGTCCTTGCCTTCCCTTCACTCTGACCATCTTCTGTCCTCCAAAACCGTGGGCTCCCAGCTCCAGGCAAGCTGTGGGAAGTAAGAGCCCCACCTGGATGGTCTTCCAGCCCAAAGGCTATTAGTTGACAAATATCTCCTTTGAAAATCCTTGGTTCTATGTAGTCTAATATTGGATCCTGACAACTATGGTGTAGGTGAGGTTTGACCCTGCTAGAACTTGTTGAAATTTGGTGGCTAATGTAGCACTGTTGATAGGTGAAGTTTTTGAGAGGAAATAATGTCTTTACTTAATGACTGAGTTAATTCTCGCAGGAATGGATTAAATCTCAAGAGAGCAGGTTGCTTTCAAATGGGTCAGTTGTTTCGTCTCCTTGCTCTCCCTGGGACATGCCTACTTGCCCTTCTGCTTTTTCATTGGAAGCTGGAGTTCCTTCCTGAACTCCAACTTCTGGAGCCATAACTAAATACATTGTAGTGCTGAATAAATCTCTGTTTTATAACTTACTCGGCTTCAGATGTTCTGGTATAGCAACAACAACAAAACAAAAACAACTGACAACCCCAACACATGCAGAACGGAACATATGTCCCAGGCATTCTCTTTAGACAAGGAAGGCAGCCACGATTCAAGCTTTGCAGTGGAATGAGAGCTTCCTTCCTGGGCTGGTCAGATCTCAAGCAAACACTCTGCCACCCCATCTGTTCCAGCTCTAGCCCTTAAGTTAGGCACTAAGGAATTACGACTTTTTTGCTGTTTGAACATGAGCAACACAGATTCCTGGGTCTGTGATTATTACATATATGTATTCTTTGTTGAGTTCTTGACGTCCTGTGATACCACTGGACTGAGCTGCAGGAAAGTCATGAAGTGTGTGACTTTTCTTCTGCTTAGAGATGGGGAGGCAGACATAGGAGGATGACTTCGTTCCAGTGCCAGAAATCACCTGGCTGGGGCTGGGTTTGTCATCTCTTTTATGTGAAAATTAGACTTTCTGTTCTTTTGTATTTTTATTGTTTTAGTCCTTATGCTTTTTTAAAAAATTAGATGCTAGTGATGTAAGTGGGAATATAGAAAAAGAAAAAAATTAGAACATATTTTATTAAAATATGAGAGACAGAGGGGGATTTGCTGGGGTTCAAAAAATTCATTGCTCAAGACTTCATGAGGGGTATGGTGGTTTAGTATCTCATAGTCTGCACTTTTCCAGGCAATGGAAAGTGCAATTATTTGCAAATATTAGGAGAGTGGCAGATTGTCATGTTTTGCGAGTCACTGTCCCAGTTAATTGAGACATCTAAAGACCACATAGGGAGAAGTGGAGGGTGTCACCCAAGAAATCTGACTCCCCAGGCTGGCATATCACAAGCAGGCTGGGCTGGAATTGGGAAGGAGAAGCCAAATGCGTCCCATGTTCCCAGTGCTAGTTGATTAACAGAGCAGCATCAATGCGGGCCTCGGAGGGCAGGCCTGCAGGGCTCACCCTCCTGGCTAGAAGGAGATGCGCCCCCCTCAGTGGTGGCAGAGGGGCAGCTGGAGAAATGGCAGATGACCTGTGGCCCTCTCCACACGAGAAGGGACAATATTGCCAGTGCTGGGCGAAGGGCGAAAGAGCTTGCAAGAAATCCCAAACACATCTTAAAGGGAATTATTTTCAAACTAGATCATTAATTCATCTAAATCAAATGTTTGCTCCTTCTGATTAAAAGCCTGATGAACACATTACCACAATTAAAGGATTCTTGCTGCTTCTAAAATATTATTAATGGCTCCAAACCATTCACGCTTGGAAGACTTACCTAGACATAATAAAAAGATACATTTATTTTTCTTCTCAAAAAACAAACCGAGAACCTTAAGTTTGTCATCAGCCCCTTGGACTGCTTGTGTTCTAGGATCTAAATTATTCATAGAAAAACCAGTTATTGGTGAAAGTGCTAAGGGTCTTCAAAGTGGTTTTTAAGTCTAACATCAAAATCATGGGAATATGGAAAGGATAAAAGGTAATTTTTAAATGGAGCTATGGATTTAATCTCAGAGACCAAACTGTGAAGAGCTGAAAAGCTTGAACTAAGCTAATTCGCTTTGGGGAGAGGAGGGGGTCCTCTAAGGACGGGTGGAGATGGCCAGGCTCACTCTGCCTGGCTTTATTAACTCATCCGTAATTAGCCCATAGCTTCGATACAATTTAGCTCATGCCATATGGGCTAATATCGTGCAGAACGGTACCCCCCATGCAGGTGACAGTCTGTCACATTGAAGGCAGATTAGCATAAAACAAACAACAACACACCCTTAACGACAGTGGTGCCATTTGCAACACCAGAGTTATGGTTGTGTAAGCACTTCCATTAGAAACTCTTATTTTCAAAGATTTTATAAATTAGTCATTTAAAAAATCACTCTGGGCTGAAATAAAACCCAACCAATCAGCTCTTAGCCAGCAAGGTTTATGTTCAGTGACACTCGAAGAACACATGTGGCAATGTCCCAAGTTTTGTCTGCACATTCTTTCCTAGGAGTCCCTGGATGGAACGCCAAGTGCGATTGTATGTTGAGACACAGAGACAAATATCAACACAGGAAGAGAAAAAAACTTCCTCCTGAGATGAGACTCATTGGTCTTGCAGATTTTATTTGCCGTTGTTTGGACTTAGCTTGCATTATGGGCGCTGCAGGTGGGCTGCGGTTTGTCCATCAAGATTTCATATGTCACAGCCTTGGTCCTCAGTCTGGTAGTGTAGAGGTGGTGTAGAACCCTTCCGTCGTGGAGCCTCCTGGGAAGATTTTAGATCAATTGGGGATGTTCCTTTGAAAGGGATTGTGGAGCCCCGCTGTTTGGCTTCCTGACTGGCAGTGTGATCCCCTTTTGCATGTGTGCCTGCTGGTGTGGTACTGTCCACCATGAGACCATCACCAGAACCAAGCTAATGTTGGCGCCGTGACCTTGGTCCTCCACAGCTATGAGATGAGTAAAACTTTTCCTTACAATGTTGCTCGCCCTCTGGTATTTTGTTAAAATACTGAAGAAAAAAAGAAAGCCTAACTAATACAGTGTGTTAGTGTTACTTGGAGGAAGCCATGGTCTATTGCACCTCAGGATTGATGCTGTTTCCACTGATGGGACTCCGCTGAGGGTGGTGGCAACTGAGTTGCTTCGCAGGAGGGTAGTCACAGAATGGGAAAAGAGCCATACACCACTACCTGTGAGTTCTCTGTCTTACCCTTTCTGAAAGGAAACCTGCTGCGAGGGACCTGCCGACATCGGTAGCTTGCAGCCATCAGAAGGCCGAAACAAAAAAGGTCTTCATGTTCTCAGACAGCGCTACGCCCACGGGGCTTGCCTCCTTGGCTCATACGTTGATCCAGTGGCCTTGGTGCCTCTGATTCTTGTTGGAGTCATGATCACCACGCATTCCATTGCCTAGACCACGTTAGGACAAGGCTCTTCCACAAATGGGGTAGGGCCATTCCAGTGTTTACGTAGCCTTCGGATTTTTATTTGGCCATTCCCTTCCCTTTCTCATTGTTAGAATTTTTTCCTTTTGGGTTTTCGTTCTGCTCAAAACATCTTGGTGCGCATGAGAATATTGTCTGCTCAGAGCCTTGGAGATGTGCTTGTCATTGTCCTATCTGGCCCTTAGAGATACAAGCAAGGCAAGCAGAGGTGTCCTGGCTCAGGAGTATATCCGAGGGTTCCAGACATTTTGGTCTACTGTTGCCACACATGTAGAAGCAGCTGAAGCTTTTGCAGTTCGGAGCTTGGATAACCTTAGTAATGGTGCCCCCCCCCCCCCTTTTGGGGGGGAAATGGACAGAATGTCTGAACTTTGGTAATGACCTTTTTATACAATGCAATTAAACAGGCAGAGCTCAGCTGTCAGAGAGACCCTGCCCACAGAATCTGGGCTCTTATCTACAGAGGGACAAAGGGGATTTGAGAGGTTTGGGCTTTCCTTTAGGCTTATGTGCAGTGTGTCCGTGGGTAAGAGAGAGGGCACCTGAGGGTGGGTTGGCATCTCTGCTGTAGACGTCAACCTTAGTGATGGATTCCGAGTCTCAAAGAAGGAAGCCGGCAGACGGGATCAGTCATTAGGCTAAGTTTGGGCCACTTCCTGTGGATGTGGGTGGGAAATGAGCAATTCCTTGGGCTGTGGGGATATCTGTCATCCTGCTGCTCTAATGCCAATCCAGTGGTCCTTGAGGGGCCCCACTGCATCTACCCAGGTGTTCTGATGCCTGTGTGCCCAGCTACCCCAGCAAGTCTCTTTTTCTGGGTTGTGCTGGGGAGACAGTCCTATAGGCAGGTCCCTCCTTGCCCTGCTTAGGGATGTGTAGCTACTCATGACTAGAATGTTCAAGCCATGACACAGTGCTCCATGAGGAAAGAGCACTCCTTTATTAAACTGCCTTTATGAAGTCTGTTTTTCCCCAACGTGTGTGCACGTATGTGTGCCTTTTTTCTACTCCTAAAGAGGACGTAGTCTGGCAAGTTCCACAGACTCTTCTTTTGAAAGGCTGCTCTACTGTTTTGCATCACTGGAATGAAATGAATTGTGCTGTGCAGACAGGAGCTAAAATTTTCTACCTCTCATTGGCCATTTATGTGACTCTCTGGTTTTCAAATGGTGTGATGCAGGAGGATGCCAAATGTCCTGCCATTTCACAACCAGCAGCAGACAGAGCTCTTTTTAAAATGCCACCACTTGGAGCATCTGTTGTTATTAAGTTGGATGATCAAATGTTGAATAGGACTTCAATTTTGTTTTTCCCATCACTTATCGAGTAAGAATAATATGCAGTTTGTGGAAAAAATGAACGTGTTAGGACCATGGTGCCACTAGCCGCACTTTGGTGTTCCTATTTATTACTGATTGTAAAATAAACTTTGGCCTTTTTTAATAAATGCTGTAAAAATGCTCTGTGAATCGGGAGAGTGTCAGCCATTAAATCCGTTTAACATCATCATAATTAAAAATGCAACACTGTTGTGTATTTGAGACTGATACTCATAAAAAGCCACGCTACTAAACTGAGCAGTGTTCCACTACCTGAGAACTCTGTGTGTGCACGCACATGCACACACACATGCACACACACACACACACACACACACACACACACACACACACACACACAGCTGTCCTCTTCGGTCTCTACAAATCCCTGGCTGGCTAGATAGCATCTCCAAAGGAATGCTTTTAGCTACCTCACACTTCTTCAAGAAAGATGTGAGCAGTAACACAACACAGGCAAAGGCCGCCACAGGCAAGATGATTTCATTTTGGGGGAAAAGTCACGAGAGAGAGAGCTGTGGTGGCTGGAGCCATCTGGGATGTGTCGGGGAGGCGGAATGCCTTCTCCCTCCACACCGTTTAATGGCTGATGGCTGCTTTTGATATTTGAAAATGATGTAGAACAGAGGGCAGGGAGAACTGTCGCTGAGCCCATCCTGACTAACGGATTGTGCGGGTTCCCTTTCAACACTGAAGCTCCTGTTTCCAGTCTCCTCAAATTTTCTACAGTATTCTTCTCCTGAGCTGTGCTATCAGCATTCAAACCCAGGTGACATCTGCTTTGGAGACGACTAGGAAGTTAAAAGGGCACCTGAGTGTTCTGCTCTCAGGACCCCAAAAGTTTAAGGTTTAGATTTAAGGTGAGCAGGAGCGGCAGGAGCTCTGCCAGTGCTGCTGAGTGCGAAGACAGGCTATTTTGTGTGGGAGTCATCTGTCCCAAACTCCCACCTTTGTGTGAAGTGAAAGAAACCAGCACCTATCAGATTTCAAGCTCAGCGTTCAGGAATGGCCCTGTCCAAGCGTTTTCTCTAAGGCCTTGCTCATGTGCACTGGAACGGACACCTTTGCACAGAGGCCAAGTTTCTTTTGAGGGTACAGGTTATGTCCTTCGATACATGTGGAAGTGACCAAAGGAAGTGAGCAGCACTCTGCTGATAAATTCTAACACCTCAGAGGCAATAGTTCTTTCTTAATGTCCTTCTGGCTTGGATGGGTCTCTTCTCTGTACTCTGTCTCCTTCTGTTTGGTTCTTGTTCGTCAGCCAATCAGAGAGCCAAGTCTGGGGTAGGCCAGCTCTGCCTTCCAACATTCCTTTCTCTCTCCCACCTTCAACCACTGCTCTGCACAGCCACCACTCAGCTCAGGAGGCCAAGAACATCCACATGTACTCACACTCTAAGTCTCATTAAAGCAGGTGTAAAGGGCACACCTTGTACAGGGATGCTTTCAAGTCCCAATGGAAAGCACAGTCGTGTGCACAGCGCTCTTTGTCTGTCATCACCTCAGGGCAGGTCATCGGATTCCCCTAAGGTGTCTCTAAGCCTCACCAGAAAACCAAGGTAAGGTGACCCAGTGTGGACTCCCTGGAGAGCCATTTTTTTTTTTTCTCTACAAATGAATGTGCACATTGCAAACTCCCAGCATTATTTGGTGACTATCCAGAGACATCCGTGCTGCTTGGTGCAAAGATTAGCCAGGGCCACGTAGTTGACAATGCCAGGGTGATATCCCATAACTATTGTACCCCTGACACACATGGTAGGTTCACTGCAGCCTTGACCTAATTCCCATATGTGTGCCCTTGTCTTGACCTTGGTGCTGTACTCATGGACCTATCGCACCGATCTGTTTCCATCACCACAGTCCTTGCAGACAATTTCACATATGCAGAGCTCATCCTCCCAAACTCCTTTCTCCTCGGTCACTGGTTCCTCCTTCTCTTGGAGGCTGGGGCCTCTTGGGTCTAGCCGAGGTGCTTCTCCCACACAGCTCCTGCATCTTCCACTCGTGTCCTTTGGGTTCGCTAGTATGTTTGTCCTCTCCTGTTCCAACGTTCAGGTGTACCTTAGCCTCCTGGACAAGTTCCTCCTTGCACAAGTCCCAAAGTAGGATTTTTCATGAAACCCTCAGTATGGTCAACAAATTTTCTGTTTTTATCTGAAGTTAAAATATAGCTGTTTTTTTATTTTGGTCTCCTATTTGAGTGTTGTGTTTCACTTTGTTATTTAGGAATTTGGAGTTTAGAGGAAGTCTGGCTTGAAGAAGCCTAGAGGTAACTGCCTGGGGGTAGGGGAGGGGGAGTGGGGAGCTGGGCTCCAGGAGGAGAGAGAAGATATGGGTCTGTTATATAGTACTGTGAATTTCTGTGCCAGACACCTGCCTCTGTTATTCCTTCAGTTCTGTCTTCTGATAAAGGCCAAGTGGGGTCTGCAGCTGCAAAGGACACTTCCTGGGGATGGAGAGTCTGGGGGGAACCAAGGAAGGGCACCAGAATATGCAAGAATTGTCACCTTTTATGCCTCCTTGGATTCTTCCATTATGGACATGGAGCCAAGAGTGATCCATATCCTAATCTCTGGCCCCAGCAACCGCTTTGGAAAAAAAAATAGTGTGGTCATTATTCCACTGGACTTTTCAGCCAAGTCCCAGGAAGAGGCTGTGCCTGTGGCCATGGGTGCTCCCGCCTGCTTAGCTGTAGCAAGGCCGAGCCCAAGGTGATGTGGCTACTTGGCACTCGGAGAAACCAGAGAGTGAGTACGCATGGAAAGTGGGCCCATCCATCCTAAGAGTTCTAGAGTTCAGTATGTAGGAACATGTCTCCTAGAAGCTGCTGTTAGGATTCTAGAACTTTCCTGTGTCAGTCACTCATGCCGGGTGGAAGGGTGTCACAGAAAGGTGACGTGCAATCATGAAAATAGCTGGTTTTGAAAGCAGAAGAGGGACAAAGTCAAGGCATGCAAAGCTCAGGAATGTACAGTGAGTTTTTCCCCCCATTTATTGATATGTACAAGTGCAGAATTTAAGGTTTACAATGGAGTTGAGCATTTTGTGCACATACTTTCCTTGTCAAAGTAACAAGGGCTTTCCCGCTCTCCTTTTGTCCTGCCCCCTACCCTCCCTTCCCTCCCTTCACCCCCCCAAGTCCCCCTCTTTCCCTTTGTCTTTCGTTTAAAGTTCCATGAGATATTTGTGGTCTGGGTCTCTCATATCAGAGAGACCATTTGATGTTTTGCCTTCTGCTTTTGACTCAGTTCACTAAGCATGATGTTCTCAAGTTTCTTCCATTTGCCTGTGAAAACCTCCATGCTGTTGGACCTTACAGATGCGTAGTATTTCATTGTGTATAAGTACCACAGTTTGTGTAACCACTGGTCTACTGATGGGTATTTTGGTGACTTTCGTGTTCTAGCTATTGTTAGTAGTGCTGCTATGAACAAGGCCCGCAGGAAGCCTGTGGCGGCATCTAGGGCCACTCTGCTTCCCAACCTGCCATTCCATTTGCAGCAACCCCTTCCTCTCTGTCACTGCCAGGCACAAGGACAGGAGTCAGCTGGCTCTGCAGCTCGCTTGTCCTGTTTCAGAGTCACCTTCCCCTCACTTATCCCTGCCACGAAAATGACACCTGTAGACTCTGGATTCAAATCCAAGTCCTTTCCTTCAACCCTTCAACAAATGCTTGTTGAACATTGACTATTTCTCCAGCAATATTTGCTGTGTGGCACTGGGTAAATTCTACAACCTTACTGATTCTCTACTTTTTGTTTTTCAATATGCAAAGTTGAGGAAAAAAGTATAAGCCAGGGGTGAAAGCCTATAATTCCAGCATCCTGGGAGGTGGCGATAAGAGGATTGTGAATTCAAGCCCAGTCTGGGCAACCTAGTTACTTAGCAAGACCCTGTCTCAAAAACCAAAAATAAAAATGGACTGGGATGTAGCTCAGCATGAAGGCTTTAGGTTCCAGCTTCAGTACTATAAAACAGTGAAAGTTGCAAAGAGTGAGAGAATAAAATGCAAGGACTCAAAAGCCCAGGACATGATTCCTGGACAAAGGACTGGTAAAACGTTACTGCTTACTTCAGGATTGACTTTTGAAATTGAAATTAATGTGGAAGACAAGGTGGTGCTGGACAGTGCTGGAGGAGGCGCTTAGTGATGACGGTACTCCAGCCCTGGCCCAAGTGTTGCCCGTCGCCTTACAAAATTGAAAGATCTTTGTGTGCCTTGAGGAACCTCCTGGGACCTAACCCCTGGGCACTTGATCTGCACATCTACCACGGGCCAGTGTGGCTCTCTGCCCCTTGATGCTTTGCTAGGAAGGACATGAGAGAACCTAGCAGGGAGTTTTGCACAGCCCAGAGGAGCACTGTGAGGACCCAACATGTGATCAGCACAGTCATTCTTGCTATCCTGATGACTCTGGTTAGCCTAATGACTTTTGTTATTACCTAAGCTCAGCCTCATTAAACTTATCAAATACTTGGTTTTGAAGATGGAAAGACTGGCCAGGTGACACAGTCCTGTAATTCCAGCAGTCTGGGAGGCTGAGGCCTGGAGATCACAAGCTCGAGGCCAGCCTGGGCAACTTAGCAACGAAGAAGGAGAAGGAGAAGGAGAGGAGGATGATGATGAGGAGGAGGGGTGAGGGGGTGGAAAGTGGAAGGGGGAAGAGAAGAGGGAGAAAGATGTTCTAACAGGTGGAACAGTTGCCTAAGCTGCATGATCAGAAAGTCTGCAGGCTAAAACCCAAAACACTCAACTCCCATTGGACCATTGTTGTCTCACGGTCCAACTGGTCAACCAGGATTGTCATCAACATGCAGTGGCACAGCTTGGTCTTCCCAATTTCAGAGCATTTCTGTCATGTCAGAGTGTTGGAAGTTTTATGTATATTCATATCACCAAGTAATTGAAATGGATGAGAAGCTGTATTATTAGAATTTGGCTATTTTTTAAATCCCCTGTCCCCACTTTTCTCAAAATGTTCTATACCATCAGAGAGGTCACTTCTATGCCTTTGGCAACTGGAAGCCTTCCAAGCAGGGCTAAAAATAAGTGATGGATGAGAGACTGTCCTTCCACGACTTCCGGTTAGAGAATTGGAATGAGGAAAGCAAGTTTCTTTTTAGTCTCTGGCCATCAGTCAGGCCATGCAAAGTGGCCATGCACTTACTTTCTGGGGCTTTCTTCTTCCCACCTGTAGCTAGGACATTGTAGCCAGGACACCATCTGAGTGCTAAGAGTGCATCTCCCGTGGCAGTGGCACTCTTCCCAGTGAGAGTCTCATGGTCCTTCTTGCTTAATTCTTGGGTCCCTGGTGGCAGAGCCCAAGACTCAGTCCCTTGGGCCATCATAGCACACAGCAGCAAAGTGTAGGGCTCCCGATGTGATCAGGAGCCGCGGCAGGCAGAGGCGTGGTGAAGCAGTGACAAGGAGGAGGCAGCGCTCTGCTCTGCTCCCCTGCAGACCAGAGGAAGGGGCCGCTCCTGACAACCAAGGGTGGGAAATTCTTACGGCAACTCACTTTTAACAAACTACTTCCAAAGCTGCCTTAAATCATTTACCTGCTTCGATATCCCGACTGCCCATGTATTTTTTATCCATTCCCATCCCTAAGGGCTATCTCCCCCAAATCAGTAGACCCAGTTTGTCATCACTCAGATATGTTCTCAGGCTCCAAACAGTCATTTTTTATATAAACCAAATGGGATTAACCTCCATCAATTGTTTAACTGCAATCAAGACATGTTCATAAACAATGTAAATATATTTACTATATTCCTTTATAAGACAAACCCCACTACCAGCCACGAAAGGGATACGAGTGAGCCCTTCCTCATACTTTATGGGGCTATTAATGAGTATGGATTGCTGTGTCTCTTTAATTTTGCCTTGGCTTGAGGGAGCTTTATTTTCCTAGGGATTTAGGTTCGCTCCCAGATGGTAAAAATCAGGATCAATCTTCTTTTCGAGTTAAAAAAAAAATCACTCTCACATCCATTCTTGCCATTTCTCCTTTAGGCTCTCATTTCCCACTACCTCGCTAAAAATAACTGCCAGTGGTTTGTGGAATTTGTTTGCTAATTCCCTCGATCCCAAAAGGTACTTGCTAGTGACATGCAATAAACTCGACTGGCTCAAATTTCCTGAGTTATCTTGAGTCATCACCTGATGTTTCTGGGTGGATATAATTATTTCTGATCTGAACTTTCTAAAGTTTTACGTGTTCTTGTGTGTGTGTGTGTGTGTGTGTGTGTGTGTGTGTGTGCACGTGTGCACACACGCATATGGGACAAAAACTGTGCAGGATTTGAGGAGGTTAGGAGGACACCGGATTTTACTTTTTCTTTTATTCCTTGAGCTCCTAATTGTTTCTATTTACAGAGCTCTCCGCGTTTATTAGACTTTGTTCTAGGAGCTGAGCTCCATCAGTGAACAAGGCAGACGACACTCCCAGCCTTCCGAGCACTGACATGATTGATAACTGAAACACAGAGATTGTGAAAGGTGGGAAGTGGGAGCGGGCTAAAAAGAACAGGAGGCCTTTGTAGGCATACCTTGCTAACTTCCTGAGGTAGGACTGCCTGTCTTCTTGGGATGTTACGTAGCTTTGGCAAAGAGCATCAGCACTGGGTGTTTCCACCTTGTGACCCTCGTTCACCTCTTTGCTCACACATCCCTCCTTGTCTCCACCTGCCCAGTACTCCCCATCGCACAGCACTGTCCTGATTCTAGTCTCTTTTGTTCTCTGGCCTATCTAGATAACCGTTGAGGTCCCTTCTGTCATTGTCCTTTGTTAGGTGGCCTCTGAGGTTTTAGACTCCTTTTGTCCAACAAGCAGAAAGAATTCCAGGCATCTTCTAAACAGGCCTGACTGCCCTGTCCTGCTTCATATTTTCATGAGGAAAATTTATTTTCACTGAAGCAGAAGAGGAGACATTGGAATAAAACGTTTGGCAAAATCGGAAGTAGTTTGTTCTAGAAAGATCGACACAAGTCAGAAATTTCAGCATTTTTGTTTGTTTTGTTGAGACACGTTATCCAAAGTTTTGTTCAGAATTTCTGGTTTGATCAGTCGGGCTTGCCTCAGTTTATACAATTTTGGCAGACTAAGTGTGAAGTTTTGGACACGTTTGCCTTTGTGCAAAGAAAGGTCTATTTTCTTTGGGACCCACTCAACGTTTTGAAGTTTATTATTTAAGAAGTGTTGCTAGATTTTTTGTTGACACTCTGCAACCACACTGAAAAGTATTTTTCGATGCTGAATCCATTCCATCTGACCTGCCTTTCTGGGCCACTCTTTGCGATGATGATTCTCAGTTTTCTCCGTGTTTCTGCAGCCTGGTTGCTGCCTCCCCACAATCCTTCACTGCCCCCACCCCGCCTCCCCGTCTTTATGCCCCATGAATCCTGGGCATCCTGCCATCCCATTACAGCCTCCTTCCGCTCTCCCCCTTCCAGCTCCACCGCCTCCCCCTTCCTCTGACCTCTCAGGCAGTTCTTGGCGCCCCTCCAGGACCCCCTACCTTCGGCTGTTAGAGTTTCAGTGCACAGCAGCTGTGACCGCTTCTCAGCTGGGCCCTGACACTGGGCTGCACTCACATGCTCTGGCTTCCAATGCACTAGGGAAGCCCCCACGTGCAGGCAGGGAGAGCCAGTCAGCCGGGGCTCCCGGGCTGCCGTGACCCACAGGAAGGCTGTCCTTAAAGAGGACACCTTCGGAGGCTGCCTCCCTGTCACCCCACGCAGCCCCAACTTCCCCGTGACCGAGGTTCCTCGCGAGCTAAACGGAAGGTCAGGAGTGTCTCAGGTTGCCTTCTTTCCCTTGATTAACTTTTGCCAAGTTGTAACCTTCAAGTAAAAGTCATGGCACAAACTCAGTACTGCGGTGGTTCAGGTACAGTTTAGATTATCTTTAAACCCTTAATGAGGGAGGGAGGAAAAGAGAAAAGATAGAAAAATAATCATTGCTCGTTGTTCCCTTTCTCCTTTAAAATGACAGAACCTAAGGCGAACAACTGTCTGCTGCCCTAACAGTCAAGCTATCCAGGTAATGCTGTGTGTAGAATTAGCTGAGCTGAAAACACTGTTATGGGGAAACGAGGCAGAAATGGACCCAAGGTCATTTCAGAACCCCGTGAGTTCTGTGAAGCATCTGATGAATTAGAGATCAACCACGTCAGCTGCCCTGAAATTAAATCCTCCGGCCGCAATCCCACCCTTCCCCCACAGAGCAAGAGTATTCTTAGGGGGCTTCAAACTTTTCTTCTAGCCTGAACTCTGTAATTCTTCTCCTACTTTTTTTTTAATACAGAAAAGGGGGAGTGAGGACTGAGCAATATGATCTTCCCGGAGATAGGAAGCCAGGATACAAGGGCTCTTTGTTTCCACGCTGAAGCCCCAGGACTGTGTCGAAGCCGGAAGGCCAGGCTGGAAAGGGAGCAGGCATTATCCTGCCTCATTTACATTGCAGCCCGTCTGCCTGCTGACCTGTGCAGAGGAATGCATCCTTGTATGAGAAATGCACAGGCAGAAAGAAGAGAAACAATAGATCATATTAGAGAACAGATAGCATCTACATACCTGACGGCTTCCTAAATTGAATGTTCACGATTCTGAGCTATTTTCCAGTAAATTCGGAGTCTCTGTTTATTGTCTTCTGTAATTGGAGTTGCTGCCTGTCGTGTTTTTTTTCTTTTCCCAATTTGGTAGGTCAACCACACATCCAGAACACACAGTGCTTCCACCTTGCATGAGAAATGGGGCTCTAGAAGCCCAGATGAGGCCTGGAAGTCGGACATTCACGGTGTGGAGAGCTGTTTGGTGGATCCTGGTGGCTTCTGAGCCCAGTATCTGGCTAAACCATGGCCGGATTCTCCCACCCCGAGGTCATAGCCCACAGAGCTCAAAGTACCCTGGGTGACCGAGCAGATGGAGAGGTTTTACAGATAAAGAAGTGGATTTTCCGGGGCCTTCTAGCTAGTTAACTGCTGACCCAGAGCTACCAAGTGCTCTGACTTGGGTCTCCTTACTTTTCAATTTCAATTTATATCTTGCAGAGCTTTTTACCAGAGGTACTTTACCTAAAACGCGCAAGATTTTTCCTCCTTATTTTGCTTGTTTTTATTGTAAAATTATCCTGTTGCTTTAAACATTCTTCTGGCTACATTTTATGTAATTTTCTTATTTTATGACATCGTAGATTCTTCCCTCTCTCTTGGGACCATCATATCCAATTTTGTACTAAAAGCTACAGGGAAACAGAAATCCAACTTACATAAAACCTCAGAAAGAATCAGCGTCTTACCACACCTGGTGCCTGACCCCAGATACACACACGGTTGGAGATACGAGTTAAAATGATTTTTTGAAAGTCTGCTAAGGGCCTGTTTGAACTCTTAGTGTTTCTGGCTACCTACCAGGAAATGGCTAAATTGTGGGGAGCTGCTGGGGAGGGGGCGCTCCACCGAGGCTGTGCCTGAGCCTGGCTTGGAACCCCAGGCTTCCCAGAAAGGAGGGGTGCCTAGGGAGCTGTGCTGCCCCGGGTGGGTGGCGGCACCAAGGACAATCCCTCTCTTCTGCTCGCTTATTTAAATGTGACCTAACAGACGTTCAGACTGTCCGGGCTGGTGAAAACGCTGAATCGAATTAAAACTGAGCTACCAAAAGACGGGGTTGGAGGATGTGACAGACCAGGCCACTCAGCCCCTCTGCATCGCACCCCGAGGGAAGGGCTGGGTCTTGAACTCCTTGTGAAATCTTCAAACACATCATAAGAATTAATCACCATCCCTTCTCTATTTTAACAGCTGCGGGTCCCCCCCCCCCCCCCAGCCCGCTGCAGCTGCCGACCTCTCTCTCTCTGCTGACATCATAATCCCATTACAGCTGGAAACTCGCACACATAAAATGCAGATTTAAGCTTATTTTGAAATAACTTATACTTGTTAATTGCTCCAGTCTCTATCCCGAGCATAAAATCGCGGCTCTCATCTGGCGGCTCCGCTCCTTCGTGCCGGAGGCAGGAGCATCCCCTCTTTATCTGGGTTAACGCGGACCCAAGTGCACAGCCCGCCCTCGCGGCTTCTAAGTCACCGACACACTTGCGGACGGAACTCGTCCCGAAGTGGCATCTGTCCATCTGCTCCTTGCCCATCTCTGTCTCCAGATGGATCCCGCTGGTGGCTGAGAAAACGTCTTGGAAATCAGGTGAGCCACAGAGGCTGCCGCAGCCGCTTGCGGCCGGCTCCCTGGTCGTGGTCCCGCGAGGAAATCCCAGGCACTGTTTTCTGGACTTGCAAGTCAAGTGGGAAACCTTGATGCCCTGGTCTGCTTGTGCACTCTTTCAACAACACGCTTAGTTAACTGAGCCTCCTCCACCCTCTGTATTTCGTGCCTCGTTTTTACACAAGTTTGTGCGTAGCCGGAAGCTTGACACGTGCGTTTCTTCAGGCTGTTGGCGTGGGCCCGCAAAGGCAAAGGGAAATGATTGAAGACTCTGCGTGGACGAATGAACGTGTGTATGGGTGAACGTGGGGAGAAGGCGAAGGCGCGTTTCGTCCGCCCCAGTTCTGAAATATGGCTGGGTGGGATTGCTGTGGGTAAATTAATAACTGGATAGTTACTTTCATGTTCTAGAAAAGGAACTCAGGGTGAGAAGCGTCTAAAAATCACCGCGTTAGAAAGTAATTTAGCTGATCTCATAAGTGTATTTGAGGCACTCTGCAAAAGCTCCAGCCAAAAAGAAGGAAAGAAAGAAAGAAAGAAAGAAATATGGGAAAAGGTTGACATTTTAAATCAGCAAGAAGAGTACCATTATTTATACTGTGAACAGGCTCTAAGTAAAACGGTGTTTAGGTTAAAGGGTTCTTTTCTTTCTCATGTGTTTAATCCCGTGTCTTTTGCAGCCCCCTCTGCTGTTCATTAGTGGAAGTTTCCAGTGATGGATTATGAAAGGGCTCCTGTGTTTTCCCTTACTTCTACCAGTATTTTGGATTTTACCTGCAAAAAGCCATACCTAGAGAAACAAGTCACCAAGCTTCCCAATGAGTTACGTGCAAGCCGACGTGACAGGAGAATGGCAGGCGAGGAGTTAGAACTAGGGAGCCACCAGAGCCTGCCAAGTAGGTGGCATTCCTGAGTAAGAATTTGAGCCCTTGCGATTTTAGGCTATGAGCCCAGAGCAGATATAGTTTCTCCACTCTGTGGACTGAGTTCCCGAGCCCACAGGAGATGTCCTTGTCTCCTGTTAATGGTGGGGGTCATTTGGGTAGAAGTCGGTGCTGGCCTCCCCCATGTGAACCTGGGTATTGGTGGCCCTCATGGGAGGAATCCAGACCCTCAGGTTGGTATTCACATTGCTTTCTAGGGCGGGAGCTCTCCAAGGGTGAGCTTCTCAAGATCTCCCCGGTCCCCATCCTTTGGCACCACTTATTGCCACCTGCTGTTCTCACCCAGGAGTTTTTCCAGCAGTATGATGAATTGCCAAGCCCGTCATGCCTCTGATCAAAGAATATGGCACTCTAATTTGGCCAACAAGTGAGTCAGGATTATTTCGCCTGGATTGCCAAGTGTTGCTTCCTCTGGCATTATTTAAATGGACTTGAGTTTAGATTGACATCTCTTGGACAGCCTCTGCCTGGCCGTTCTGTTCTCAGGATAGAGTTGTATTCCACCAGGCAGATGACATTCCCAGAACCCGATAAACTTCGATGACTTTTGTGCTTTCTGTAGACCTGTGACCATGCTTACAAAATCCACCAGCAGCACGAAAGCAACTCCTGGTCTGGAAGATAGTCAATCTATCCCTCACTGTAAGCACAAATATTTGTTCTCCCCCATGAAGGGGACAACCAGCCCTTGGTTTATTGCTTTTCTCCATAGTATACGCTATGTTCACAAGTCCTAATGCCAGGTTAGAGAAATTGTAGCTCAGAGTCGACCTCCCTGGAGTCCTGTGTCTAAAGTGAAATTTTCTAAGCTGTACACTCAATGCCCAAAGTGGAAATAGGCTTTGGGCTCAATGTAGGAGAACAAGAATCGGAACTCAGAAAGCTCACTAATCTTGGAATTCCTCGTGATGGTATCAACCGATTGCTAGGAAAGAGGGCAGACTTGGCCTTTGCATATGCACACACACAGTCTGTTCTTATTAATCTCTTAGTAAACATTAAGGCCTCGTAGATATGCTCTAAATGAACCAACTGTATAACATTCACTCATCCCCGTGCTGTTCTGACAATTAGAAAATCTAATCATGGTCTTGTTTCTTTTTCTCAACTGCGTGTCATCTTGCGCGCATATCCAAATTGAGTTTCTGTTTACAGTTTGGGTCTGTTCACACACTTAGGGCCAAGGATAGCTTCTCCCTCACCACGACAACTTGACAGGGAAGAGGCTGGTCCGTTGGTGGCTGTACGGCTTCTGGACAGTCTCTTTGGCTGCAACCAAGGGCAACTTGGCAAAAGACCCTAGGTGGTTAGGCTGCATCTCCATCCCATGCCTCCTGCAGACAGTCTTTGGGGTCATTGGATCCTTGGAATTCATGCGCGAGGCCCATTTGCAGTGGTTTGTGTTTTACTCATGTGCCGTGGGTTTCCCAGGTCTCTCTTGGTCCTGTGTTTCTATCCCTGCAGTGTGTTATCTCATCCAGTCGGTAAACAAGCAGTCCCTCCGGCTCCCCGCTCAAATGCTGGTGCATGGATTGGCCATTAAGGAAGCCTGTTAGGGGAGCTGCTGCCTGTCCTTTTGGGAAGGAAGCGCATCCCCAGTATGATGTCCTATGCTCCACTGCCCAGGGCTGGGACTCGTGTGTCCCTGAGAACCAGGTCTTTTGACTTTACTGGTGTGTGCCATGGCTGCATGAATTTGTGCTCAGTGACTTGTCTTAAAGTCTCCGTTAATGTCTCTGATTTCATTTCACACTTAAGCAGACCCAGAGTCCTTGGTGGTACCACAAAAAGAAGAGAGTGTACTCTGGGACCGTCTCACATTGTAAACTGCAGTGGCCTCGGAGGTGAGGCCAGGCGGTGGGCACATATGTCTCCCTTGTTGAGTCTGGAATGAGAATTCCCACAGCCTATTGGGTCAGTCATAGGGAAAATGGTCAACTCAACAGTCTTCTGTGTTGGGCGTTCAGCCACACGGAGACCCTGCTTGACCACAATTTGACAGTAAAGCACCCAGAATCAGGCCATCAGGATCATCTAGGTAGCATAAGAGACCCAGGTCCTCATTGCGTCATGAAACTCCTCGTGTGAGTCCTTCCTTCCCAAAAGAAATTAGGTTTCCCTGGAGGGAATAGCCCAACTGTATTTCCCACTAGGACAGTTTAAATAAGATTCAATGAGGTAAAGACAACTCAGCTTAACAGCTGAGTCCAGAGCTAAAAAGAAAAGAAAGAAAGAATAAAAAAGTTGGAAGAAGGAGAGTAAATAGTCCGAGCCCCAAATGCGTGCCCTGGGTACTCTTCCAGATGAGGCCTCCAAAGCACCTGGCCTACCACCAGCCCCTCATAGATGCTACTCAATGGGGTATCCCTGCCTCTGGTATGTCAAGTGGTACCTCCCCTGAGCATCTTTTAGAGGGAGCACAGCCTTGGGTAAGTGCTTGGCACCCTGACTCTCATTTTATTCATGTGCAAATGATACCATAACATGCGCTCAATGAATAAAATCTATGTAGCTGTCCATTTTCCTATAGAGAAAGCCTTCTCTTCTGTAGCACTCTGACTTAGTCACAGGTGGCGTTCCTCTTTGTTTTCATTCATTTTATTTTTGTAAAGAATCTGCGTTAATTATTGTGGTACCCTCAGTAACCTACAAGTTCAGTTCATTGAGATTTCATGTAAGTCTAGATTACATTTGCTATTTAAGAACTTGTGAATAAATATGTAAGGTCACCTAAGCATAATTCTTCATGGGACAATGAATAAAATTAAAGTGGCAACTGGTCAGTAAGTGAGTTAACGTTTTGGTGTATATTTCCCCAACACAAAGCAGAACGAATCCCAACAAGAACAAATTCTTTAAGATAGAAATAGAAATTATAATCTGTTGTATAGGTAGAGAAGTCTAAGGTATTAGCTATAATTCATGTATTTGGGTAAATTTATGGCCAATCCTCAGACTTCCTACTAGTGAAACCGCAGGAGCCAGCCTGGAGGTAAAGGATCAGTGTTTCCTGATTGGTTTCAGAACCAAAGAACCTGGTATGGGTAAGGGCTTCGAAGGCTGTTCTCATCTTACCACCCTTTGAAAATTTGCCTTTTATTCACTTCTTTCTTTATTGCTTTATTTTGGCAGTGGGTTTTTGAGTACTTAGTAAAATAGATTGAAATACTGAATAATGTAGTTCTGTTGTCTACCAGAAAGCAACCAAGACAAGCAACACCTGGCAAGGTTTTGACTGGCTCTCAGGCCATGCTGGGCCTTTGGCCTGACGTCCTTACCCTCACTTGGCAGTGTTCTGGGACCACAGGATCTCACCATGGGCAAGAAACACTGAACCTGAATTTTAAGAGGGTGGGAAACTTAGTATCTTTTTAATCCCATCTTCTTCTTTTCCATGTAATATGGAAATGATTAATAAGGGAAAGTGGTTGATAACAGGCAAAGTTGTATAAAGTACAGAGAGCACATCCTGCTAGCAAGCAATAAAACATTCCTTAAGTAGCTTCTCTACCTCCTTCTTAAGGAATTTCAGTTAGTATTGGAAACCAGGTAAACATCAGTGCACAGGAAGGAACAGGTAGATGAGTAGGGTTCTGTGCAAATTTGGAGGGACTCAGGATAGGTCTACTTCACCAGCAAACAGGAACAGATCTTATGATCAGTTGAAACAGTGAGCTGAATTTCACAGACATGGACAATTGGATGGCCTTGTGTACTTTACATTCTAGTCTGCTCTTGAACAGATGAAAATACACTTGCTATTAGTGCTCAAAAAGAATAGTTAGCACTATACATAAATAAGACATCATGATTCTGTTGCCTTTTTGTTCTTGAGAAAATTAGGAAAAAAACAAACAAAAACTCCTGAGACTCCATGCTGCATGGGCAAATGGTCCAGGAATCAAGCTGGGTCTGTCATCCTCCCTGGCTGATCCTCCAGTTGTACTGGCCACCCTAGAAGGCCAATCAAACATCTTCCATTCAAGCTCCCCATCTTCCACAGGCTTTTGAAAGTTCCCCCTAAAAACTATGGAACCCGCCTGTGCAGCCCACCCTCCTTGGAAAGGGATACACTCAAGATTTTCTTGGGTTTTGTCATATGTTACATGTCATGTCACTCTTCCTGTGTTTACTGAGTTGAAAGGGACCATCATCAGGACTCAGCTACTCCACAACCTGAGGAGAATTCCTTGAGTCATTGTCACTGACAAAATGCTGGTATGTAGTTTGTTATTAGTGACTTAACACAGGAAAGGCAGTCAACATTGCTTCCATCCTGTGCACAATGCATGTTCAAGGATTATCAGGCTGCGGTTGATCTGAGTTCCTGATTAGCTAATGGCTTTTAGTGTTAATGGTTTGATCAAATACACTTTTCAGGTCTTCTCCCTTCCCCCAAACTGGGGTATATTTGTGTTTTTGCCATCAAGTTTCTCAAGAGGACAGGTGACCAGAATTCCTTCCAGAGGTCCTTATCATCTTAACTAGAACAGTCCTAGGTTGACACGTGGAAATGCATCACATCCTGTATCTCTACATCCACTAGGGCTGTGTGTATCCTCTCTCTAGATATGCAGCCTTACATGTGTGACCATGAACACACACACATATACACACATGAACACACACACATACACACACACACACACCAAAGAACCCATCTAAATGGATTTACTTTCTTTTTAATATTTTTGAAGGCTGCTTTATGATCCTGTTGACCTGCTATTAGTAGAAGCTTAGCTTTCAGCAAAGGTAATTAAATTATAAAATCACTGCTGCAATCATCAAACTACTCATAAAATAAGAAATGAAAAAAAAAACACCCTGAAATAAAAATCTTGCAGGCTTCTCTTGTAATATTGCTCCCTGATGTTAATTACATTTAAATGGGTGAGTACTATTTTGGTATCATTCATACGCCTCCAAAAGTACTTCCCAGTTTATCATACCTGTCAACCTCGGTGCATCACAGGCTAATACTTTATTAAGAAAAAAATCATTAGGGAGCCGCTGATCCCATTTAAGTACATTGGGCAGAATGTAAGACTAATTAAAAAGCATATTTTTACATTATTAATTTCTGAGTTTCACACTTAATGAATGTGAAATGACAGGGCTACTATTTTTACATTCTGGCACTCTGGGTTTTCCAGCCCGGGGAATTAAATTCTGGGGATTTTTGCAGAGATGTTGCTTGGGAGATTTGTTTTCAAGGAAAGCTAAGTTTTTGAGCTGTGACTTTTCCTAGGAAATTATACTAACGCACATAACAGCCACTTAAAAAGAGTAGTTAAATAGATGTTATTTTTTTCATCATACTGCTATAAAAGTATTTTAGATGAGGTATAAAATATGGTTTTTAAATGATATTATGATTTGCAAACACTAAAAAATAATTGCAGTGCAGTTGAGAGAGAGAAAACATCTAATCTTTATTGTGTAAGACAATGTGATAAAATATTTTACAGCCAAAAGCTCATTTTGCATCTGGAAAATTGTGTAAACGGATGGGGGAAAATCTCATTAAAACTAAAGGTTATTTTTTTTAATATTCTCAGAACAAAGCAACACATTACCACTGCATTTTTTCCTTTTCATATTTATTAAATCAGATAGTCACGCAAGTTCCTCGCGTTCACTATAAATACGAGCGTAAAATGAAAGATGGTACAGATGGACAAAGATGAATTAGATCAAGAGGCAAAAAGTCCGTGCTAAGAGCAGCTGTGGGTGTTCTGGGGTCTCGTTAGCCATATTCGGTTGCAGGGATCCATTATTAAGTACTAGGTGTTACATTACCTAAAACTTCGCTGGATGAACATTGGCTTCCCTTCCTGAGAGCCTGCACACACAAACCCGTTTTTATAGGGCTGTGCGGGTAGGAGGAGGGGGGGGGGGGAATCTTTTCTTTTTCCCTTTCTTTTTCAAATGTGCTTACAATTACCTCTCTGTATTTTTATTGTCTTTTTACAAACCACAAAACTCACACTGGAGGCAAAGCTTAACTGCTGAGGCTTTCCTCGTGTAAATATTAGGAAATTACATTTGCACAAACTGCGGGGCTTTGCAAATGGGGGCTGGAGAGCCTCCAACACAAATTAATCAGGATAAAGTTGCTCTATGTTGAACATGACCATAGTTTATTTTCTTAAAGTATTAATTTGTCAACAGCTTTCCTGCCTCGGCGTGGCTCACTTGGCGGGCAGAGGGAAGACACAGATGTGGCTGGCGCTCGCTGCGTGTTCACCTTGTGGTTTTAGGAACCGATTGCAGTTCATCAAAACAAAAATGTGCTTAATTTTTCAGTGTGAATGTTCACAGAAACCTTTAGTATCCCACGGCAGAGATGCGACTAACGTGTGGGTGCGGCCGAGAAGATTGGTTGCGGGGGGAGAGGAGAAACCAAATGAGTCTGATGCTGAATCATCGATGTTACATTGTGTTTTTAAGAATTTCCAGAAGCAGTGTGGTCTCAGGTCCTGCACCTCTGATTGTCTACTCCTTTGGAAGCCCACTCCGCGGGCTCCTGAGTCACAGGCACAGCCTCACGCCTTCCCATTCCCGAAAACACTGTGGTATTTTTAATTACGATCTCAATTTTCTTAAAATATTTGTTTCTTGCTCTGTTTTTGGAATGCAGAAGTGTGCATAATGACCACTATTTTTCAGGTTTGCCAAAACAAATTAAGGAAAATGTTCGGCTGCCTCCTTGCCAAATGTTTAATGCCTTGCCATGAAAGCAGATCTTATTTGTAATGTATATTAAACCTGAGGTAAATAATGCACCCTGTCATGGGCAAACGTTATTGTGCAGCTATGAGCGGTAACCAATTTTGCTTTTGATAAAAATAGATCAGATGAAGAATTTAGTCATTTAAGGAGCACATACCTCTGTGTGGTTGTAACCAGTCCACGTTTAGTGTGCCTATCAGAATGGAATACCCAGGTACCTTAACCTTGTGTCTGAACCACCTACTTCTACCCCTTAAATTAAAAAAAAAAGAAAAGAAAAAAGAAAAAAATCCTGAAGCGGTCTACAGCCAGGTCTCAAGCTAATGCAAATGAACTCTATAAAATCCCACTTTAATTTTTCCCACCTAGGATTAAGGTATTACAATCACGGGCTGATTTCACCAATGATGCTTTTTCCCTCCTCCCCCTCTGCTCAAGCAAGAGCGCTGCAGCCACAGGCCCTCCTCTCCGGGGCTTCTGGAGCCAGCCTGGTTCCAGCCAGGGGCAGAGGTCTCCCCTCTTTCCCGCTGGAAGAAGGCCCTGCCAGACCAAATCACTCATTTTCCACACATGGCTACACCTCTTTTGAGTGGCGATCGACTTCAGGACGGTTAATAAGAGACAGTTCCGTGCGGCTGGATTAGCTGGCTTCCCCACCTCTCGGCTCTGCCTCCCTTGTTTATATTAACATGCAGCTTCAAATATTATTGACACTCTCCTTGTTTTATGAGTTTGCATTTACCTTGCTCGCCATTTTATTATTCAAGATTTCCGCTGTTGCCAAGTATTAATCAACGCATTATGCCGCTCAGCTGGGCGCGCCTTGGAGAGCAGGGCGCCCCTAGGGTTACCACAGCCAAGGAGGGGAAAAGTGTTTTCGACATGTACACAACATGTGGTTTACTATTATCATTAAATGAGGTGAACTGGGACTCTATACATATGGATTTTGAATTGCATAAATTTTGATTGATATCATTTGAAGACTGAGGCTCTGAAAGGCTAGATTTTGTGAAAGACGATACCCAGACCCGCTATTACCACATCCAATCATACCAGGAAAAAGTATCTGAAATGAGCAAGGCAGCTGGCTTTTAAATAGCTAAAACATAACATCAATACTTATATTGAATAATGGAAAAAAGAGGTAAAAGATGTTGACCCGGGCCTGACAGGTACATATTCCAAAAGCAGAACTGGTCCCCCGGGGGCCCCTGGCCCACGGTAGCAGCCAATGTCGCTCTTTTCCCCCTTTTCTGACTCTTGCTTTTACTCACCCACCCCCACCCTCTTCTTCCCTCTTTTCTTTTCCTCAAAAAAAAAAAGGATAAATATTTTTTTGAACATGAAGTCACTATGGACAAGCGGCTAGAAAAAGAATTTTCACAAATTCAGGAAACACTTGAGAGGTAAAACCAACATCCCGCGACAGAAGACAGGCCAGCTTTTGACACCAGGGTGGACCTGTGAGGCCTGAAACCTCCAGCCAGGAAGTGCTTGCCCTGGGTCAGGGCTCCAGAGGCCCCTGGAGAAGGCAGGGGAGCGCCCACGTTTGCATGCTCCACCGAAACCCACGGGCTCTTCATGGGAAATTGGCTGAAAATGTGCTGTCCGGCATAAAACTTTTATTAGAATCCGAGAGCAGGAGCCTGAACTTCCAGGGACCGACAGGGCTGGACGGGCTGGAAACTGAGCAGCCCGGACAGGATCCGGGTGCCCCCGCCTCTCCGGGGTTTGGGGTCCCGCACCCTCCCCCCCTCCCCAGAACCGGGGCTGGAGGGGCAGGCGCTGGGTCGGGGGCTGGCGCGGGGGGCCGCGGGGCGCGCCGGAGAGGGCCAGACTCTCGGAAAGGGGAAAGGCACATAAATCAGGGCGAAAAAAAGTTTCTGCACATTTTCAAGACCCACGTCGCGCTCTCTGAGGTCCTTTTCATTTTACCCAAATCAGGGGGAACTTGTCCTCACAGCGGCGAGGCAGATGGACCCATAAATCACGGGCGCCGTCGGCTGCCTGCAGCGCGTTCCCCCACAGCTGTCACTTTTTGTCTCTTTGGTTTTCGCTGACACGGTTTGAGGTCCACCGCGAGCGGATCTGGACTTTTTTTTTTTTTTTCCTGCAGTCATATCCATCAAAACGACCCCTGGCCATCGGCCCGCTGCGCCCATCGATCGGGCCCGCGCCCGCCCCCGCCGCGACCCCGCTCCGGCGTGAGGCTGGGGAGACGCGCCTCGCTTTCGCGGGTTCCCCCCCAATTTTTTCCTCCTTTTTTCCGCCTGTGGTTTTCTGAGCCGTCTTGGCTAACGTGATTAAAGTTGCATCATAATAGACACAGCAAAGCAGCTAGCCGCCGCCGCGCGCCCGAGCCCGAAACGCCGCAGCCGCCGCGGGGTCGTGTTGTTTTTTGCGTGCGAGGAGGCGCCGGCGACGCTCGGAGTTTCCAACTCGTGGCCGATTTTGCAAAGCAAACAAGCAAATGTTATGTGCATAACCTTAGCTGTCTCGCTAAAGGTCAGCGCGCCCGTGCTCGTTTCCCTTGCTGCCTTTTGGGGGCACTCTGATGCCGGGGATTTCCTCGGGTGTTGGGGAAACAAGCCGTGCTCGCCTAACAAAGACTCAATCTACAAAGGCTGCAAAACAAAAACATTGATTACATCTGAACCGGAGTGTGGAAGTTTGCTTCGGTGTATAAAATACACGTAGGTGCCGAGAAAGCGTGCAGCTGTGGGCCAGGGCATACGGGGACCAACAGTCTACAGGCTTCTTGGACAGGAAAATTTCCCCGGGCTGGACCTTCAATCCAGGAGATCCAAGCTGTTTAAAGTTTCCCTCAGAATTGCGTTTTCTTCCAAAGTTGCGCTGCGCCGTCTTTGAAAGCTTTTTTCGTTTGAGCGGTGGTGATAATTTTTGCATATGTACACAAGTTTGAACCCAAGAAGGAACCTGGCAAGGAAAAACATTTGTATGTGGGAATAGGGAGCTCATAGGTACACAATTTTTAAAAAAAACACTGTTTAAAAATCTCCAGTTAGGTCAGGTTAAATTTATTATATTCTTTTATAGCTGAACTCTATGGTTTCGACTTGAGGTGACAGCTGAAATGCACCAGAAACCTTTGGAATTTCAGTACTACATATTACTATGAGGGAGAAAATAAAGTCCCGCCATTAGAAGGTAGGCGCTTGCCTTAAAATGCATTTTTTTTTTTTTGAACTGTGGAGTGAGTTGCTTGGGCAGAGCAGCCAGACCTAGCTGTTAAGCACCTGCCTCTGCTCCGTGTTACAAATTTTCAAATTGCTACAATACCAACAATGCAATGGAGAGAGGATATTTGTAAGTGAAAATGCCTCATTTGTTTCATATGCAGCTTTGTCCTTCAGAAGAATATTTTCTGGGCGGGACTTTCAGCAGGGCGCATTTGTACTTTGAGCTCCACTGACCACTGGTAACATTGTCCACCAGGACTGAGGAGGGGACTGAATTTGTGAGAAACAATGGAGACATAAATCAGGAAAACAAATGAATGTACTTATGCAAGGCTTCCAAGGGCTGTCCCAAGTTCAATTCCAAGTAAAATGCAATGGGAGGAATATTTTCCAGAGATACGTCTATTTTGAGAAAAGCCCATTTATATAGGTCCTTTTCCGGTGTTCCTCTTAAGTTCACCTCTGACCTGACTTAGTGGATCCACTCTGGAAGCTGCAGCCGCATGCAGCAGCGCATGCCTTACACCGTGGCAGGTGTCCGTGGTGGATCTTGTGACCCTCCCTAACTTTCTCTGTAATCTCTGTGGAGTGTCCCTTAGAGTACCCCGGAGGCCCTCTGCAAGTGCCTGCAATACCTCCGGAGGGTCCCAGGCTGAGCAAGGCTCTCTGCTGTCCTCTCACTGCTACAGTGACACGCAAATATGCCATGCTGTGGCCCTCACTCTGCAGGTCAGGGGAAGCACTCTCTGTCCATTTGGGGAGTTTGGTCTTTCAAAGATTCAGCTAGCTTCTGGCCAAACTGTGAAGTTTCTGGGTAAAAGCAGCTTTATTTGAACATCAGTGGAAAAAAAAAGGCAATGGAAAATGAAAAAACAAACTTAACACAATTCTTAATAAACTAAGACCTTATTTCTATGTGCTTCCTAGCTCATATGGACTATAATTCTGGAAGAAGAGGCTGGTTTTCAAAATCCAGGGGCAGAGCCTTGAAAGGCAGGTGTGCAGAAGTGCTATATGTCTATCTATAAATGCAAAAAATTTTTCCTATTTCTGGGAAAGGCATGATAACAGATTCTGTGTTTTCTCATTCTCTGAGTGTACTTGGCACAAAGAGTTCAAGAAAAGGAGAAAAAGTCTCAATGCTTCCCTAACCACAGAGCCACAGAGCCTGCCAGCTGCGTTCCCAGGGGACCCTCGATGGCAATTAAAGAATCTGCTCTTTGGTTTCCATGACATATTTTTCAAATAATACAAACTGTTTTTTGAAAAATAAGAGAAATAAAACACCTTTGCAAGCTGTGGCTGTTTGCTGCGGCAGTTTCGCCCCGACCCTTCCATCTGCATTCCAGGAGCTAAATGACCAGTGCTGTCTGCTCAAGACACAGTCATGTTCTGCACTGTGACCTGAAAAACACCCCCTGATGATATCGTTGGGGACAAACCCTCCCTGTGGTTGGGCTGTTGTTTTATTTCCATTTTTCACTTGACTCCAGCCCCTTGTGCAAAAGTACCGGGGCAATTCGGGAGTCGCTGGGGCTTGGTTTCGTTTGCATCTGCCACCCTGAGGCCAGTGTTCATACTTTCTCCTTCACCCACCCTGTTTAGAACCACAGCAGGGCTAGAGAGGATTTCCTCCCGGGAATTCTGTTCATCAACCGCACTCTCCCACGTTCCACGGCATTGTGTACGACCCCTTCCTTGGCTTTCTTATGTTTTGCTTGTGTTTTATGTGCTGAATTCACGACAGAAAAAAAAAAGACATTACTTAGATGTCGGCACTTCTGTCTGTCAAGACTTAAAGAAGGACAGATTTTTCCTATTTCAGGTCTTCAAAGGAGCAAAAAGAAAAACAATATATAACACGAATACTGTACTTCCTCAAGCTTTCTTCTCATGTCACCTAAATCACTCACCATTTATTAAGAATAAATCCTGCAACGTGCTTTTAAGAGTAGGACCCAGCAATGGAGAGGAGGGGGAGGGATTTACAAATAAGTGTTATCCAGGATGGGAGATTAAAGTTGACCGCAGTACAAAGGCTGGATTACAGTGACATGTTGCGGGTGACACGCACAGGCAGCCAGCTAACTTGAGCGGTGCGTCCTTGCACGAGAAACTCAGCCTGGCTTTGCCAATCTGATGGGTGGCTGGTGGTAGCAGTTTTCAATGCTATTCATAGTACATCCTCTATTTTTAAAAAGCACAGCCCGCTGTGGCCAGTAATTGCGCGTCTTTGTTCTGAAGGTTTTCTAAAGAACACATCAGTAGGGTAAACAAGAATTTGCGGAGTGTTTTTCTGCAGCCTATACAAGCGAGTCAGGGTTCCAAGAGCAGCCCTCTCGGCCCGCAAACACTGCTCCTTCCTGGGGAACTCTAAGGTCTGTAATTGCGAAGAGGAGTGACCAGGCCACAGAGGCAGCCAGACTCTGTCAGCAATATTTGAATATCTTAAGTAGAGACTGCCTGTGAGCAAAATAAAAACATGTCATGTGCCCAGGTGACATTTTGTAGCAAACAAGGAAATCGCAATCCAGGAAGTGTTGCATTTTATGCCAACAACAACCTGACAGTTTTCTCTGTAAAGAAAACATGACACTTTTCCAAATATCAGAGGAGGCGTCCACTGCTCCTGGGATTCCTGTCCTGTCACTGAGCTGGAAGGTCGCAGTCTGGCTTCATGATTTCTGTGCCTTCACAACGTGGCGGTGGAGGGTTTGCGCGTTAAATGCTGTAGGCTAAGGGGAATCTTTCCCTTCATCTCTGAAAAAAGTGACAGGAGGAGAAAGGTCCTACGCTGACAGCAGTAACCTCTAGGTTTAAAGGCTCTGCCCTAAGCAGCGGCAAGGAAAATCGCCCATGTTAATGTGCTGCAGGCAGCCCCACGTTCACGAGGGGTAGGGGTGCCAAGCCAGCATGCCCTGCCCCGGGTTCCACGGTAGACTGTGGCAGGAGGAATTCTTCTTATGATTTAAAAAAATCCTGTTTCAATAACAGCCGGGGACCCTGTGTCTCTCCAGCTCTACTGGGCACTGAGCTTAATCAAATGCGCCGCCTCTAAGCAGCGTCCTCCAGATGGGGGCGAATGGTGCCAGGGAGTGCGCTTTTCGGAAAGCTTCTCTGTGGAATTGCTTTGAGGTGTCTTCAAGTGCTTATGGTCATCCTGTCATTTCCAAAACGTGCACACCGGGGAAGAACCTCCGTAGGCGCACATGAGCGGAGCATGCCTCCGGACGGGGCAGGTGTGCCCGTCGTCGCGGCACCAGCCGGCGAGCGTCCTGGGAGGGCAGGCAGAACAAGGGAGGCGGCGTTAATAAGAGTCCGGGGCTGGCAGTGAAGACACAGTTTGCTTCCCTTTCACAGTGAGGAGACTCGACTTTGAACCCTGATAAATGTTGATGCCCTGTTTTTATCTGGTCTCAGCTGTGCTGCTGAAATAAAAAAAAAAGATTCTTTCAACCAATTTCTTTTAAGAGTGGGGTTCCATTTTAATTAGTAGAAAGGCAAAATGTCGTTTGCCATGTCAATACATAACTCTTTATGCTAAAGGGAGGTAGGCTGCTGCCTACAACTTGGAAAAAAATACAGTAAAAACCCAGGCTTGAAAGTAAAGAGAAGAATTGAAACGGGTTTGCTGTGTGCACCCTCTCCCACCCCGCCCTCCTGGGCTTGGGTGTCCTCCACACCCCTCCCCACACCTTGGACTGTAGGTTATATACTTCCTGTTGCCCCTTTTATAAGCAATAAGAATTTAATAACTGAGGGCAACTCTATAGCAATATTTATATGGGTCAAGTGGCTTAAAACTATGCAATAAATGTAAAGTTATGAACCACATTGCCCCTTTTTAAATAATGCAATGAGCACGGAGATATTATGTTTCGTATTCTGGAAAAAGGTGTTTCGGGCTAAGCTCTTGGCGTACAGCAGACATGAAAAGTTATACTGAGCCCATAACAAAGTCACTGCCTGCTTAATATGGTGTGTTATGTCGAGCTCCTCGTCCTAATCTCAGCCCACAGCAAGAGGGTCCCAGATGGTATCAACAAAACCTTAGCTTTCTCATTAGCAATCAGCAAATTCTCCTGGTGTCTGCTAGTTTCAAATCAAGGCAAGTGCCTCTACCCCTAGTGTGAAACCCAGTAGGATAATAGAAATAATGTTGCCTAATCAGTGGTGAACACTTGAGATCCCACGTTCATAACAGGCTGGAGTAAATTTGGTGAATTTGCAGCTTTAACAAGTACCAGGAGCCCTAGGAGCCCCCGGGGCCGTGGTGGCAAGAGGCAGGAACTGGGGCCGCACAGCTCCTGACACAGGCGGACCTGACTCGCCTTGCAGTCCCCCAGGGACACCATGGGAGGTTGGTGACTTCCTCGTTGGGAAATGCGTGGAAAGCTGGATTTTCTGAGATTCTTTCTGAGCAAAATGGGGTGACTTGGTTTAGGCTCCATTGCAGATTTATGGTAGCAGTGACAATGATGGCTTTGTGTCACTGTTGCTGCTAGCTTTTCACATTAGAATCGTGTCTCCCGGCTGCTGGTCTGGTTGGTGCTGCCCCTACATTAGGAGCTGATAGGACATGGAGGGCCTGGTGTGAGCCCATCTCTTCTCAACCCTGGGAGGGAGCTGGGGTACCTGGGTTTCCTGCCTGCCTATTCAAGGGGCTGAGCCTGGCTCATGCTGCCTTCTTCTGCCTTACTCTGTGCCTATCTGGGGAGAGCAACAAGTTGGTCTAGGGTCTTCAGCACCTCTTCTTCCACCCACACAGGGTGCTGATGGACATGGGCTATACGCTCCTAAGCACAAGATCCTCCGGTGCAGGTGTGGGGCATCTAAGATGCGTTCTTTTACTAAGAACTACTTTTGGATCTCATTGCCCCAGCACTCCTTCATCCCCTGGCCCAAATCTTGCTGTGCTCAAGCCCTACCATGTGTTCCTGGGTCTTATTCAGAAGTCTCTGCCTAGAGACTTAGAACTCAACCACCACCTGCCCCGACTCAAGGAGAGCAAGGACTGTAATAGAGAGATCTTGTCTTTCTTTGAAAGAGAAGGAGAAAGACACCACTGCCAGGCTTCAGTAGGACACATTCCGGAAGCTTCAGTGTGGGCAGGTATTTCCAGAATTGGTCAGGTAGGCCTCGCTGCAGCAGGCTGCATGCAGCGGAGGCCTCTGACCACATTTAACCCCAGACATGAGCTCAGAAGCAGGCCAGACAAGTGGCTCAGTGGCACAGCACAGGCCCTCCTACTCATCCCCCTTCCCCACACTGGGACCACAAAGGGGCCAATAATGAATGAGCTTGGCCTCGATGCCACCTCACGCCAGAGGTCCTTGCTTTTCGTGTTGCAAGGTGACACCCAGAATTCCTGGTATGGGTTTTGAAAATGGATCCATGTTCTCATCTATTTTTTGTTTTAAATTCAAGTTCCTTGAATGATTTCTATTCATGTTGCAGCAACAGCTCTGTCCCAGACTATTATTTTTTAACAAAAATTTGTCAGATAGGACAAAAATCCTGCCTTTAATTTTTCAAAAGTTCCACATTTTCTTTTAATAGGCAAACACAGAAAATGCTTTGTTTGAACTCAACATATTTCCTTAGGCAGAAACACCCTATGCGCTGTGTGCCGATTTCAAGGATCAGAGAGTAAGAGAGCTAGAAGCTCCTCTGTCCTCTGCATCTCCGCCCTTGCTCATTGCCACCCTTGTTAATTAGGGTCTCTGAGCTTCGACGCGTCTGCAGTGGAATAAGACAGCTGCCCGTGGAGGAGTTGTGTGAGCTCAAGCCCAGCTGGTGTCTCGCTGTCCTCACCAAGTTGAGCCTGTTCGGCCCCCATCTGTCTTGGTGACTCCTCTCCTCTGAGCACTCTTCTATCAGGTGCAGCGACTGGCTTCCCCACTTAACCGTGGGACTCTTCAGGGCAGGACCAAGGCACCCAGCCAACGTGTGCTAAGTGAATGACACATAAATCAGCTCAAGTTCATGATCAGATTATTACACAATGGGCATAGGTCTTCCAGGTGCTGGAGTGATGCGTTCGGCCTCGCTTCTGTCTCATGGAAAGTTACAACGTATTTCTTCTTCCACGAAGTTACTGACTGTATAACCTTTGAAATCTGTTCTTATTGGATTCCGCAGGGCAGCTAGGTGGAGACAAGCTGGATACGGTATGGGAGTTTGTGTCCTGCATGTGTGACCCAGATGTTGTGGGCCTCCAGGAGGGACAGCTCCCATCCATCCCGAGCCTACACAGCTGACCGAACCAAAAACTTGCACGGAGCTAGACATGCACTGGGCCTGGGTCCCGCCTCAGCTCCTCTCCCTGCTCATCACTGGGACCTGGGCAAGTGACAGCCTTTCTCACAAGCTTGGTGTCCTCCTATGTATGACGTGGACACTGGTGACACCTAAGGGGTTATTGGAAAGATGAGTCACGCGAAGGCTTTGTTCAAACCTTGTGTTCAAACCTTCAATAACTTTCAGTTCTTACTTATTCATTTTCTCAGTGAACTTTTTTGCTAACACAAAGGGCTAAATAGTAAATATTTCCAGCTTTGCAGGTCGCTCTTGTATTCTACCATTACAGTGGGAACATAGCCGTAAACAATGGCAGGTAAATGAATGAGTATAGGTGTGTTCCAATAAAAACAACAACAACAACAACAACGCGGAGTGGGCCTAAAGCTTGTTTGTTTGCTGGTGCATAATTTGGTGTACTGATTGCTGCAACTACCCTGACCACCCAGACCAAAATCTGTCAGCTGCTTTGCTAGTCGTCCTGGTCTGCTCTTGCGCAGCATAAGGTGTTACAAAAGGGGTGATTTTTAAGAATTGTTCCCAGAGATCGAGATTCTATAGATCTTAAAACACTTTCATTTTGTGCGTACCTCCATGAAGCACCACTGTAAGAGGAAGGAGTCTTGTTACTCTTGGCTCTGTTGCTAGTGACACGGTAATATCACTGCCATCTGAGGAGTGAGGCCAAGCTCATTGAGGTCCTTTGCCCACTTGTCATGCACACTATCAAGGAAAAAGCTGTTTTTGAAAAAAAAAAGAATGGAGGCAGCTGATAATTTCCAGGTGACTCTAGGAATATTATTTGCCGAACAGTCATCACACGTTTTGTTTCTTTCATTAAAATTCTGCGTTGATGGAGTAATATCTTGTGTGTTTTTCCAAAATAGAACCTATTGGTACCAAAGGAAGCTTGCTTTTTCTTCAGCTGTTGCATAGGTATCTAGCCCTGAGTTTTTCCATGAGCAAATTTGTGGCTGTTCCCTTCTTAAGTGAACACAACACTATTAGAAAGTTCATGTCCAGATAAGCAAGCACTGAGGGCCACCAAGAATAAAGCATTGTCCTGCCTCAGGGGTGCACCTGCACTACATGAGCAGCAGCAGGGGGTAGTTCAGAGTTCGGGTGGGGGGCGCCAGAGGGAGAGATTTGATTTCAGAGGAGCAAGGGACTCCTTTGATTGATGGGTGTTTGGGAAGTAAGCGTAGCTTTCACGGGTCTTGCCTGCTTGGGACTGGCCAGGATGATTGAGAAGCAGAGACTGTGGGAACTCCAGGACACCCTGGCTTGGCCTGTGCAGCGCCCCGTAGAGCCTTTCAGCATCTCTACACAGCCACAGTCTCCGCAACAAGAGGCAGTATGACCGGTGTTGTAAGCGTGTGGTCCTTTACAAGACAGAAGGAGAGGACAGAGTGAGGGGATGCCTCCCGCAAAGCTGTGGGATATTGGGACCTCAGAGAGTTCAGGAAATCACAAAGACGGAGATATCAGGAAGAGGGAGGAAGAGCTAGATAATGTGCCACTCAGGGAGCTGGGCGTGCGTCATATTGGGCGCAGCGGTCACTAGGCTGAGAATAGTGGGTGGCAGGGCAGCAAGACCGGAGTCCATCCACGGGCTGGCCTAAGCTCACACCACGAGGTGGGGGGTGAGGGTGGGAGTGGATCCCAGAGGGAAGCCCGGGGACCAGTGCACTTCCACTAAGGCTGCCACCAGCACCTGTGCATTTCTTTTCAATCGTCATGGGCTGCGGGAATCCATTTATTCAATAATCAAGTCTGAACTTATTATGAGCTGGGCAAGTGTCAGTCCTTGAAAAATACAGAATTGGAGTCTGGCCTCTTGCCACAAGGTGACCTAGAGAGAAAGAAGATGTAGTGTTACTTGTTTAGGGGGCAGCACATTTTCATGGAGGACCCACTGTGTGCCTGGTGCTTGGTATGTACCAGGAGACCAGCCATAAGTAATGCAAGCCTAAGTTGGGCATAGCACTGCACCTCTGTAATCTCAGCTCCGAGGGAAGCTGAGGCAGGATGATTGCAAGTTCAAGACCACTCTAGACAACTTCAAGATTAAATTGTAAAAGGGCTGGGGATGCAGTTAAGTGGTAGAGCCTTTGCCTATCATAGGCAAGGCCCTGGGTTCGCTTCCTCATTACTGTAAGAATAAACCAAAAGCCAAAACCTAGAAACCTGAGAGCTGGTACCTGCTCTCACCGCCGAGTGGGAGGGCTGATGTTGAGCGGCACACCGTGGTTTCCCCGTTCTCTCTGGCACCTGTAGCCTTGGCAGTTCATCTTCCGCATCAAAGGGAGGCTCTGTGCTGGGAGCCTGGGTTGTGTCTGCACAGTTTGGGCAGACGGTGTCGTCACTGCTGTCATTCGCCATGCTTGGTTCCAGGGACTGCCATGGATGCTGACATCAAGGGTCCCCACTGCTCTGGGACACTGCAGAGTCCCTCATGTTCCCACAGTGCCCCTCACAAGGAGCTGCACGGTGAAGGGAATTTGCCACTGGTGTCGTGGGCTGGTCAGACTCAACACTTGTCCCAGAACAGCTCGCAGATGTATTCCCACACTGCTCGGCTCCCTAAAGCCCAGGGAGACACTCTTAGGACTAGTGTGGCCTGGTTTGTTAGGAGAACGGGTTAGAAGGGTTGCGGTATCCCAAGCTGAAGCCACAGGTTCTGGAACCCCTTCCCTCATTTCTCTGAGCACCATTCCTTTGTCAGATGAGAACTGAGCATCCACCTTGCTCTAGCCAACACCCAGGGGCTTTCCCCTCCCTGTAGAGAGTAGTGATCTGCCATTAGGATGGAAAGCGCTACCCCCCAGGCCAGAATAGGTCACTGCAGCCTTGTGGTGAAGGCCCGGGAGGTTTGCTGGCCTGGGTACCTGGGCACATCAAGAAGTCTCTAGGGCCGCTGATGGCTTTTGGATGCTAGCCTGAGGACGGGGAGAATTCCATCCTTGCATTGGCAATGGTGCTACAGATGAAGGATGGCTCTATTGATTTATTCACCCAGTATGATTGAATATCCATTGGTGTCAAGAAAGGGTGGCAACTGGGAACCCAGCAAATAAGGTGCTAGCCTGGGGAAGCTGAGTATAAGAAACCTGCCCTTGATGGGCTGCCTCATTACTGAGAGGCTTTATGGACAAGTGATTCTGACTTATTGCTCTTTGTTGGGTAAGACCCTATCCAAGTGACCATCCAGGCCTGACTCCATAGAGCAGAGACAAGTGTCAGTCCATTGATAGGCCTTGGGACTCAGGCAGAAAGAGAGTAAGCACCCTGTCCCAGGTCAGATGAGGCTGATCTTGGGATCACACCAGGCATTGTGACTTTATCATGACATGTATTTTGTGGGACTGTCTTGGGATGTTGCTGACCTAGCTTGAAGTACCACCTCTGATTATGAGAAGACCTAGCTTTTATTAAATCATCTTTTGTTTAGGCTGGGTAGTATGTGTTTTGGAGAGGTGGGCACACTTTCACACTCAGGTGCCTGTGAGACAGCCTCAGAGAGCCACTCAGTCTCGGACTGTGCACCCAGGCCAGGATGGCAGGATGGCTGGGTAGAGGACAGATCTGTGTTCAGAGCTGCCAAGACCGTGGAACCAGGGAAGACACGGAGATGATGGATGCAGGTGATCTTACAAGACACAAATCCGGGGTCCTGCATTTATGTCCCATCCCCCAATTCTCTTCAATCGTTACAGGAAGAATTTCTTTTGGACCAAATAATAGCAAGTTTGAGGGAAGGTAAACTAGAAACACATTCCTGCCCCTGGAGGATTTTAGCCTTTGTCAGGAGTCCACCAGGCAGGCTTCACCAGTGAAGAATTCCTACGCCGAGGGCCAGCCTCACTTTGACACGGTGAGCATGTTAGTCATGCAAAACATCGAAATGAAATGATCTCTAGTGTGTTTCCGTTTGCTGTTCATTTTTTCCTCCTCCACTGATGTATTATTACTAGCTGTCTTCTGTAGCCTGTCGCGGTTCGGTTGTGGAGTGTCTCTCAGAAGTCTCGCATATCCAGAGGTGGGCTTGGGGAAGGCGATTGGATCCAGAGGGCTCTGAAGTCATCAGTGGGTTGATCTTTTGGTGGATCCACATTTTGGTGGCATTATTGGGAGGAGGTGGAAGTAGGAGGTGGGATCTAATGGAAGGAAGTGGGCCTCTGGTGTTGGCTTTGGGTGATTATATCTGGCCCTGGGCCCCTCGCTCTGGCTCGTCCTTTCTGCTTCCTGAGCTTTGCTCAGTCATTACCTTTCACCATCACGTCCTGCTTTATTACAAGCCTAGAAGTAATAGAGTCAGATGATTATGGACTGAACCTCTGAAATTGCAAACCAAATCAAATCTTCGTTAAGTTATTATTCTCGGGTATTTTTGTCACCATCATAGACCGTTGAGATGTAGCCTAATGATAGACACTAAAATTGATTTGCTCATTCTAAATTTTAAAGATATGGTTGGCCATGAGCTATCCTGGGAACCTGAGAAGTGTGATCTCAACTCTTTTGTGCCGAGATGACAGAGCGGCAGGCTGTGGTTTCCCCTGAGCTGTGCCGTCATAGCCGACACTCTGGAGCCTAGTAGGATTTTGAACACTGAATGAAGGTACTTACTGCATTTCATTTCTCTGGCTTTGGCCCTGTCTCCTAAAACGTAGAAAATCTACCCATTGCGGTTTGGCTGTGGTGTGTCCCCTGAAAACCTCATGTTGCGATGGATACTGTGTACTGTTGGGAGGTGGAGTCAGGGTGGAAGGGGCAGACACTTGGGGCTTGACCGGGAGGGGCGTGAGATGGTCCACCCATCCTCACGAACTATTTTCACCATGCTGTGAGAAACTCTGTCTCTGGACCTCTGGCTCTGGCCCTAGACCCAGCTCTGTTCCGCCATTTCCCAGCTGTCCCACTGTGAATGGAATGAGCCCTTCTGAAACTGTGAGATTAAAAAAAAAAAAAATCTTCCCTCCCTAAAGTTGTCATGTATTCTGTCCCAGCAATGAAAAGTAACTAAGACACTACCATCGGAGGGTGGGAAATGGGACGGGAAGATCTTTGGTTGCTTTTCTAGCCTGGGATTCTATGAAAAGACGCATGTACAATATCTCAGCAGACCTTTCCTTAATTACATCTAGCAAATGCTTTCAAGTTTTTTTTTTTTTTTTTTCAAAATTGTGGTTACCATCCGGACACAAAACAGGCCTAGAAGAAAAATGGTGTATTCAATCTCTTGTGCCCAGCTCCAACGGTCCAGACAAAGCTGAGAGCGGGTCTTGAGTAAGAGAATTTAGTCTGTAGAGGATTTGTACCCTGGAGCAGTGAGGGGAGCAAGATGAGGAGAGATTAATGACCAAAACAGAAGTCACTGGCTGTGACAGAAGAGGGACACTGCTGTGAGGGTGGCAGGTGGAGTGTGGCCTGCGTGCGAACCTGCCTGACCTGAAGGCTCATTCTGAAGTTTGTGTCAGCCAAGGGGGGAGACTGTTAGAAACAGTGGGTCCTGAGGCTGAGATGACACGCAGCCATGAGAGGCGAAAGTCTCTTCCCCAAAGACGGAAAGCTGAACCACCCCCACCAAAGGATGCTCGTGCTGTCCAGGTACCTGGCAGCCACGTGGGAAGAATAAAACAGCTTCATACATGGGGAGAAGGTTGAGCTCAAAACCTTTTGATGGTTTGTATTTGCCACTTTCTCCGCTTCTTAATTGTTTGAGGAGAAATTCACAAAATAGCACATGCAACTCAGAACTTTTAAGATAGCAAAGTTCCCTTTGTCCTCGTTCTGGGGATCAGGCAAGGAACCTTTACCATTGAGCTATATCCTCAGCTCCTTTATTTTTTATTTATTTATTTTTTATTTCAGGACAGTGTCTTTCCAAGTTGTTATATTTCCCAGACTGGGCTCACACTCTCAATCCTCCTGCCTCTGCCTCCCAGAGTGCTGAGATTGAAGGCTCCAATATTAGCAACACGCTCTGTGTCCCACCATTTGTTTTCCTTCACGAGATTCCCATCCAACTCAGACAGAACTGTCCCAATATTTGGTGTGTATGTGTGCGTGTGTGAGACTCGGGCCCCTCCACACTGGGCTAAATCTCCAGGCTTTTTTTTATTTCTAACTTTTGACTTTAGGACAGGATCCTGCTCAATCAGTAAGTTCCCAGGCTGGGTTCAAACCAACACTTGTTCTTTACTTGAGTTTATAAAATGTCATTGTTTTTCCCAAGAAAGCCTTCACTGTATGGTGCCCCGGCAGCAGGGTTGAGGGAGAGTGGCCAAGGCCAAGACCCGGGACAGCCAGCAGCACCTTGGGAGTGAGGCTGCCCCAGCCAGGAGTCGTTGCTGCGTGCCCTGTGGGACTCCTGTCCTCATTCTTCTCAGTGATGGGTCCTCAAGTGCAGAGGACCGTGGTGACATCCTGGACCTCAAGGTAGAGTCATCTAGCAAAATCTACATCAGGGGATCAGAATGGGTAGTTCGCATCCCACCAACACTGAAATACCTCCAGTAAGGACAGAAGAGTTTTAACAATGAGCGAGCCATTTTTGAGAACGCTGGTGAGCCGGTTCCCAGGGAGCAGCAAGTGTCAGTTTACAGTGACAACAGAGGCCCAGGGGCAGCATGCTCTGGGGCATCCCAGCAAAGGGGCCTGCAGCCCAGGCAGGCTAACATTTCAAGCCCTTGGGATCTAGAGCCAGCAGCTCACAGAGCCACTCCTGTAGGAGACGGAGAGGTACCTGCAGGATGCCAGAGAGACACGAGTCTTGCATTTCCTGCATTTGGGTGCTCAGGGCTACCCCCTGATCCATCCATCACTCTGATCATAAATATGATGGACACTCACAGTGAGAGAAAATCCTGGGTTAAGGCAGAGGATAGCTCCACCGAGGACGGAGGTCTCTCAGTCCACCTGCATCTGCTTGTGTTTTGAAGTGAGTACCTGGACTAATTAATGATATTTAGAGGACGCGTTTTGTGAAGGAAACGGAACCGTCTCTGGTGTAATACGTGGTTATGAATATTCCCCCAAAATGTACAGTCTCCTCATCACATGGGCCTGTAAGTGCCAGTTGTCACTCTCCACCGGGCCTGCAGTCTTAAAACCAACCTTCCTGTCACCTGGGCTTGTCTCCCTCATTTGTCCTATTATGCAGAACCAAGCTGAGTCATTGTTTCAAGCAGGGGTGACATGTTAATAGCTTAATAATAGTATAATCTTGCAAATAATAATATGCTGTCACCCCGTCTGAAGCACAATGTTTACAGGAGACGTGGTAATGTATGATGACAGTAATTTGAATAAAAATGAATTTACTGCTCTTGTCTCATTTGCAGTAAATTTTCACATCTTTCATGCACAGCCGGTGCTCCCTGACCTCCCCCTTCACTTTAAAGTGAAAGGCAGGCACTTGTGGCAGGGGCCCCAGCGAGCAGGGCCTTTCCAGAAAGGAGCTGGCAGCTGCTTCTGCTTCTGGAAGGATCTTTCTTACCAAAAGGAGGTAACCAGCGCTGGGCTGTTGCGTTGCACCAAGATAGAGGCTCCCGCTGGGGAGTGCACAAGGACTCCTAAATGAGGATTGACCATTAGGGAGGGATTGTCACTGAAGGTGTGATGGGTAGAGGGAGAAACAGAAGGGACACTTGGCGAGGCGCTGACTGACTGGCTTCCGGGAAAGACCCTGTCAGTGAGATCATTCTGGGGCCTTGGGTTCTCATTCTTCTCGGAGGTCTCCACCTCCCCAGGGGTTCCTGCTGTACATATGCGCCTGGCAGTGGCTCATCCACCCACAAAGCCCAATGGGGAGCAAGCCAGAGACCGGGCCTGAAGAGGCTGTGGCAGCCTGCGGTCACTCTGCGCTTCGCTCCTGCACAGCATTTGCAAAGACTCACCGTGGCGGGCCCCTGGGCTGCGCGGGATTGCTGCGTTCTTCATGGTGAAAAATTAATATATGAGTAATTGGTCTCCAATGAAGCTGTGAGTAAATTATGTTGCGTGTACAGAGAAGAAAGTTATGACATCCAGCTGACATGCTGGAACTGGATATAATTTGATGGAATGAGGACAACAAATTGGAATTTGCTAGACTTTAACAGTGACAAGAAAGTGTTTCCAAAAATGTTCCAAGCTCTAGACATGCACAGAGTAAGAGTGGAGGCAAGCGAGGTGCTGTTGCTCCAGATGGACCTGGGAGGGAGGACGAGCCCGGGCTGCACGCCAGCCGCGCTGCCCCCCAGCCGCGGGCCACCGAGATGTCCCTCACAAGGCACCCCGTGCACCATCAATGAAGGCGGGAAGAATTCACCCTCACACTCAAAAGGGGCATCAGAGGTCTGTGCTCCGTGAGGGAGTGGAGCCCAGGAGGGGTATGAGGAGTTAGTTTGTGAGTTTGGGGATCGCACGTGGACAGAAGCACCTGTATCATTTAAGACCTTCCAAGTGTGCAGGCAGCAAAAGCTAAAAACCATTGTGTGAATATGTGAAAAGGAACAAAAATGGAGAGGCAATTATTAATAAATTAACCTTAAGGAAGCCTGGGAGCTTTTCACAGGCTGCCCAGACTCCCAGTACAGCCTTGCCCTAACTGCGGGATTAGTGTCACGCCAGGTGCGCCTGTCAGTGTACGGTTTTCAGCACAGGTGCTCTGAAAGAGTTCCACCATGATGCCCCTGCCTGCTCTGCAAGTCCTCTTCCTTTAAGAACAGACATTAAAAAAAAAAAAAGAATGGACATAATTGAAACTCAGAAATCGA
This sequence comes from Ctenodactylus gundi, assembly GCA_004027205.1. NCBI lineage: Eukaryota > Metazoa > Chordata > Mammalia > Rodentia > Ctenodactylidae > Ctenodactylus > Ctenodactylus gundi. The sequence continues at coordinate 291,176 of PVKB01001150.1, forward strand.
GTATAATTACTAGTACGCACAGCGTGCTTGTGCTCCGGTCGCCTTCTGCCCACTGACGGGGCTGCATCTACGTGGACAGGAAACAATGGTAATGAGGCATCGCCCTAAGTGTTGCTTGCCTTACACATTCATTTATTTAATGGTAAAATGGTTTATTTATTTATTTATATATTTAATGGTTGTTGGGTCTTCACACTGAGCTACACCCCCAGTTCCTATTATTTATTTATTTATTTATTTATTTATGTACTTATTTTTGAGACAGTACCTCAACTAAGTAGCCAGGTGGGACTCAAGGCTGCCGTCCTCCTGCCTGGGCCTCTCTCAGGGCTGGGATTGTAGGCAGGCACTGCCCCTTGCCTAGGCTCACATTGGGCCCTAATTCTGGAAGTATTAGTGTCCAGTTCTTAGTTTTCCTATTTTATTTCAGAAAATTTCAGAACTTACTGAGGTTTGAATACGACACATAATAAATCATCAGTTGAGCATGAATTAAGTCCCTGCTATTTTAGAGAAGAGAAAAGATGCACTATTTGGCAGAGACCTGTGCCTGTCTCCGCACTGTGGTAGACCCGGAGGGTGAGGTTCTGGTCGCTCCCTTTGCTGTTCCTGGTATTACAGTCAGCCGTGCGATCCGTCTTCGGGGCAGTTCCTTCACTGACCCGCGATCTCAGCGGACTGCTAAACCCAAGGGCCTCTGCTTAACACCGTTGCGGGCTCCGACGGGTCACCCCTCCCGGTTTCTTCTCCATCCTCCTGAGATCTTTGCGTCTCCGCCTTCTGGTCCCAGGGCGCCCGCTCCTAGGGGTCTCTGCCTGCCACCCGAGCGCCCTGGGCCGCACCTCAAGGCTTCTCCCTATCACCGCCCGCCCGACCTCCTGCCAGCGTGCTGCCTTCCCGTCCTGTGTCCTGGGTGTGACTGGCAGATCGATCCCCTCAGTAATTGCTTCTGTTCTGTTCGCCGGCCTGTGAGAGCCGCGTGGGCTCTTGAGGAAACCTTGCAGGGCGGCAGGATGTGGATTTCCTCTCTCCTCTCTCCTCTCCTTCTGCTCTGGGTGGACGCCGCCCTTTGCATCTTCAGTACTCCTTACAAAGCGCAGTCCTTTCCTCCTGGCTCAGATGCTCCCTCCTCCGCGATCTCCTAACAGCTGACCCCAAATGTCCAGACCCTTGGCTCTGGACCGGCCTGAGAGCCCCAGCGTCAGTGGGAGTCCTCTGCCCCACGCGGTGTGCAGGTAGCTTGCTCAGTCACAGGCGCCCTGGTCTGCCAGGAGCTGTGTCCGTGGGGGACCTCCTGGAGGCCCGGCTGCGTTTGCGGTGGGGCAGAGAGGCCAGTGGCTTTCTCTAAAGCCACCTCCCTGCGACTGTTCCTGGTCCCTTTTTGTGTTTTCTGGCATTTAAAAAGTTTAATAGCTCGATGCCTTTGCAAAAATAAAATCTGCCTTGTTTCTCCTTTACAAAGATAAAACACATGTACTATCAGCATCTTGGAAAGCAGAGAAAACAGGAAAAAGAGGAAAAAATCATGAATATTTTCACCCATAGATAAGAACTTTCTTTTTTTTCTGATCTTTAAAGGATAGATTTTTAAAAACCCAAGTGCAAAATTATACGTATAAAATGAATTTAATAATTTAAAAATCAGATGTATTTATTTTCTTCTTAATTAAATGTGAGAATTTTCTAATATCATGAACTCTTCAAAAGCATCACTTTTGATGGTTTTATATCATTCTACTAGGTGGACACAGCACACTTAGGAGTTCATTCCCCTTTGGCTGACCAGTAAGACTGATTCCAAAGTTTTGCTTTTATTAACTCAGCAATGAATATATTTGGAAATAACCATTTACTCAGTTTCAGATTATTTTCATAAGAGAATTTCCCAGAAATAGATATGTAGGGCCTAAAGACATATGTGGCTAAAATGTTTTGGAAAAGAAGACAGTCGGATGAATGCACGCACACACACATGCATACCACACACACACACACACACACACACACACACACACACTTGTTAATTTTCCAGTTTATGATGACTTTGGGACACCCTATACATTGATCTTGGTGCTTTCATATTTTTTCTCATAGGATTAGTTTTACTTCTAATATTATGGAAAATAAATTCTGAGCAATCACTTTTAAAAAACACATTATTTTGCATTTTAAACATATCTATATGTATAACAACCTTAAGAATACCTTTGCATATATATCCTCATCAGCTTTATAAGGGTGACTGTGCCTTCATTTTCTTTGTATCTGAAAAAAAAATGCATTTTCCACGTAATCTATGTTCGGATAGTCAGGCATGTTTCGTATTCATTGCTGTATCTCTCTGGGAGCTAACTAATGGTTTATTTTTGTCATTTAGATGCCAAATAACCACATTTGTGGAATATTTTTGCTTGGTACTTTGAAACCATCTCAAACACAAAAAGTGTGCAAGAATATTACAACGAACTCCCCCATATCCTTCTCCCAGATACCTCATTGGAGTTTCTCCCCCTGCCCAGGGACCCCTGGGACCCAAGATCTGGGGTCATGCCTGTGTAGGCTCGACCAAGAACAGTCCGCTGAGCTTTGCTATTACAACATCCACAGTCCTGACAGGAGTACGGGACAGTCATTGCGCATAGGACCCTTTCACTTGTGTCTCTTCCTTGTTTTATAGACCTGCACTGTACAGTTTTGTTAGAATCCCACTGAAGCAATGACATGTGCTTGCATTGTGGTCCACGGCATTTATTGGTGCCATTTCTGCCAGTCCCTTGTGTCCCTGACTGCGGTGGCATCCACCGCATCTTTTCTCTACAAAGTTACTTTCCTTTCTGTCACAGATAAGCAGAATGAGAAAAGAGGGTTGGGACTGTGTGACGGACTATTCTACACTCCGTTTCTTACCCACGAGTTTTAGGGCTTGCTGATTATTTACTTGTTTATTTATTTTCCTATATAAGTTATTTGCCAAGCATTGACTTTCTCCCTCCATCTTCTCCTCTGTGCTGTCAGTTGGAGTCCGATCATAAGGTACAGTCCTGTTTCTTCCTTATTTATTAGTGTATGATAGTATATCACTGCTTGATTCCTTGCGTCAAAACCCTATGAACCGATTTTGCTGATTTTCTCCATGGACGCTTGGAACCAGTCACTTTGACTTGGCCTTCCTCAGGTACAGAACGGTACTGAGAGGCCAAGTTCCGACACTGGGAGTGCCTTGCTCTTGGGGTGTTGCTGCTCCAGGCCTGTGGACAGAGCGACGAAGTGGCAGTATTGACATGTGGGGACGCCGGTGCTTGCGTGTGAACCTACCAGTGCGATCGAGTCCCCATGTCAGCTGGCCTCGGGTTTATCTAACTTCCCCCCTGCACAATATTCTCCCCTTGGTGGACAGTGAGAACCTGGCTCCAATTATCTTCAAAATATGTTCTTATTTGCGTGACCCTCTCTATTACAGCTACCCCTCGACCGTGTCAGGCGGTTCACCCCTCACACTCCCGCCGCCCCCTCCTCGGCCAGCCTCAGCCGCACTGGTCGCCTTATGCCCGAGAAGGAAAGGCATAGTGAGGGAGGGAGGGAGGATGAAAACTGGAAGAAGGAGGAAGGTTAGGAAGAAGGCTGAGAGTGGCAATGAGTGAATTTTGGACAACCCACTTGTCATCTCTGAACATCAGAGAATTTATCTGTACGGCGAGGAGCTTAGATCCTCCTGGTTCCCATTTCTTATACCTCCAAGGATCTACCTCACAGAACGTATACCCACTTTGAAAATAGTAATCCCAGGAAAATAAGGGTTACTGTCCTTAGGATGAAGGTACCAAGAGATCACAGCGTCCCTTGGCTAGTCACATGCTCTGACTTGCTAAATTACCTTGCACAGGGTCTCTCTGGCATAATCGCAGATTTTTAACAACTCTATACTAGAATGAGCTTTTATTAACTTATTTCCTAAGTTCTTCATGACCTAAAGTCTGATATTTTCTCAGTCCTTATGTCTGCCTATTCTTAAGCATTTGGCTAGCAATTATTTAGATTTATATTTGTGTGTTTAGCTGCAGCTTTTACAACACAGAAGCCCGATGCAGGTGCTGTTTTGGGGTTTGGGGTGCTTAGAGTACCAGGTAGTACTCATTCTGATGTCCTTGTTCTCTAAAGGAAATAGACACTAAACAGGAACCATCTGGTAATGCGTTCTGTACCTCTTAATTACAATGTTTTGAGTGGCACCTAAATAAATTTCATTTACAAGCACATGACTGCTTGTCAAAACTCTGTTGATAATTTTATTATTGTAATATACTTTCTTCCTTAATTATTTAGTTCCAGTAAAGTCAGGAATATTAATTTTTATGGAAATTACCTACACCAACAAGCTAAGGCTGCAAGCCTGCTTTCATTTATGCATATATATTTTGAAATGTGTCTTAATAAATCTGCCCAGAAACCCATCACAGTGGCTTCCTGTGGGCCACTCAAAATTTCTGCTCATTTTGATTTTTTGAAAGTGTAAAATAGAACAAAATCGAGAACTTCTCAATAATTTTAAAGTTACTCAGAAAGTGCCAGCAGGTAGAACCTTGTAAATAACCCGCAGAGCCAGCTGACCTTCCTCCAAAACTCTCTCAACTAGCTTTGGTGACCTTGAGGTCTTCTCATGAACCTCTGTGAGGGACAGAGAGGCTGGTCCTTTTAAGGGAAGCAGTTTTGAACGTGAGTTCGTCACTGTACGGTGCATTTCCACCAGGTGGCTCGGTGGTTTCAGTCCTCTGTGCTAGCACCTTGCCTCTGACACTCCTGTTTCGTGACTGTTTGATCACAAGCAAATGTGAATGCTGTGGTTGGAACTTCACTTTGGAGAAAGATCCTTCTAGACCAGAAAATGCCACAACATGAGTCCTGCTGCTCTCCCGGCAAGATGTCTCGGGCGAGATGCCCCAGGTAGCTGCGGAGCTGCCTCCTCCCCCATGCCTGTGCCACCTGATCCAGCTAGCTGCAAAGCAAATCCTGGCTCAGTCGGTCCCTCACTGGGGACGTTTCTTACACTCTCTTGGTAGCTTTTTGCTACAGGAGCCTAATGGAGTAGGGCTTATATGTATGCAAAGTAGAGCGTGTCTTTGAGGCTCCGTCGGAAGCCCGGGCTGGGCCACGTGTGTGGGCACATGCAGAGGCACATGCATGCACCCAGACGGTGCTCCTGCTCCAGCGAGCACGTAGCAGGTCGCCTCAGAGCCCAGTTGCTTTTTCGTCTCCTCGTGTCCCCTGTGTGGCTCTGGATACTGAGGCTGGTATGTGGAGCAAAGGACAATCAGGGACGTGATGTGAGCCGCACGGCCGTGCTAGAGGCAGAGAGGAAAAGTTATCCAGGGTGCCCACACCACAGGTAGGACCTTGCCTGTCACCTGCTGCCTGGTGAGCTGCCCTCTTGTCCTCAAGGCTTCTGGCTAGCTACCGCCTCCTAGGCCTTCACTTACCTTCCAGTACAGCACAGGCAGATTGGAGGATGGATTTCTGCTGCAGGAGGAACAGGGAGCCAGCTTGCCGGAGGCCTGGCCCAGTGGGAGCTTGCACAAAATTGCGCTGGGATCCTGGGCAGCTGCTGGAGGCCAAGGGATCCCCAGTCCATCACCGCGACTCCTCGGGTACCACTGTGCCAAGGTGTCTGGGCACTGCTGGCCAGGGAAGGTGGAACATCAGAGCTTCTGCCTCTTCCCTGGGCGACACTCACCCAGGGCTGGGCTTTGCCTGGAAGATTAAAGGCAAATTCCTACTTTAAAAACAAAGCCAAGCTGTGCTTTGCACCTTTTGACACTTATTAACTTAGGTCATTAAAAAGGAGGCTAATTAAAAATGAAGTAAAACAAAAGAGTCATTTGTCTAGTGCGAAGCCGGCTCTTCCTGCCTTTGCTCCCAGCCCTGGGGAGGGAGCACCCTCCTCTTTGTCCCCGCCACCTCTCTCCCTCCCGTGCCTTCGAGGAGCCTCATTATACACTCGTAAAAGAGAGAAATCATTGTCCTCAAAATTAGCCAAAGCTGGAATTTACATTCCCTGGAAATTTTGGTTTCCTCACGGTCCTTGGAGATTTTTTCCGGTTGCAGTAAGAGTAAGTGAAGTTCGATAAATGCTGAGTACATCATTAAGACATTCCTGAGCAAGCCTGTTCCTTCTAGGTGATGTTCTGCGGTCGCTGGGGAAGACCGCGTGGTCCTGGTTGGCAAGTGCGCCTTTGCCCTGTGAAGTGGCCAACGGGGCCGGCAGCCCTGCCTTCAGTGATAACACAACGGAAACTCAAACTTTCCAGTTTGATGGGGCTGGAAGCAGTTTTCCTCTCCCAGAGAAAGAGTGGCTTTGCCAGAGTCTGAAAGCAGAATGCTTTCTGATCCGGTGCTGGCACTTTGGTTATTTCCTGGAGCTGTGGAGAGACAGCATTTCAAGGAACTCTTGGAAATCCTCAAATCCTGCCCCTTAGCCATGCCTGGAAGTTACACATGTCCTATAATAAATAGATTGCTAGCAGTCCGCATCTTCTCCAAGCTTCGCCCCAGGCCTGTGCTGACAAGGACCTCAATCTGGTCTCTTTCTAGAATTCCTGGCACCTTTTTAGCAAGCAACGCCAGGTTGGGGAGGGTTCCAGGACCTGGCTGCTGTTTCCCCACTCCTCAGTTTGGAGATGTGTCTTGATGGTAATTCAGAGGCTCTGGGGAGACACCTATCGCCTATATGTGGCATTCATTTGTTTGTACCCCTACCTAGCAGAGAGGGAGGGTGACTTTTGACAGATTTCCTGGGAGACATAATAATGGATGCATTATAAAATGCATTCGAAGCGTGTGTTGCTCCATTAAAGAATACACCAGCAACAACCTAGCAGTGCCAGGGAATGCCAGGGAAGTGGGAGAGGCAAGGATAGACCCAGACCTGGCCAGGAAGGAGCTGTGGGCCTTGGCCCGGGGCTGGGAGGCCTGTGCACTGGCCTTCATGGCTCTGGGCTTGTCGACAGCTCGAGAGGGGCAGATGGAGCGGCCAGCCCGTCTCCCGGCTTGCGGCCTCTACCTGGGAGCACTGTTCGCTTTGGAGGGAAGAGCTGATGTTGGCCGCAAATGATGCCACTGTGGATGGTGACTTTCGCTTTGTGCTGGAATCTGGCTGCCACCACGGTATCCTGCCGGAATCAAGCAGGGCCAACAAATCATTTCTGGATTCAGGATATAACGAACACATCGGGTCAGGCTCCAGTCTGCCAGGGGTGTGCACATGACATCCACACCTCCCAGAGATGTGGGAGACCCATGCTGAGGACTGTTGCCAAAGTAGCCCGTTTAGACAGCGGCATTTTATACCTGTTTGTGAATATTCATGTTGGTGGCAAATAATAACAGTACGGTAGGCATTCAGATCTTTGGGGACAAGAGTGCCAGCCAGCAGTGATTTAAAGGAGACTCGCCCCTGCCCCTTCCTCCGTGACAGCACTCTGGAAAGGCTCCGCAGATGCAGAGGCCACGTTCTGTGTTCTCTGCGTGTGTTTTCTCTGAAGCCGTAAATGCACGACAGTGAAATCTTCCTTGCAGAGATCCCCATTATGCACTGTTCCCCTGAAGCTGCCGAGATGACACCACCTCTTACAGGTGGCAGAGAGAATGCGGCAAAGCCCCGAAGTCTCAAGTCACAGCAATCATCTTCAACTCCCAAATTGTCCTGGAAGGAGGATGGCATCGGATTTGTCTTAGGCTGTTTGGCCAAACTGGGGCACAGATGGGATAATGACTTTTACAAACAGCATTTTGATGAGAGGAGGGGAGAAGGAATCATATGTAAAATGCACAAAGGCTGCATAAACACACTGATGCCTGCAGCTGGAACAAACTAAAAAGATGTTTAATAATTTAGAACCAAGCAGGCAGGGCCTGTGCAGCTGTTGTGTGCAGGGGACCATGAAAATCTTCCATTTGACAGCTGGCCCCATCTTTCCCCAGTTGCTACGTGAAGAAGAGAATGCAGATCTGGGATTAGCCAATCCCTGTTACCCTTGCCCATCTGCCACCAAGACCCCCAGCTCTGCCTCCCTCGCAGAGAGGCGCACATAAAGAAGGCCAGCCTTCCCAAGCATATGCATGCGTCGCTATTAGCCGTCAGGGCCGGCTCCCAGGATCTGTTGACATGCCGCCAGTACATGGCTGCTGTCGTTTTTGCTGGAGGGCACATTTTGCATTTCACACATTTGCAGAAATACAAAATGCTGTTGGATGCAAACAATTCAGGGCCTAATTGGCTGAATTACTTCAATGTTACCTTGTGTCCCCCACCTGATTAACATAGCTCAGCTGGGAGGGTCGGGGAGGAGGAGGAGAGAGGGATTTGGAGGGCAGGTGAAGCTGTGTTTGCCCAGGAAAGCGAGATCCTTAGTGAAGTCCCAGCTGAGCGCGGCCTGTGCCAAGCAGATAGCTGAGAACGGGAGGGGCCGCTCAGGCTGCATTCTTCTACAGGAAGCCGGGAGGAGGGGGCTGGGTTGAGGAACAAAAATATTCCGGGGCACAGAGGAGGCAGGCTGTCTGGGAGGAGCGGGGGCGGTGCCCCTTTTGTGAGATGTCCCGGGTTGTGCCACTTCACAGTCCCCCAGGTGGACACAGCGCAAGGCAGCCAGCGGGCCTGCTGGCACCGGTACCAGGAGCGAGCGTGTTGCAGGCACGAAGACCAGCCTGACAAAGCCACCCTCCTGGCTCTGCCACCCACCTCGTCTCCCCGCCGTCTCTCTGCTGCCCTCGCAGAGCTAAATATGCTTGCTCAGATTGAAAAAAAAAAAGATTCCAAATTTGTTTGGCTTATTTAAAAATGGAAAACCCTGCTAATCCCAATCGCACATTAATATCAGAGTGCCAAAGGCCATGAAGGAGTTAATGATTGCTAGGAGAGAATATTCTGGAACTGCATCCTGCTATTATTAATGAGGCAGATTAGCATTTTTTTTGTATTTAGAAGAATTTGAGGAACTTAGGAAGGATGTAAGAATGCCGAAGCTGAAATAGTTTTTTCTCCGAAAGACCAACATCCTATGGTGAATGACAGCATTTGCATTCTTCTCAATCAATTATATCTTGAAATTTTCTCATCCAAACCGTTGCAGAGAAGTGTTATCGCTGATCAAATTGCCCATTCAGTGTGTTTTTTGGAGAGAGGGAAGGGTTGATGGGTGGAGTTAAGCCATTTACCATGTATTTGAGTTTCTTTTGCCCTAAATGTGAACATCTTAGACATTTATCTATTCTTACCCGATGCTACCCTGGCAGCCACTGAATTTCTAAAAACAACCCTGGTGCTACTGCCACAGGCCCTTTCCTGGATTTGGAAGGACCTGGCCAGAGCTGCGTGTCTCCACCTGGCCCCTGCCGCCAGGAAGGTCCTGAACTGGCTGACGATTTCCTGCATTTCCTTGCTGCCAACTTGTGTACGTCAGCTAGAAGTCTAGACAAACCTCACACGTTCGTCACCTGCGAGGGACCTGTGCTTGACTATGTCTCGGTCTTTGTGGAAGAATTCTTTAATTCCTTCACATCTTCCAGAGGCAGATGGGCCAAAGCAGAACTGAGCTGCGCCTCCAGGTTTACGCCAGCTGGAGGGGACATGTGAGAGCCGTACCGAGAACACCCTGCTTGGTCCCAGCAGTCAGCTGTACTCCCGGAGCCCAGGTGCCACTGTTTCAGAACGTGGGGCATGGCCAGGCTACATGGGTCTCGATGAGCAAAGCGAGTGTTCAGCCACACATGTGGTGGGTGATGTTTGAGTGCAGGAGATGCAGGGGGTGCATGAGGATAAATGAAAAAGAGAAAAATCTTTCTCCACACCTGGTATCTTCAGTGCTCAGAGCATGCAGAGCATAGGCTGACGTTGTCAACGTAGCTGGAGAGGTTGTGGGAGGCTGTGGATGGAGTACTGTGTGCTTACACGGAAAGTCCGGGATGAAGCCCTGCTCCAGCATGACGCGAGCAATTCTGCCAGGTCCTGGGATGCCCCGACCTTTAGAAGCACGCGGAAGTCTTTTTAGCATTTGGGAGAAATTAAGGTATGGAAAGATCTTGCTACACCTATGAAGGTCCTCTGGACAACCTTGAACATGTGCGGTCATGACCTTTAAGGGTTGGAAAGGACATGACAGAGAGGTGGGCCTGAGATGCATTCAGACAAACCTGGTTCCCAAGCAGGTGCCCACCTCCCTCCCTGCCTCCAAGTAACTGATTGAAGCTTTGATTTTCGTCCCGGCTTCTCCAGCTGCCCCTTCCTGGATTGGCAATCAAGTTCCAAAGCATCATGCATTGATGGTGTGGTGCAGATGAGAGCAGGAGGCTGTGAGCTAACGACAAGATTCCTGACTGACTTCACTACCTGCCGGATGTTCTCTGCTGCTACTGCTTCTCTCCAAAGCAAACAGAGGAGGGGGCATTGTTCCTCTATGCAGGGGCACCTCTGGTGAAGTGCAGGCTACGCTGCCGGCCAGCATGGACGAGACTTACTTCCTCTCTAGCTCTTCTGCACCCCCAAACCAGTGGAGTATCCCCTGGGAAGGGCCTGTGCTGACCCTGCTTTCCTTCTATGAAAATGTCACAAAGTTTCAATAAAACATCTAAGTAAGTTCCGAGTAGATGCCCGAGACAAGAAAGAAAAGGAACAAGTGAGGGCCTTGCATGTGTCCCCTACGGAGAAAATGAACACAGGAGAGTGAAAGTGTCTTAGTGAACCCAGCTTGACCGTGCTGTCCTGTGGCCCCGCTAAAGGGCCAATCGGCAGGTGTCCTGGTGGCTTCTATGATGAGGTGGGACATTGTCACTGTGTCACGGCAGAAACAGTGGTGATGGGGAGCCGGGAGCCGGTGTCAGTACCGGACAGTATCAGTCTCCTCCTCCTTTGCAGTGGGGTGGGTGACCATACCATTCTGTCCCTTCCCAGGCCTGGGTGATTGTCCCAAGATGCACCACATCCGTGTTGCAATGTCAGTGTGTGTGCTACTTGACAATGGGAAGGACAGTGGAACAGCTTACGCATCTAACATGAAATGGGCTTTTGCAGAGGTGCCACTGGCCAAGGGGGGTAATGCAAGAGGCTGGCCTGGGAGGTGCAGCCGCTAGAGCACAGGCTGTAACTCAGCTTCCTCAGGGCCCTCAGCACTGCCACCTGTCCCCACCCCACTTCTGACTGTATTTTCAACATGGATACAAAGACCCAGGCTAGCGTGGAGGTGACTTCTACCCTTGGGAGCTTTCTCTGAGGATGTCACTTGCATGGCCATCTGTCTCTCCAGTGGGGCAAAGTGAGAACTTGAATAGGCTGCCTCAGAGCTGAGCCCGTAGCCTCAGGCAGCCCCTGGGCCTGAGCCGAGCCCTGGCCAGTACTCAGCCGGGGTCTTCCTTTGCTAACCCCTTACCTCTTAATAAGCTGGGGTTTGAGAGGTTCCAGTCTGAAAGGCAGAGGCAGCAAGGTGGAAGTGCTCAGGCCTCCCGACATTCAGGCCGGCTGGCCCTTCTGTTCCTGGCTCTCTCAGGCCTCGGGATGCTGAGGTCTGGCTGGACACCCTAAGACTATGTCCTTGTAAGAGAAACAGGTATTTCAGTCAGGGCGCAAGGGAGACAGAGAGAAAAAAGAGACATTTTGTAAGGAAATATGAAATGAGAAGGAGAATTAATGAGGTGGAGACATCGGAACGCGGTTCCAGATGGCTGGAGAGGCGACTGTGCCTCTGAGGTGGGAGCCAGAGGAGCCAGGGAGCCGCATGGGACCGTGGCCTGGCAGGGCTCTGCCGTGGCTGGAGCCGTGGCTTCCGCGTCCCTTAGGGAAAGGACTAGAGCTCAGGAAGCTGAAGGTCACTGGCTTTCTGCACAGGACGTTGCTTACTGTGTTTCAAACCAGAGGGAGAAAGCCCTACAGCCAGGCAGTGTAAACAGCCCCCAGACTGGCCCTGTGTGGTGCCTGGCATTGTGGGAGCTGGGGCACTTCAAGTTCCATGGAAACGGCTGCAGGTCTAATAAAAATCTGACATTGACCCTGGCTTTCTCCAGCGTAATATTTACAGCTGGGCATCGAGAATGGCTGCCGTATTGATTGGAGCCGCCTTCAGGATGCCACCAGACCCTGCGACGAGGGGGACGTGTTCACTGTCTGGCTGAGTCATTTCTCCCTCGCTGGGTTTGCCGAGAAATATTGAAACCCAAACTGTAGCTGAGGATTACTGAGTGCCGGCAAGACTTGGGTGACGATGTGGCTTCTGGTGTCTGCTGAGCCCACCTGCCACTGGGGGACAGGGGAGTCTGCCATAGCCCCTGGGAACCTGGACAGACATGTAGCTTTTCTCCTGCCGTGGCTTGGCATCTCTGGGTGGGTTAAGCTCCGTGTAAGTCAACGGGAAGGACAGTGAGCTGTCAACTGTGGGGAGCAGGCGTTTAATAAGGACCGCGGGGCTGATGTTCAGGGCAGAATGCTATTTCACCACCTTCCCATCTGGAGATCCCGGGTGGGGGTGGGGGCAGCCTGAGAAAACAGAGCTCAGCCTCTGCCATCCTGATCATTTCTCCCACCATGGGTGTCCCTGGGTCTCCAGAAATCTACATAAAGTGAATACAGAGAACCATTATGGTGAGGCAGTTCATGTTTTAGTTATCCATGGGACTTGAAGGATGATTTTTTTCCAGTGCTATAGAAGATTAAAAAGAGAAGAAAAAAGAGAGGAGACCGTCTTTTTTAAATTTTCAAAATGAGTTTCCTCCTCCCGTGCAATTATGTTTTATTATAAATGAAATGCCCTGATTGGGAGTATATATGTCTTCAGATACCCCATGTAAACACATTTTACACGCACGCATGTAAACATATAGGAGAAAGGAAGGAATAAGAAAGTGCTAGGCATGTATTAAAAAATTCCCAAATGCTTCCTTCATGTCATATATAGAAGTTACATTTTTTTCCCAGGGTTTGGGGGAAGAAAAAAAGACGTGAGAGAAAATGAAATCCAGATTTGTAATTCCTAGCAGGAGAAATGTGATCCTTTTCAATGTTTAAGTAATATTTCCTGTAAAACATATGAGGCCATCTGCAAAGCCATTTCCAGACACATTTTGAAGTGGCCAGGGCAAACCTAGGAGACAGAGGCAGCCCCGGCCCACCTCGGGGAGGTGGCCGGCCAAGACTTAGGGAGCCTAGAGACGTGATTTGGAAATTGTTTCAGCCTCTACCGCCTTTGGAATTTTAGTTTACTTCTATTGTACATACTGACAGCGGGCCTGAAAGAGGCAGCCTAACACTCAAGCAAGCTGTAGGCAGGCTACCTGCACCCTGTGTTGTCTTCTCTACCCAGAATTCAGGGCTCTCTGGGGCCACTGAGAGCCTACTGCATCCTCAGGAGGCTCCTTGGGGACTAGGCTGAGGAGTTCCAGTTCCGTGAAGCCGTGTGGCCAGAGGGAAAGGACTTGAAGAGGCAGCGTAGAGGCGGAGGCCTTTTCTGGCTACTTAAACCCATTATCCATTTTTCTTTCACTGTCAGTCTCCAAGGTCGTCTTAGGAATCTGTATCAGTGAAAGGTTATCATCCCAGTATAAGAATCACTTTGTGAACTGTCCTATTTTTCCAAAAATCTCCTCATGTCTGAATAGTCGGAAAATATGCATCTCTCCTCTAGGAATTTTTGTTTATTTTTCATGATGTTTGAGTATTAATCTACATATCCTCTAGCCAATTCCAATGCCAATACCAGTTCTGGTTGTCGTAGGTCCTAGAGAGTTTATTTTGGTGCACTGTGGCTTTCACCAAATGTCACACAGTCTACAGAATCAGACCAGCGCACGCTAACCCATGAGAAAGTGTCTTTTCTCCTCTCACCCCAAGTTGTCATGTAAAGTTTTGCCAGACCTAATGTATCCACCTACCAGCTGGCTGTGATTTATTTTTTAATGAACAGCAGGGTGTTTTGGATTGCACATTTAAAATTTTAAGATAGAACCTTAGACTTGGTGCTTAAAAACATTCTCCCAAGTGGGCATGGCCACAAAAAAAAAAAAAAAAAAACCACCATGAACAACAAAAAACTCTGATACCTATATTGGACCTCTCATTTGAAAATAATATTTGTATAAATAGCATGACTGAAAAACCTTCTCTTGAACAACACAGAGCTCTTTTTCTGGGCACCCACTCGCTTACATTCAATTTCTTTTCTTTTATGTCTCTCCTTTTCTTTTGGCCTCTTTTCTGAATTTTGATTGTTTTCTCTTCCATTCACTTAGTTATAACAGGTGAGTCAGTCACAAGGTTGGATCTAAGCACAGCTTCGGAATAATTCACTTTGGGATCACGGTCGCACCCTTCTTTCTGACAGGCTCGTTAACCCACCAAAGGATGCACGCAGGCTGGCTCATTGGCTCCTGAGGTCAGTGTTGACTGTATCGTAGCTTAACTTCTGTCCCACGGCACATCTTTAATAGCTGAGAAGTGTGAAGATCAGAAGGCTCAGAGCTGATAGAAACCAAGTGCAAATTTACTGGAGGGCTCACGCATGTGCCACAGAGACAGTTGTTTAACACTTTCGGGCAATAAAACCAGGGACACTTCACTGCTCGGAGAAGTGCCCTCTGACATCTTTTCTGAGCCCAGTCCTGGATTCCAGACACCTAGAAGGACAGCCTTCACTCTTACGGTTGGTGCCGTCCAGCGTGGAGTCTGAAGAAGGCTGTGGGGTCACCCCACCTCTTCCTTAGAGACTCACAGGGCAGGGGAAGTGGGGGAAGCTGAGGGAGACTTGGGGAAGGAACTGCTAGTTCCTTTTTTCTTCTTTTCCCTCTACTGAGGCTCCAACTCAAGGCTTTCATACTGAACTATATCCCTACCCCAGTTTTTAGTTTTAATTTTGAGACAGGGTCTCTAAGTTGCCCAGGCTGGGCTCAAACTTGTGGTCTTCCTGCCTCAGCCTGGCACAGTGATAGAACCACATGCCTGAGCCACTAAACCCGTCTTGGTTACCTTTTGTAATCTCACATTTTCCAAGTTCCTTAGCCAATGGGCTGGAAAGTGCTGGTCGACATGTTCAGTTAAGGAAGCTGTAGCCCTCGGAGGCTGTGGGCATTATGCTGTTTATTCATACAGCAATTACCAGTAGGTATGGCAGGTGGATATTTTCAATGAAAGGCATGTTGTACTTGTGAAAAAGAAAAACTCGCCCAACCTTGAGCTCATCTGAACTTGAGAGGATGTACCCTGTGTGATCCACTACTCGCTCCAGGGAACATCCTTAATTCAAGCCCGAGCCCCTCCATCTACTCTACCTCTGGCTATACAGCGCCGTGTTTTCCCCATGAGAACAAGATTCAAAACATAATTCCTCAGATGAAAGATATGCCTCAGATGAGTAGTAAAAATAGTTCCTTTCGGACTTGGAACTATGAAATCTGGAGATCATTTTGTTTTTGTTTAGTCATTAAAAAAATGCTTCTTAAAAGGTATGAGGAAAGACTGCATTAATGTCGGGTGGTGGATTTGACCTCTGTGGCGGGGAGGCTACTTGGTGGCTGTCCCACTGACCAGGCGGACATGATCCACAGAGTCCCCTGCACATCAGTGTGCCTTCCTCTCCTGGTGCAATCCTCTTGAGACAGTCTTCAGAAAAAACACACAAAAGGATTAAAACTCACAGTTTCTTTAAGGGGGAAAAATCCCAAAATATATATTCTTATTTGCCTGTGTATGTGTGTGTATGTGGTATCAAGGATTGAGCCCAGGGCCTGCGCACTGAGCTACATCCTACCCCATTTTTTATTTTTTACCTACTTATGTATTTTTTTTGAAACAGGGTCTCACTGTTGTTCAAGCTGGTCCTAAACTCACTATGTAGCCAAGGCTGTCCTTGCACTCAAGATAATTGTCCTGCCTCAGACTTTTTCCTTTCATTTTGGAAACAGAGTCTTGCTCAGTTGCTAGGCTTCCCTGGCTGGACTCGGGAACTTTGTTCCTCCTGCCTCAGCCTCTCAGAATTCTGGGAAACAGGTGCGCACCGCTGGACCTGGCCTTATTTGCTTTTCCTCGTACTTTGGGTTGCTCTTCAAGATATAAAGTAGCAATGGGGCTCACGTTCTCCAGACTTCATCCCAGCGTTCCTGGGAGAGAGACTCCCACGTCATGTTCAGTTTCACCTTCTGAGGAGAGCCCCTTCTTGGCTTCGAAGTCAAGTCTACAGTAGGGGAGGGAGCCGTTGGTTGGATTCCTGGGTGTCATGGAGTGGGCCAATGCCTTCTCAACGTGTGCCGGACAATGTCAACCAGCAGTTTCAATACAGGTGCAGAGTAAACAAATATAAATGTTAAATATGGTGATTTATGGCTAACTTTCATTAAGTTCTTCCTTAGGAGGCCAGTATTTTATGGAGCACTGGGGACTCCCAGAACGGCTCAGATGTAGTTCTAAAGTAAGACATAGCATAGTCATTTTCTCACACATCTAGCTTCATGAGACAGAGCTAATAGAAAAGT
This sequence comes from Ctenodactylus gundi, assembly GCA_004027205.1. Taxonomy (NCBI): domain Eukaryota; kingdom Metazoa; phylum Chordata; class Mammalia; order Rodentia; family Ctenodactylidae; genus Ctenodactylus; species Ctenodactylus gundi. The sequence continues at coordinate 307,673 of PVKB01001150.1, forward strand.
CTACTTTGCTTGGAAAGTGTCACCTCATTACACGAGTGGCACTTCCCGGTCAGGTGCTTCTAAACTGAGAGAGGTCACACAGGTGCTGGGTTGGACATGTACCCAGGAGGCCTTTGGCAAGTGCCTGCCTGGATTCTAAATGTGAACTTAATGGAAATTAATTCATTTATTCCATCCTTATTTAGAAAATTTCCTCATTTGCTTTCAGACCTCATAGTCTACTAAGCAGAGTTACCCTGAATCTCCATGTCACCAACAGCAAGATTCAGCTTATAGAACTAGTGACAGATAATCTGAAAAGTCCTCTTCAGCCAATAGCTAGAAGCCCAGCATCTATTTGGGGACAGTCCCCTAGCCCATGCCCCCATCCAGACTCTGCCATCTTGCCCTCAAGGATGCTCAGATAATGTGCTGCGGTTAAGTTTCTCCTTGTCTGGGTCTAGCAAGATGAAGATGGTTGAGAGTCTTTTTCCACCCCTCTCAGTCTCCTGACCACACTCCTCGCCCAGGTGGCTGCTAAGGTTAGGAAGCTTCGTCTGACTGTCTGACCCATGCCAGCCCTGCATCCTCCCTTCCTCTGCAACCTTTGGAGATCCAGATGACTGGAGTCTCTTGCCCCGTCCTTCACAAAAGAAGAGCATTTCTTTTCATTCACTTCTCTTCCTCTACTCAACAGCGATGCTCCGGAAGAGGAAGCTTGAGCCGCCAGGAGAGTGTGCACTGAGCTCTCAGATGCAGAAGTAAGGCCAGAGAAGGAAAGGCAAAATTATTCCACGATGGCTACCTTCCCATTATGAGCAACAGAAAGTTCTGGAAGTAGGGTGAGGGTTATGCAGCATGGTGGATGTAATCAGTGACAATGAATTGCACTCCTAGAATGGCACATTTTGGCCAGGCCCCATGGTACAGCCTGTATCTTCAGCACCCTGGGAGGCTGAAGCAGGAAGAATGCAAATTTGAGCTCAAATAGTCAACCTAACTGACTGAGACTCTGTTTCAAAATTAAAAGTAAACCTAAGTTTGGGCTGGGAAGTTTAGCTCAGTGTAAAGGCCCGAGTTTCAATCCCCAGAACCTCAAATAATAATTTTTAAAAAAGAACGGATTTTAGGTTTTATTGCATATACTTTACCAAATACAATATTTTTTTCCCAAAACAAAGAACGGATTGCATGGTATGGTCCCACCTTCTCCCAGAAACATCCCAGCCTGATCCAACCTCTTCCCCTGGTGAAAGTTCCCGCTGGGGTCAATCTGCTCCTGTGCAGATCTTGGACGAGTCTGGCTTCTCTCTACCCACCAGCCCACCCACCTGAGACCCTGCCAGGCCTCTGGGCCATCCTGTTAGGTCAGAGGGAGCAGTTCATGGAGTCTGCTGTGTGATTCAGCCTGCAGCATGGCAGCCGAGGCCGGATGGGCCTCTCATCTACCAAGGTGCCAGTGCACACCACCTCAAACAATTAGATGCCACATCCTGGCCCTGAGGCAGGAGCATGCTGCCTGTGAGAATACGTTTACTAATAAAAGGTGCTGGAAGACACCCTGGTACGGTCACAGTTTTGATTCTTGAAGTGTGATCTCATACTTCCTAGTGAGTAAAATGAGGCATCCATGTGCAGCCTTTGGAAAGGGTCTCTCTGCATACTGGATAGCCGGTTCTGGAGCCTCAGAGAAATACGCATTTGCAATATAATGGGTAAAGCAGTGGTGAGGGCAAATTCGTATATCTCAAGGGCTCTAGTCACTTTTACTCCATCCCTCTGTCCTTTGGGCCTAGAGGATTCCTTCTAGCGCACCCTGCTCCCGGCTCGTTACAGGCTCCGCCTCTGTGAGGGTGGGGCTGAGGCACAGTCTGTCCCAGGTAGGGTTATCCGAGGCAGACTGAAAATCTGCAAATTTTCGTTGCCATTTCCCATCACGGAAGAAAGAAAAGAGCGAAAATGCCAGCAACCAGTCAGACGCGAAAGGAAGGCTGCCTACCCAAGATTTAAGATTTGAATAAAAAAAATCTGACTTAACCAGTAACCAAGCTGACTCAGAAAATGCGGCACGAGATTAGGTCTCCTTAATTAAAATGACTAATAGTTACCAAGATGACTCAAATTTAGTAAGACCTATTTTTTTTTTCAATAGTTTGCTTCCCAGATCCCTGGTGCAGAAGCTTGTTTTAGGAATCGTTTTTGGTCCCACAAGTCAGCGAACCTCTCAAATGAGATTAAAATCTTTGGATTTGGTAAAGTTTGCATAAATATTTTACAGGGTTCCGTCTTTAATTAGGTTATAACATTAGAAAGTGCCATGCCGCGTTCTCTTTTCACAAATTAGACCTGAGCCTCACAAACAAATTAATTTGTGTCTCAGGGTTTTGACTGGGCCTCTTGGCTCCCCCAGCCTTCTCACAAGTGCTAGTGACCCTCTGGATTTCAAATGCCTGAGGGTAAAAAGCAATTATAAAAACATGACTCTCCCAGATCAGCTTTCGCCTCTGCCTTGTCTCTGTTTTATTGATGGGAGATTGAAGGAAGATTCAAATCAGCCATCCTTCAATTCTTCACCAGCAGCAAAATACAGAAATCATTAGCTTTTCCTGTTTAAAAGACTTTGTCCTGCCTTATTATTCAAAACTGCTAGCTTGTACGAGTCAAAAAGGGCATGTTGAATATTTATTTCTAATTTTCAGCACTGGTAAATATTATATCGCTTTGTTCCCAGTGTTCTTTTTATTTTGCAAATTTTATAGCAATTAATTAATGCAGCGCTGTTATTAGCAATATCTTCCCCATTTCCACTGCCTGCATTTAAGGTGATGTAGCTTGTAAGGGCCTCATTGAAGAGATTTCACAGCCAGACTCTGCTGGAATTATAAGATCAGTTCTAGGTGAATAGGAACCTGTTCTCGGTGGAGAAAGCTTTTATTGCAAACAGAAGGTGTGTCGCAGACCCTGCCTTGGGCCACCGCAGCTCATTTTACTTGTGTATCTCCCTCCCAATTAAAAAAGGGGGAAAGGCTGGCATAACAACAGCCAGTTGTGTGACTTCAAGGGAGAAGCTAGAGCTAGCTGGGTGGCACGCCGACTACAAGGCCACCGTCTCGCGCTGTTACCAGACTCTCTGCAAAGTAGAGGAGCATGGGTTGTTCTGTTATTTGGCAACACGTTTTTACTTATTCACAAGGCTAATTTTAAATGCTACTATTCGGATTTTATTGGTGATATAATTTTCTATTTCATTGAGTCCTGAATTCTGTTGATCGATAAAAGCATAACGAATATGTTGTGTGTAAGAGACTTATGCGCGTTTGGCCACCGCGTCTGATCAATGTCTGTAGCTAAACCCTATGCACGAAGCAAAAAAATTATCTTGTTTTAAGTATGAATCTTAAAATGGCATTCATTTTCCGATGTTCATCCAGCAGGGAAGGGGTGATCTGGGGAGCAATTGTCAAGGGCTTCTGACAGAGCAGAGCCCTGGTGACGTCAGGGCATCCTGAGGTGGCGGGTGTGAGGGGGCAGAGAGGGAGGGCGCCAAGGCCCCCAGGGCATGGGTGGACAGCCAGGAGCCGGGATGGCGGCCGAAGATTTGCCTGGGCCTTGGGCAAGTGTTTGAGGATGCAGGAGATCCAGAAGGTTTATAGGAAGACAGAAAGGAAAGGCAGGTGACGGTTGATGTAGCAGGGGAAGTCACGCCTGTGCCGCTGAAGGGACAATTTCAAGATGCTGAGGCGATTTCGTAGGGGCGAGGGGGCGCTTCCTCCCCGACATGCCTCTGGCCTGGCTGTGCACCGTAGCCTTGTTTGCCAGGACCCAAGCAGCTCCTGTAATTGAGTTCACGTTCGTAGCTTCCCGATCCGAGGACACCTCACAGCAGCTCCACGCGGCGTGGAGTGTGAGAAAGGCCCCTTACTGCTAGGACGGTGAGGCTCAGAGAGGTCCAGGATGTGCCTGGGGGTAAGCTGCGTTCAAGAGGCCTCTGCGGTCCGCTTGAATCCAACCCCAGCAAGGCTGCCAAAGGGTCAGTCTGCAAGAGGCAGAGTGGGTCCTAGTCGGTGGCACACCACCATCGTCGGGTCCCTTCAAGTCATCTGCTTCCTCACTCACAAGTGGAAGCGCCTTGGGGGGACTTGGACTTGGGGGCCTGGGGAAGGGCAGAGGAACTGACCGGCCCGCCTAGAATGCAGGCCTTTGCGGCGGACATCTGTTTCCCGGAGCAGAGCGAGGAGCGGGCTCTCTCCTGGTCCACCGGAGCATAGCCCAGCGGAGGTGAGGGAACAGCCCGCCACGCTCTGTTCCCGCACCCCCGTCTCCAGGGTTTGATCCGGAGCAATTTCGTCAAGCTGCAATTTTAAATAGCCAGTGCTTTATTTTTGGAATCCCAGAATGTGAGCCGGGTTTAATGAACCTAAAGCTATAATGTTTTACTTCTCCTTTGATAAAAATTTGTATTTCATATTTTAAAAATTGCACTCATTCTGCCAGTTGGTGTTACCAGCGAAGCAGAACCCATCCGTGCAGCATTCGCAAACTGCACTTTTTCTTGGTCACAAAGTCTTTGTAATGGTTTCGCCATATGCTGAAAACTCAGAGTGCGGTCGGTATCGTGTCCAGGTGGCAGGCTCATGAATTACAGGTGCGAGTCACTCTGAATTCCTGAGTACACCCAGGATTTTCCTGATCCTCGCAACTGCACCCCCATGTTTGAAATACTGAATCCAGAAGTAGGCGATGTTCTTCAAACACGAGAGCTCCCGAATTGCTTCTGAGCTAGAGAGAAAAGAAACGGAGTGATTCTCGCTCATGTCTCAAAGCTGTCCTCTTTAACGTGTGACTGCGGCTTAGATATTGTAACCATTTTAAGAGGAATGTATTTAAATGCTTTGAATTTTTTTGGTGAAAATATACTGGGTGATTTTACAAAGAGGAGATACAGTGCGTGTTTGTCGTAGAGCATCAGTCTGATGAAATAAATCGTGAGAGTCTCTTAATGTCATTGTTATTTAGGCAGCCCCTAGACTGTTGTCATGTGAGCCTTTTCTTAATTACATCTGTTTGTTCATATATGTATTTATATGCACACACTTCCCTTTGAAGGACTTCACTTTAATCCTGTGCTGTGTGTTCGTGTTTCTTTGCTTGGAATACATTGTCAGACTTGATATCACAATGGATCTTTCGTGCCAGAATGTCTCCCGAAATTTTATCTCAATTTATTCTGCAATTATAGTGCATAAGAATGTTCTGTCTCTGCACCGCATCCTCACCAGCAACTATGGGAACTATCAGTCTCTCTCTCTTTCTTGTTCTCTCTCTCTCTGCTTCCTTCTCTCCTCTCTCTTTTCTTTCATCTTCTAGCATCCTCTGTCTTATCTTCTATTCTCCACCCATCTGTCCATCATCTGTCCATCTACCCACCCTGAATATTTGGCAGTCTGGTAAGTGACAGCAGCGGGCATGTCACTGTGTTTAAGTTTGTATCCTTAAACATGACGGGCTTTTAAGCAAGACGTGTGTTCTTCTTGGCAAGTGCCTTTCATACCTCCACAATGGCTCGTGTTTTTATCAATTTGAGAAACCTCCCTGTTTGTATTTTAACATGCTAATTTTCTTCATTGACCCCTGGCGTTTTCTCTGCATGATTTCTGACCCCCAGCGGCGTGACCCATCACACAGCTAACATGCTGATATTTTCCAGAGTAGTTTTTGCATCTGGTGTCCTGTCACACAGGCCTTCCTGTCATCAGATTGTATAGCTGTTCCTTAAATGCCTTTTCTTCTGCTTGGTGCGTTAAGATAATTTTGAATCCCTTTGGAACTTACCTGAAGCACAGGTGTAATCCGTACGCCCCCAGAAGGAGTGGCTCTCTCTCCCCACACCTTTCATTCACATTGGCCTGCAAGCCGTCGTGGTGTTCTCGGCTTTGTCTCAAGGCGCTCTAGTGTGCCTTACATATCTGCCTATCTCTGTGCCCATGACATACTGTTTTTAATATGCCCTGATTTTTGTTTAGATAAGGCGCCCTCACTATCATGCTATTTTTCCTAATGTGATTATATTTTACAGTGAACTCTAGGATTCTTTTATCACATAAAGCAACATTGTTAAGAATTTTATTGGAGCTATCTCAAATTTGTAGATTTGTTGCAAGAAAGGAGTAACTTGAGCATTGTGGGCTTTTCCTATAAAGAGGCAATGTATACAGGTCTTGGGAATTTTTCAGACGTTCTTATGCGTTTTGTATCTTTGTTAGCAGGGCCTGTTCTCTTCAACTCACAGCAAGACAAAAGTAACCACAGTTTTTTTTATTTCTGTCCATCTTTATGTTTGGGACTTTTGCATTCAGATAATTATCGTAATTATTTTTCTTATTCTTATTATAGTATCTTATATTATTTTCCATGTGTGACAGTTGTTGTTTCATTATCATACCAACACTATTTTAACATTAACTGTGGATTTTTATAGTTTCCTATTACCTACTATTTTATACAATTAAATTTGGTTTCCTGGTACGGGTAATCTGACTTGTTTTTGATGCTACTCATATTGTCCCTGACTCATTTTTTTCCTATAGAATGTATACATGGTGCCAAATTTCTAAATCACAAACATGGCACTTTAAGTACCACGTGATTTTTTCCTCAAAATTATGCAGACTATAATCTGTTGTGTTCTAGCACTTGGTATGTTTGAAAACAAGATTGATGTATCATTATTGCTACCATTACTATTAATGTTATTATTGGTATTAATAGCAGCGATAGTAGTTCAAGTAAGGTTCATTTTCTTGCAACCTGGATGACTTGAAAACTCCAAAATTTCACATTAGCATGTTTACATAAATCATGTACTATTGCTAAACTCACTATTATCGAGGGTTGGTTATTTATTCTTTGGAAAAATTACATTTCAGGGAAAGAAAAATGGCTAATATTTTCCCCCTGTTTGCTCGTGGGATTACTGTCACACAGATGTTGACTTTCCTAAAATCTGTTCCAAGAATTTCAGCTTTTCTTTTGTCTCATTTACTTTTTCATTCTCTAACCTGAAAATCTAGAAAAATGAAAAAGAAAATCATGAGTTCTTTTCTGGATTTTCCAACGTGCTCTTTGTTTATACTTTAAAATCAACACATACCCTCTCACATTCACTCTCATGCTGACACACAGAAGCCGCTCCGCCTTATTCCCCTTCATAGATGGATTTTGACAAGTAGACATTTGGCCTTGGTCTTGCCTGAGTGTGGCCCCATGTACACGGTTAATAATCCCTTCCACTTGAATGTTGGCAGGAACTGTGACTTGCTTTAAACCCATAGGAAATGACAAAGGAGATGGGGTGACACTGTCAGAGCTAGATTGCATTTTATGGAAGAGGTAAGGGTGTGACTCCCCTGAGCATGTGTGCACACACACGCATGGGCATATGTGTCATGTTGGCATGCACTGGCAGGAGTCTTGCAGGCAGCAACTGTGCCGCGAACAGCCTGCAGAAGGGCTGCATACCAGGGAAGTAGAGGCAGCCTGGAGACTATGGACAGCCTTGAGACCAAAATCAGCCAGAAACCGAAGCCCTCAAATTCAATCACAAAGGAACTTCTGTCTGCCAACAACCCGAACGAGCGTGGTAGCAGATTCCCCACCCTCTTCATGAGGACACACACCAAACCACTTGCTTGCAGCCTTCCAAGACCTGGAGGAGAAGACGCAGGGGAGTTGTGCCCAGACCCTGGCCGGCAGGAAGGGTGACTTGGTACAAAGTGCATACTGTTTTCATAAGCCATCACCTTTGTGGCAATTTGTAACATGGCAACAGAGAGCTGAAAACACTCTCTAAAATTCCCTGGGGTTTCTTGGATATTTTGGGGCACAATTATTTGAATATACATGCACTACAAATTCATTTCCATGTCGGTTACATACAAGCTGGCAATTGATGCTTTGACCTCTTTACTCCTCTCTCCATCTTCCACCCACTTCCCCTCTCCCCTACCCTCAAGATCCTCTTCTGCTGCCAAGCCTTATGTGCTACCCTTTCTCCTACATTACATTCTTTTAGACATATATTATCTAGAACTCTCATATGCAAGACACCATGTGATACTTAATCTTTTGTGTTTAGTAGGCAAACATTAATTTCAGCCTTTCAGACTGGTCCATTTCTTTTGAAATTTACAATCTTTTCATATACTCATGAGTGTCTACTGTGTGCTACTTTGAAGAACATGCGAGGAGTGTTAGGCCATAGTCTAGTCTAGTCCCCAGTAATCATGAGAACTTGTTAGAGTCACTACAATTCGATTTTGCAAAAATAGATGGACAAATCTATTACTCATTCACTCCAGCATTCGTTGCTTTCCTTACTTTCACCCAGTTCCCCAGCACTTCTGTTTTCGTATATCCCGTGCACCCCAAAGTTAGGGAAGGACAATGCTTCCCAGCTAACAGGTCTCACCAGGAACACTCAGAAGGGCCTGCATTGAAGGTTAGGACCTCCCTAAGTTCACAAGTCCACGGTCACTCTGGGGACAGCACGGTCGCCTGGAGACTGCCCTCATCTTGCAGGTCTAGGACTCTGTACCCTGGTCGCCCCCAGAGCACCATGGGAGGATCTGGCTGGAGAAGTGGACCCTGGATATCCTCTTCAGATGCCCCATGCAATTTCTCAAAGTCTCAGTTTTCATGGTACCCATTCCTGTTTTATACTTGGACAACTTTCCTCCCTTTTTCATGTTCCTTTGAACATCTGAACATTAAGTGCGTGGGATCAGTTCAGTCACTCAGCAATATTCTTTAAATGCCAGTATATGAAAGGAATCTGGATTGCTACCTTGCATATTAATTACCTAAAATCTTTGACAAGAAAAAGCAAATGGAGTTGGCCTTTCTTTGGTGTTTCAAAATGAATGTGTGAGCACGAGGCACTTGAAACTCGCAATGCAACTTCTCTTACGTTATCTTTAGCCTAAGTAATGAACCCTGCCCGAGTCCCATCCATGGACATCTGATTGTGTTTGGTCATCCCCTTTCCCCACGGGCTGTGTCAAAACACACCGGAAGATCAGGACGTCCCTCACGCAGCTTGTCAGTCTTATTTCCGTACTGGTGCTTGTTCTGGAAACCTACGTCACTCTTGGCTTCAGGGGCTTTTCCACCTACTGGACTTCCCCCCTCTCCTTCCCATCTTTCCCCTCACCTGTTACTGGGCTTTGCATCTTCCTGGCAGTGTCATGGAATCTCCAATTTAGGATGAGGCCTCTCTTCTTATTCTACTTAGGGAAGAATGTTTCCATCAAAGATTGTCAATCTTTGTTTATTTACACCATGGTTTAGCTTTCCATACAGAGGTCACGACACAGATGTCTGCTATTTGATCGTGAAATAGAGAAACATGATTAGCTACCACCTTGACAGAGGAAAGACCAGTCCTCCAGAAGTGCCTGCTATGGTTTGATTTATAATGTCCCTTGAATGTATCCTGTGTTTATAAGGTGATTGGATCATGGGTATGCCTAGCCTATCCGTGTGTTAATCCACTGGTGATTTTATGTGGTCTTAGGACATAGGGCCTGATTGGAGAGTCGAGTCATTGAGGACGTGACCTGAAAGGGTGCCCACTTCCCCCCTCGCTGCCTTGTCCCTGTGCCTTCTGGTGGCCTCGGGATGAGTACTTTCTTCACTACTCCCTCCCGCCATGGCCTTTATTTTGCCTTGGATCTGACTGACCACACATGGACTGAGATCTCTGTAACTGTGAGCTAAAATAATCCCCTCCTCCCTTAAGCTGCATATGTGTTATATCCCAGAGATGGAAAAGTGACTCAGTGTCTGAAAATGAGGGCGACTCACCACATGTCTGCATTTGCATGGCACCCAGGTCCACAGGAGGTGAGAGCAGAAACTCAGAAGCCGGGTTTGGTAGGCTTTAAAATATCCGACTGATAAGATGAAGCCCATTTAATTTAATAATTAAAGCTATTTTTATACTATTTTTATCTTTCTAAAAATGCCTCTAGGGATTCTTTCCTATTGTATTGTCTGAGAGTTCCTTCACTCCAAGAGCCAGAGGAACAATTTATAGAACACAGAACTTGTATGGTCTCCCTGAGTGCCTGGAGAAAGAGCAGGTTCCATGTGTGCCTTTCTGAATCTATGGCATAAAAAAGTAACCAAACCTGAAATGATGATTTTGTAAAAAAAAAAAAAAAAATCATCCTATTGGTTAGTTGATCACTAGTTGAACTAAAGATGAAAGATCTTTGGAAAATGCACCAGAAAGAAAACTAATGCTACACAATGGCTATTCTGACTGTCATAGAAAAAAATGTGGGCAGTAGAGTGGAGCCTTGACTCACAAAAGTGGAGGATGCTTTTCACAACTTGAGGATGTTTTTCTCAAATATGTCCCCATCCAAACAACACAAGTTATATTTCTAGGACATATTATTTCTCTGAATCTTTGTGTGATGTGAAATGGTGTCAACAAATATATATATTCCTTCTTAATGCATATAGTTCTTGGATAAATCAGATTCTTTTTATAGCCCTAATCTCTAAAAACTAAGACTGTCCTCTTTTAGATTGCAAGTTTTAAAAAAATTCTTAAATTGCTATTCAGAAAATTATTAGAAGCATCTGGTCTCATGACAGCTGTTTAGATTTCATGTATTATTGTGAACTTTCAAAGGGGCCACTTGAACTATTTTTCTTCAAGCTGTAACTATTCATGTTTTTAAAATTGTGCTTTTGATCTTCCAGGTTGGAGCAGAAGAATAATTAGAATAGTTAGAAATGCATTAAAAAATTAAAAAGTAATAAAACCCACAAAAACCAGGGGATAAAAATGGTCTATATTATTTGAATGGCAGTAGGTGTAATCAATTAAGGTTGCCAAAGTTTTTAAGTGATTCTTCAGGGTTGGTTTTTTTTTTTTGGGGGGGGGGAGGTATTGGGGGGGAAGGAACTAATAGGTGATGATTTGAAAGAGATATGTGTCATGATATTAGAAAATATAAAAACTCTAGTTAGTGTTCCTTCTATCCCTCTTTGCTCCTCATTGGGTACTTGATCTGAATTGATCCCAGAAGGATGCTTGACCCCAAGTGACGTGGTAGCTGTGGAGGAACCTCACTCAGAGGAGGGTGGAGTTTGATTGCGCTTCTACCTGATGAGTGATCTTGTTCTGCCTTCCTTTGACCACTTGGGATCACTAGCCGGCGGCTATGGTCTCCCAAACACAATGGTAGTTTAGTGAATATGATCTTCTCCTCAAAAGATGGCCAAATATTCCAATCCCATTCCTGAAATTCTGATCGCACCAGGGATCCACGAGATCCCCTTTAGGCAACAGCTGGCTAAGAATAGTGCAAGACTTGCTGGGCAGAAGGTGAACCCCATGAGAGAAGGAGAGAAGCCAAGCTGAGTTCAAGCTCCAGTTAAGCCTCTGAAATTAGTTCAACCCATGATTTCAGTATGGAGCTTTGACTGGAAGGCAAAAAGATTAGCCTGTCACCACTGACTGAATGGATGGTTCTCAAATGATTTTCTGAAGGTTTCAGAACCACTGGGAGCCCGTTGGTCTATTTTCTTTCAGTTTCCGACATTTTGACTAGCCTTGTCATGGTGTTCCCAGGGGAAGAGTCAGTGGTTGCCCTGGTTCCTAACTTGGTAGATAGAAGAAGTCGAGGTCATGGGGAAGCGTGCTGGTGTTGCTCCCTCAGCTACACTGTTAATGAGGTGTCTCATTATCATGCGCAATTTCCCTTAATCTAGGAAGTTTCTAGTTAACGCCATCTGCTCTATTAATAGTTAGATGCCCTTACATTTCATTCAGACCGATACTTGGGCATTTGCCTGTTTCTTCATCTGAGGTTGATTGACTTGCGGGTCAGGGACCCAACATTCAGATTTAAGCGTTGGAGTCACTTTGTGAGGGTTAACAGCGGGTGATATCAGAAAGAGTTTCTGTGCCAAGGTGCTCATCAGAATAAGGAACCTAACCTTTGGCCAGATAGGTTGATGTTTTTGGAGCTGGAAATTCTAATGCATTTACAAAGTCCTGCTGATTTCAGATCCATTGAAATTTGACTTTCCTTTCATGTTTGCTCAGGCAGGAGAAACACCAGTAGAAAGAAATTTTATCAGAGGGTAAGTTAGTTACTTTCAGTTTCAATAATTGTAGATTTCAGAGTATCAATTTCTGGTGCTCTAAAGCATGTCCACCTTTTTGCTTTTACAAATTGATTAAGCTTTTTATTTGATATAACAGGAGCCTCTGGAGGCTTCTAACCTATATTTCAACCTTTGAAGAAATTCATACCCAAGATATTGCTGCCGGACGGTCTTCAAGGTCATTAATATAATGCTTAGAAAATTTCAGCCAAAATTAGATTTAATCAGAGCCTCTTTCTATGTGCCTCTTCATAGCATGATTCAAAAAGTGTTTTGCCTTTCAAGTGCCTTAGGAAGTCAGTCTTTATTATATTTTTCTTTGCACCTTTAAATGCAGGCAGCCAAGAGGATTTTATGACAAAGTGTGATAAAATTGATACCATAAAATAATAGCATAAACTAGCCAAAAAAGGTATATATGCTGATGGAAAAAGTTGATGAACAACTTTAAAGTACTTTATATACTTCTACATCCAAATATATTCCGTGACCTTTATGATGTAAAGGTCATGTGGAAGCCACCACAAAGTGGGATGACGTTGGTAAAGAAGAAAGTGACCTATTGGGCTTTCACTGTTGGTATGTCAAACCCAGAAATTTAGCAATGAAACAGGTTTAGACACCAGGTGACAGTGAAGGGGTCTCCAGTGCTATGCATGTCTGTTTAATAGCTCAGGGTATAGTAATAAATAAGGCTGCCTACACTCTTGAAATCAGTTTATGGGTGAAAGTGACATGAGAAATAATGAAAGATAAGGAATTAAATGTAAGTTTGAAAAACTAGAGGCGATGTTTTCATTGCTGTAGGCACTCACAGTTCAGAGACTAGGATCTTGTACAAGATCCCAGTCATCAGCTGCTGGGTAATGGTGTGGAAAATATATGTGTTTGGGAAATGTTGCTACTCAGAGCTGCTTCAAGAAAGACTGTCATGCTACAGAAAAATAAAATCCAGTACATTGGATTTACCATGAAATGTCTTACCTGACACTTAGGCTGATATTTATATTTGAAAGCAAGGCTTAGAGAAAAACTACACATCAAAATCACATTGTTAATTGAAAAACTTAAATTTTAACACAACAACCTGCTGAACCAACGGGCCCTTGAGGTGACATGACCAATAATATAAAAGGTATACTGTTTGTCTTCAAAAAAATGTGCACTACAAACAAGCCTGTGGATTGAGGCTGCGAATGGAGTTCCTTTCCATATCAAGTTGCATTGTTCTATCAAAAGATGTGTCTTGAGAAAATATGACCCCAGGGTGCATGCCTGTAATCCCAATACTCCGAGAGTCTCAGGCAGAAGAATTGCAAGCTCAAGTCCAGCCTGGGCAATTTAGGAAATTAGAGAGACTTTTTCTCAAAATCAAAAATAAAAAATGGATTGGGGCTCAGCATGAAGGCCTGGGCTCAATTTCATAATCTACCTCTGTATACCTGCAACACAAAATATAATTTTCGATGTCAATGCTTGTTTTACTTTGAATAATAGGGATTCAGTGACATGTGATCTCTGACGATGAGTGGGACTTTACAAATTTTGTATCTTCCAGTCAAGGAATTAGGCCGACTTTCTCACTACATAACGTTCCTTGTATGGTATTCTTTGTCTTCCAACATACTTGTATTTTTACGTCGTCACACGTCTTTTGTATGCCTACTCTCGACATGGCATGTCTTTTCATTTCCCTCCTTTTTCTTTCATTAGCTTGTCTTTGCATTTAAAATAGTCCTCCCGTCAATGCTATGTAACTGAGTCATTCCTTTCTGTCCAGTCTGACAATCCCTGCCTTTTAATGACAGGTGTTTAGTTTGTTTACTTTTAGTGTAATTATTGATGAAGTTGGGTGTGTTGATTGTTTTACTTTTTATTTTTTATTCTCTTGTTCCTTTCCTTCTATTGTTAATCAGATAGCTTTATAATCTATTTTATTTCCTTTATTGTCATCTTAACTGTACTTATTTTACTATTTTTTAGAGTTGTTAGCAATATACATGCTTAACTATCATAATGTGCTTCAAGTCTGTGTGGTTTACCTCTTTACATGTCACTTTTTATTCTTTACGTCTGATATTTCACTTTTTCTTTACAAATTCTTCTATCAAAAATTTACCACTTCTCACTTTACTCTTATACTTTACAGTGTCAAAATGTAGTGGTCACATGTCTTAGTTACTTTTTCATCAGAGGGATTCAGTACCCAACCTGCATAAATTAGGGGAGGAAAAGTTTATTCTAGCTCACGGGTTTGGGAGGTCATAATCTATCCACGGGCAGTGGGCAACAGTGGAAACACAAGGTGGAGGCAGAGGTAAAAGCAGGTCTTCATGGCATTGCAAATACGTAGCCACATCCCCAGGGTGAAGAAGGCAGAAAGTAGCATACATCCACCCAGGTCCTGTCCCAGCGACCCACCCTTTCTGGGTCCACTCTCAGTGTTCTGCTCCTTCCAGGTTTAAACCCCTAATCCGCCACACACCAGTAATGCGTTATCTACCAAATGCCCATCTTCCACCACAAACCTGTAGTCTACCACATACCCATAATCCACCCTTCCAGATGAGGCCCCTGTCTCCTAGCAACGCATAGTTCCACAGATAATCCATACCATCAAAACACACAAGACTTAGAGTGGGCACGCCGGATCCAAACCACAATACCACATAATAGGATAATTTTGTTCTACTTTATACTGTGTGAAATTGTTGTAATGTCTTTCTTCATACTTCAGGTATATGCCATGTTACATAATGTTTTTGTTGTGGTTAAATTTTATTTTACGTAAATTAAAATAAATTTAAAAAGCATAATTAAAAAATATTTAGCAGCTTGTTCTCCGTTTTTGTTTCTCTTGTTCCCATTCTGCACAGCCGAATTTCTATATGTTTCTTCTTAGCCAAAAGATACATTTTGGCATGAATTGTGGGACAGCTGGCTAACAATGAGTTCTCTCAGCTTTGTTTGTCTGAAAATACATTTATCTTGTTTTTAATTTTGAGGGATATTTTCGATAGAATGTAGATCCATGCTAGCAGCATTTTCTGTTTAATACTTTCTTTTTCCATTACTGGGAAATGAACCCAGAGCCATCACACATCTTCAGCATTTGTATATGTATTTATTTAGATTGTGATAAACCATTTTATCCTATTATCTTTTGACATCCATTGTTTCTTATAATTCAGCATAATTTCTTATCTTTGTTTTCCTGTGAATAATCTATTTTTTTCCCTTAAGTTGCCTGACTTCTTTGTCTTTAGTTTTGGCCACTATGATCATATTTTTCTTAGTGTGGTGTGTCTGTGTTATCCTGCTTCAGACTGATTGAGTTTTTTTGATTAAACTTCTTGAGCTTGTAAATCAATGTAATTTTTTCATCAGATTTCTTATATGTCCATCCATTGTTCCTTCGACTATTTTGTTGTTTGTTTGTTTTTCTGTACCTCAGATTTACTCTCGTTCTGCCTGGGACCATGTGATGTTGTCTCACAGATGCCCTCGAAGCTCTGCATCCAAATGCTTTATTTTTCTATTCTTGTGAAAATAAAAAATTCTGATCTTTGCCCCTAAATTTAGTGGGATTGCTGCACTCTACCTCATGGCTGTACAGTGGGCCCTTGGTAGGGGAGCCAGGAAAACTACAGAGATCTCCATGAGTGCCTCTGCTCCTGGACATCCTCATCTGATGTTGCCAGTTGTTCAGAGTCTGAAAATGATTGCCTCAACTATTCTGCTCAACATCGCAGCTGTTTATGATTATGGAGTTAGTTTGGTACCAGTTATTCCAATATTCCTGGAAGCAAATTAGCTGCATTATCTTTTAACAAGTACCTTGTTATTATGTATGCACACTAAAATTTAAAAAATATAATTATAGATAAATAGAGAAGGCAATTATAGTTTGAAAAAGAACATAATTGTTGAAAATATCGACAACTTGTATTAAACATAAAATAATTTGATGAAATTCTGGAGGTTGAGATACAGAAATTTAAAAAGAATGATTTTACTCTAATTCCTGACAATAGAGTTAGACAGATATTATCTGAATTTAAGTATTCAGGATGTAGATTATATTATGAAAGTTATAAAGCCTTCCTCAGTAGGAGTTAAGAAGGAAGTAAGAAATGACGGCAGTGAAAGTAAGCTCAACTCCTGATTTCATATGAGAAGAAGTCAGCAGATAGAATAAGTAAGGGGGAAATCTAGATGCAAAAGTAGAGCTACATCATTTAAAGGTAAAGTGGTAAGTCCCCAAAGAACCAGTGTTGAAACTATTAAAAGTGGCTACTTCCGGTCAGAGCAGGGTGAGAGCAGAAAGATGCTGTGTAAATTCTGATTTTTTTCTATAATTTAAAATTTCAGTGGTCTGACATTTATCTACTTTATTGTTTGTTAATAGAGAGACAGGCTTCGACTCTTTCACTGCTTTTTCATGTAGTGTACAGCACTCTAGGGAATGGGCCTGTATTCTTCACTTAGAAATATAGTAAGTACAAGCATATCGAGGCCGTGTTCAGATCTCAGCATACGAGAGTCGCGTTTCGTTGATCCAGGCTTCCTGATCTGGGCGGGGCCGTTTTCCACCTCTGAGTGTGCACGCTTCTACTTTGTATCGCTGTTGTGCCAACACAATTTCGCGTATCGGAAGGAAATGCCGCCAGCCAGCCTTACTGTGGGGCTCCAGGCACGCTCTCTGTGGGATGGCAAACATTTACCTTGCAGAAAATACCAAAAATCGTGTCCGAACTCATCAAGTTTCACCTGGACGAGAGTGTGAATGTCCAATCGCATCTTCTTGGTTGACTTCTAGTTCCCGTTTCTTGCTTGTCATTTGATTCATTGATCTTCCTGGAGTCTCTGAAATCGTAATAAAAAAGAATAATGAATCAAACAACCATGGCCTTTCCCCTGCGTCTGTCCTCAGCAGGGCCACACGGCGCTCTGCTCCTGAGACTCTAGGAAGGCCACGCAGGTTTAAAGGCTCAATTAAATGTTGTGAACGGTTTATTCTCCGGCCACACATTCAGCAAATTTCTCCTTTAAGATGGTGTCAACCTTTCTCCTTTGAAACTTGGGTCGGAAGTAGAGGTTGTCGTTGAAATAAAATAGGAGCTTTATTGGGGAGTTCTTTAGGGTTTGCCATTTGTTTCACCTTGACATTTATGCGAAAATTTAGAGTGCTTGATCTTTCTTATTCCAGTTCCTTTCCCACTAAATGAGCAAAATCATAAAATGCTGGCGATCCTTGTGAAGAGGGAGAAAGTCAGCTTTGGAGTCCCTTCCCAGTAGCACATTGTAAGGAATTGCAATTTTGAGCCCTGGCAAACTCCTTTGAGATACAGAGAATGACACTGGAGAACCCAAGTTCCGTGATCCTGGTAATAAATGGAAAAGGAAAATGGTTCTGTGCACATTTCAAATTGATCCACGTCAACATTTGACTTTACTCCCATAAAGAAGGGGTATAAAATCTATGCGGCTTTCTCTGGGAAAAAACTAACTGTACGTGTAGTCCCGGGCGGACCTGCATGTTGTCTTCTGGAGAGGAATCAGTGGACCCTCCGTGGCTGTCCACGTGCTGCACTGGGTCCCCATGGGGCCTGGCCACCCGGCCAGCCTCTTCGTCCACCACCACAGAACCATTTAAAGAAAGAATGAGGCTGAAAGCGGCCTTTCAGGGCGTTTACTTTTAGATTTGATGACTAATACTCTACAGGAACACCTGTGACCATATGGGCTTCAGAGATGATAGTTTCTTTTCTGTTGTGGCCAGGCTTCTGTGAAAACCTTCCAGTTCAATTCGTGCAGGGTAAGGACAAAGCATTCAGTTTAAATTCTTGATCTTAAAACATGAAACCGTAGGTATGCTGGAACTAATTCAGCTCTTTTCTCAAGTTTGTGGCTGCAGAATTCTCGACTTCCTTCCTGAGCGCGCCCTCTCGGCAGCTTTGTTCCCATCTGTCACCCTCCGTCTGTCACTCAGCCTCTTTCTTTCTCGGAGTTTGGGGTAAGTCCGCACTGACTGTGGGTTAAGGCTAGTAAACCGGAGGCAGAACTGGTAAGGTGAGAGTAGACATTTCCCAGAGGCAGTGGGTATCTGGAGACACTGATAAGCACAGGAGGAGATTCAGAGGACATTCCGCAGGTGACAGTCTGGAGGCGGCCTCCTTGCCTCGGTTTGTCTTCTGCAGATCGGTCTGTATCACAAAAGGATCCGGAAGTGGAGCCTAATCTATTGCAGGGTTCTTGGAAGGAAGCATGCAGAATGTCCACTTCAAGGTACAGATAGATAAAGAAAGACGTTTGGAAATAAGAATCAGAACTGAACAGGAAACTCCAAAAGATTAGGAAGAAAAGCATGCTTCTCATTAGAGAAATAGCGTCCCCATGACAACATTTTGAAGCTTTAATAAATCTCTTTTAAAATCCTAAGTTTTCTAGTTTTAGAATTGTTTCAATACTAGCTTGTACTGTGAAAGTAATACATGAACCTAGCTAAAAGGTCAACTTGTAACAAAAAATTTAAAAAAAAAAGATTTCATCTGTTTGGATAGCTCGAGTCCCGCTCTAATAATTTAATCACTAATCAGTTTAGTTACTTGTGTGAATGTTCAAAAATTTTATTTTCTTTCTCTCTTTCTCCCTCTCTTTCCTTCCCTTTCATGGGGATAGAAAAGCGCGTGATTAAGCCTAATATTGTGTGTGAAACTGGAATCCTTAACATGACGTGAAGACCTTTGTGTTTCACTTTATATACCTTTTCTGTTTAATGGCATTAAAATATATTGTGGACAGTGTGGACAGTATTCTGGCTTCTTGTGTGTTATCTTATAAAATAATGCTACTATGAACACATATATATATATATTCATATATACACACAGCGTACACATACACTTTTATGGCTGTATACAGCTGTGAGCTTTAGCAGTAGACTAAATTCCTTAAAGTGGAACTGATGAGTTAATTTCATTTGAGAATAATAATCCTATTTTTATAATCCTTTTAATCCCATCTGCCATGCCTATTTGGGAGTGTGCATGCCTCAATACTGGCCTTGATAGGCAACAATTGCTTTATAAATATGGCTTCAATGTGCATTTCTTTAAGTATACAATAAATTGAAAGTCTTAGATATCATCCACTATGTATTTATATTCCTGTGTGTAGCCAATTTTCAAGTTTCTAAAGCACTGGATTCTTCTTTTTCTAATCATATATGTGACACTTTACCACCTACATTATAAATGGTTTCCTTAATTAAATGTCTTTCCCTCTGATTGTTGTTTTCTTATTTTTATTTCTGATGTAAGACCTCAAATTCTGAATCCCAGAGTATGATGGAGTTGACTGAAAATTTTCTTTATTATTGCAAATCTTGCATCTTACCAAATAAGACCTTGTCTACTTCAAGATTATATTTAAATAAAGACCCTGCTAAATTTTTCCAATTGTTCTATACTTTCCTACGTACATTTAAACATTTGATTTATCTGGAAATAATTTTGGTGAAAATAGTGAGGTAAGAATGCCAAATGTCTGTTCTTTGATCTTTTCCTTATGGATTTGAAATGCTGCCTTTATCACATTTGAAATTCCCAGATGTGTTTTGTTTATGCTTGGCCTTTGAAAATCCTTCTAATTTAATGCTTATTCCTGGGTCTGTTCTTAACTACTCCAATTTTGCAGTTTTCAAATGCGTAGAAGCCTCATCTAAGGCTCGTGTGTGTCAGTTTAAGTTTTGAGATTTTCTCTGGCTTTCCTCGTACTTAGAGTTTTCTCAAGCGTAAGGAGTGTTAGAATAGCTCATTGAGTTGGGAGTGTGAGGCATGAATCAGAGAGAACTGACATCTTTTCAAGAATGAATCTTCGAGGCCAGTTGCAAAGATGTATGTTTAAACATATTCAAGACTTTTCTTATGTCTCTTAATAGAAGTTTATTTTCTTTTGTTGTTGTTAGCGCTCTTGCTAATATTTGTTTATTTATTTATTTACTTATTTTTTGAAGTGCTGGAGATGGAACTCAGGACCTTTCCTCTATGCGGCATCCCAGCCCAGTTTTTGGTTTTAATTCTGAAGCCATGTCTTGCGAAGTCACTAAGTTTCTCAAGCTCGGCTCCAACTTTCCATCTTCCTGCTTCAGCCTCCTGGAGTGCTGGGAATTATAGGGTTGGGCCGCTGGGCCAGGCTCCTGATAGTATTTAAAATATTATTTGCCTTATTGTTTTATTTCCTAACTGGTTATTTTTCACACAGAGAAAAGCAGTTGATTTTATACATCAAAAATTTCCTGTCCTTTGCAATAAATTTTCTCATGTTGTTGTGGCTCTAAACAGCTACTTTTCTTAGCAGTTTCACACGTACATGTATTATCAGCAATTCGTATTGACTTTGCTTTTTTCTATTTAAATTTACATCTTTAACTCTTTGCCTTCTGCATTTGTATTTTCAGGACCACTTGATATTAATCCATTATTTTGCTTTTAGTAACAATTATGATTATGAAGAGCTAAAGTGACCCAGGGCATAGGACATTATCTATCTCAGAGGTGGCACTCCGTCAGTGCACAAGGAACAGGCCAGTGGCACCCCCTTGTTACGGACAGGGATGAAGTGGGTGTCCAGGAGCAGGTTTGCATCTTTGTATCGACCACTTCCTGTGTTCCCGAGTTCTCTCTCTCTCTCTGTCTCTCTCCCTCCTTCTCCCTGTCTCTGTTTGTCTCTCTCTCATTTTCTGTTTGAGGTACTGGTAACGAAACCCAGGGCCCTCACATTGAGCTACATCCTCAGTCTCTGTTCTGGCTTCGTTTAGAGACTGGGTCTCCCTAAGTCATGAAGTTGCCCAGGTTGAGCTTGAATGTGTGGTCCTCCTGCCTCCACTTTTCTCAGAGCTGGGATCACAGGCTGCACAGCAGGCCCAGCTCACCCACCACCTTTCCCCAAACCAGGACCTCAGCGTGAGCAGGACTGAGTCACTGTCCTGCCAACTGTCATGTGGGGACATCGATTCAATCTTGACCCAACCCAGGAAGTAGGGAGGAAATTACTGTATTTTTTACTTCATTAAAAAAAAGAAAAGCTGGAAACACCACCTATTTCTCCAGGGTACTGAATAAACTAAGAAAGTTTCACTCCCTGTAAAGTTAATGCCAAGGAAATATTGCACAGAACATCACACACTTATTTATTTATGTCAGTGTAAGATTTGGATAGACCAGCAGTTTTTAATTTATTAAAATTTTTATTTTTGTCTATAAAGGCTCCAGGATCTATTGATTTTTTTCTACTCCTACTGAGATGATTATATGTCCGTGATTTCTTTTCTGTAATCTTTGAGGTGCAGGACATGAACGGATTTGATAAGAATAAATCATGCTAGTAATTCTGAGATAAATCCTACCTCATGAGGCATTTTTGTGGATATATTGCAATATTTATTTGACAGTAACAATACTTAAATTTTTGAATATATGTTAATAAATAAGACAGTTCAATTTTCTACCTTCCCATTTTGTTTTCCAATTTAGGTTTTAATGTTATTTCAAACTCATATATGAATTGGAGAGCTTTGTGTAAGATTATACATACAAATTATATACAAGTTGCCTGTTCTAAAATCTGATGAACTATGGCTGTAAAACTGAAACTTGACCTTCCCCACCCTCTTTTTAGCATGAGTATTTGAAGAAAATGTGTGGCCATTTTAAGATTAATGTTAAATTCTTTTTATTTCTAGATAGGGAAGGCTTTAAAAGCAAGGTAGAAAATGCCCTAAAAATGAAAGACAATTGATAAATATAGCTTCATCAAAATTAAATATTTCTGGCCCCGGGGCAGAGCTCAGTGTTTACAGCACTTGTTTCCACAGCATCAAGGCTCTGGATTTGATCCTCCAGCACCACGTAGGCCGGGCCTGATGGCACACGCTAGTAATTTCAGCACTGGGGAGGCTGAGGCAGGAAGATTGCTGTGGGTTCAAGCCCAGCCTGGGTTCCAGCGTGAGTTCAGGACCAGCCTACACTACAGAGTGAAACCCTGGTTCAAAAGCCAATAAGTAAATGAATGAATAAGTGAATAAACATTTCTGTTTGGCAAAAGGTTTCATAGCCAAACGCAAAAGCCATACTTTAGTAGAAGACATTTGCAACTCTTCAGCGTTGAGTTATATTCTCTCCGCGAAAGGCGTGCTTAAGTTCTAACACCTAGTCCCACCAGATGTGAACTTGTTTGGAGACAGTGCAGCCGAAAATGCAATGGGTTACGGTTAGGTCATATGGAGCAGAGTAAGTTTCTACCCTGTAACTAGGGTCCTCGTAAGAAGGGGGAGACTTGGATGGAGGCAGGCAGAAACTCACAGGAGAATGCTGCACGAGGACACAGAAAAAGATGCTACCATGAGTGGGGGAGCATCTGGGCCACCCCAAGTTGGAAGGGCCAGTACCGAGCGTCTCCCAAAGGCTCCCAGAGGGACCATAGCATTGCATGCACCTGGGTCAGTTTCTTGTTTTCTGTTGTTACAGTGGCCTTGGGAATCTAACAAAATACATAATTTCCAAAGGGTCTGTGTCCAGAATCTATTAAGAAATGCAACAAAAATTAACAAAGAAAAGACCAATCACCCAGTATAAATAGAGGCAAAATCTATATGTAATATAAAATCTGATAACAGTCAATGCACACAACTTTTTGGTAACAGCCACTGTGGTATCCCTTGCTACTTTTATCTATAAACTACGAACTAAACTCTACTAAGCAGGAAAAAGAGTTTGCATAATGGTAGTAATGATGATGATACTTCGTATTTAACAATAATTTATTATTAATTATACACTAATACATTACTATAATGTAGCCATCTGCATTTGTGTATTTGAGTGTCCAACTCACAGCGTGTTTTTCTCTCCTAAGATGTCCAGGGACCCCGGTGGGTGGTTATGAGTTGGTGGAGAGGTTGCCCTGGCCACGGGCGCTCCCTCCTCCTTGGTGAAGATGGAAGCTGGCTCAGAAAGATGTAGAGGTTCCCCAGCGAAGCGAGTGGAGGAGTAAGTCATTGTACCCCAAGGCTGGCCCTGGCCTCCGGGTAGCCACTCAGCCCCGTTTCCGTGCTGTCTGCTCTGCGTTTAGTGCAGCGCCTCAGCCCAACAGCAACCCCCACTCCAAGCATTCCCCGCGGCCGAGGGCCAGGGGTCCTTGATCTTCTGCACAGAAAGGAGTAATGTTTACAAGTTTTCAGTCAAGGGCTTTCAAGCCCCATGGCCTCTCCCAAGGGAGCCTGCCAAATCAACTCTGTCCTGTTTTGGGACTCTTGCGCCATCCGCTGCCCTGTGGGCACCGTGGGGTCAGGAACACCTCTCCTATAAGGTGCGCGGCGGGGACGGCTGTCCTGGGCAATCGCCCTTGGCAGCTGTACCGGAAATTGATGGGACAGAGGCCAGTTTCCTCCTGTGTTTCTCGGTCCTCTGTGTTCCAGATTCTAGTAGCAGAGATAGAATAAATCCGCTGAGTGGAAGAGGGCGCTCTTCCTGGGAAACCAGCTTCCGGGAGAGGCCACAGGTCAGCAAGTCCACAGTCCGTTTCACGTCCATTTCCTGGGAGCTGTGCGGGGCAGGCCCAATCTGAGGTGGCTTTCCTGGCCCCCTACCCCATTGCCAGGCTCCCACAGTCAGCTGAGTAGGGGTGAGGATCCAGAGAAAGAGATTCTGCCTCTGTTGAGAGATTCGCCTGGGTCCCCAGAGGAGCTGGCCGGGGGTTCGCAGAGGCATGTGTATCTCATGTTCACAAAACACTCCCTCTGCTCATCTGTATGAGCCAAGCTTGGCTTCCACTAAGTGCACAATTTCGTGATTAAGTGTGCCAAGTCTAGGGGGCGAGGATGCAGCCTGCGCTCGTCCAAGTCTTGGTCTTAGGTAATTTCCCACTTTTTCTGAACATTCCAAATTCTCTTTGAAGCTTCTAATGGGCCAATGTTCAAAGGGTATTTTCGATAATTTATGGCTAGCTTTCAGGGTGAGGCGACAAGACTGGAATGGAGATGCTTGCTCACAATTCATTGAGACATTTTCTCCTGGTAACTGGGGTCCCGACGTGGAGTCTATTTTGAAAGATGTGCTCAGGTGGGAAGACCCTCCCCTCACTTCCGGTTCTTCCAGAGGACTCTGCAGTACAGGAGAAGGAGAAAGACATTATTTCACGCCTATTGGCTCTTTGTGGTAGTTTTTCCTCAGAAAGAAAACTTCCCTCAAACATTTAAACTCTGATACTCTTAAATTCTATGTGATACTCTTCCATTTGATTTTTATCAATTAAACTCACACCTCATATGTAGTTTTTTGCCTTAGGCGACCCTTCTGATTCTTCTAGTCAATTTCAGATTTAGCAGAACATCTCATGGCATATTCCTTCTTGGTAATTACCTGGTTTATGTGTTTCTCCCTCTTCCCTTCAGGACCGGCTGGTGAGGATTCTGCCCTCCTGGGTCTCAAGGAGGTGAGAATTAAATTCCATTTGGTGTTGAGCTGTTGGTTGAGATAATGTCCTCAGGGCTGTGGGGTTTGTTAAATGTCTTCCGGATCCTTCTTTTGTGTCTGGCCAAGCACAGGTGCATCTTTTCCCTGGTCTGCCCTGTGGGGGATTGTGTTAGTGAGAAATGTGAGCTGCTTAGAGGGCACATGACTGTTCTCTCGGCTTTTAGTCCGTTCTGTGCTGCCCTGGTTCTCAGGACGTGGGCCGTGGGCCATGGGCATGGCTGCCCCTCTCCTCCATAAGCAGTGGGCTGAGAGGGCAGCTGGCTCTAATCTACGACTGACAATGAGATCCCAGCTGGTTTACCCTATGTCTGAGGTTGTGGCTTGGAGGCGGGAAGTGGGATACAGTTAAAGGTGAAAGTGTTCTTAGTGAGGAACAGGACTCCTTTCGGTGTGAATCATCGGAGGTGGTCAGTTCTAGGCCCAACAGGTTCTTTCACACACCCTTTGTTGGCTCTTGTCTTACACCGCGCAGTGGTTTTCCTCATCTGTCTATGAACGAGGCACCCCCCCCCCCCGGGTTTCTTGTTAGTCTTACTCATTCTCTTTATGCTACACCATCATGCATGTGCTGTGCCGATGAGACTTGAAATCTCACCTTTCCTTGCGCCGGGCGGGGGGGGGGGGGGGGGAATGTATCAGATTGGCTGCTTTTGTTCACAAAGCGGGGTTGAATCCCCCAACCCTTTTGTTTCCCAAAATTCTCTTTCTGATTCTCATTGCCTTTTGGTTCCAAGTCTATGGTGGGTTCAAAATCGCCATGGAGGTCTGTGTTCTATTCGCATTTGAACGTGCCCTGAAGCAATCTTCAGACCTGGTTCAGTCTGGAATAAAGGTTGTTGTTGCTGGTACCTCCCGCCAGTGAGATACTGTGCCAAGAGCTTCCCACACATTGTTCTGTTTGATGAATGTTTTCATTTTTGCTTCACAAATAAGGAAACTGGATTATAAAAGGTCAATGATTTTCTGGCAGTGAGTACCCATGAATAACTTTCCAGCTAAGATTTGACTCCATCGGTCCTTACCTGCAATACATTCTCAACAGACTGGACACAAGGTGTGGAGTGAGGCCCTGAGGTCACCCTGGAGTCAGCCCCCTAGACACGCCTGTACTGTCAACCCAATGGATGTTGGATGTTGCTAGGCTCTTGCAAGATCTCATCAAGGAAGGCCTTGTATGTTCAAGTCCAGTTGCAGCCTGTAAGCCATTGTTTCTTTCTGTGTTCATCCTTTTTTCCCTTCCCTGCCTCTGACCTGGCACCTGAACCATTGCTACTGCCATATAGAACAGCATACAGTTCCTCCTGATGGCTGGCATGTCCAGTCCATACTCGAAGATAAGGTGCATGGAACAGGATCCTCTAGTTTGTTCACAGTGCCATGGTTTGGACAATATACCCCCAAAGACTATGTGTTAAGTGTTTTGTTCCTAGCCCATGATTCTATTTAAAGGTGGTGGAACCTTAGGCCACTAATCTGGTCATCTTGATTGTTAGCTTGACTGCATTACGACACTTCTAGAGAGCTAGTGGGTTATACCACTGATGAGCTCCTAGCTTAATGGGCTATTGGGAGTAGAAATGAAATGGGTTATAGGTCTGTGACCTCGGGGACTGTGTCTGATCTTCTCAGGCTCTTCCCCTGTTCTCTGTTTCCTGGATGCCGTGAGTTGAGCAGTATTCTCTGATATATCATACCATGTTCCTGCCTTGGAGTCAGATGACCATGGACCGAAACCCCTGAAACCATGAGCCAAAATAAACTTATCTCAAGTTCCAGATGTCAGATATTTTGTACCACCAACAGGAAAGCTTTTAGTAGATGGGGCCTAGTGGAAAGAGAACGGTACCTTGGAAGGAGTCCTTGAAGGGCATATTGGGACTCCAGTTCCTCCTCCTGTCTGTCTTGACTTCTTGGCACCCACCTCCACGAATAAGCAGTTTGCCCTCCCAATACTTCTGTCACAGTCACAAGCCCAAAACTTACATGTCCAACTATCCACAGACTGAATCCATTCTGTGAGCCCAGGTAAACCTTTTTTCTTTATAAATTAGTTATTTCTGATACTTTGTCAGTGATGTATAGATGTATAGCTAACACAAACATCTTCTGAGTTCCTTGCATGGGAACAGAAACCCATTCCTGTGCCAGCAGTCATTGTGCCTTCATCTCCAGCCCCAGCCCAGAGTCCTCATGCGTAATGTCTCTGCCATGGTTGTGTCTGAGCCCTGTCTGTGGCACTGGGAGGGTGGTTGCTTTTGGAATACCAGATGCACATGAATCCCATTGGGGGTAATCCTGGGCAAAGGTCATGTTTCTTCATATGGGACTTTGGACATCACTGGCCGCAGTGGCAAAATACAATGGACAGGTCACTAGGGAGGTGCTTGTTTTTTATGACATAGCTGAAGTGCCAGGGGACTGTGGAGCAATGAACCCTTATACAATACACACATGTATAGGTGCTTACACACATACATGGCCATGGGTGTCTCCACATGTATCAGGGCGTACAGATACCTGTGCACCAAAGACCACCTCAGCCTCTGATCCTGCTTCTGAGCTTTTCTTAACCTCAACCCTGAAGCTTCATGCAGAGAGGATCCCGGTCCCTTTTAGGCTGCTTTGAATATACATTCAAGTTCCAAAGGAGGAACTAGGATTTATATGACTCAGTACACAGGGACTTTGGTCAGACCCTCTTAGAACATGAATGTCCCAACTTCTCACTTGGCCAGGCCATATTGAGTGAACAGGAATTACCTTGGACTGCATACAAAATGTATAATATGAGTAATGAACATCAGATACACAGATTCTTTATTTGTATATTTTAAGCTATTAAATTATTTTACCAAATAACATAAGCCAAACTTTAATAATTAAATAAGAAAATTTACATGCCTGCTCAGTGACTGTAAGTGCTTATCTTCGAGGCTCACCCGTCTGCAGATTGGTGGAAACACTACCATCGGTAACCACTGTGTTTTACTCTCTGAGATGCACAAGTGCGTGTAACATATGATACATGTGGATTTCAGTTCCACTGTGTGTGAAGACATAGGGCGTGACATAGCACTGCACTGTGCCCTCCCCTAAGCTGTGTTCAGTTTTCCCCACACAGTCCGTGCTACCGCTCTGTGCGATCAGTCATGAAAAAATATTACTAAAAGTGACCTGGTAATGTTAAAAGTTTATGAACTTGTGGGGCTACATTACTGGCTGTCCAGAGCCATGGATTAGATATACCTGTCTTAAAGGGCAAAGCATGATTGGTTTTACAAGAAAATATTTGGTGCTGTAGAGATGGGCTCAGGTGTTTGCTAAGGCACAGCCTTCTCATTCTGCTACGATCCTAGTCTGTACCTGCAGGTCACAAGGCCCAGTCTGAGCCTGAGCAGGAAAAAAGAGGCTTGCCTGGAGATCTGTGTGGAGGCAGGTGCCCTGGATGGCCTGTCCAGCCCTGCCCACCGTGCAGCCAGCCGCTAGCACCGTGCTGCCGGCTGCTGGCTCCGTTCCGCCTTCCTTCTGCCTACATGCGCTTGCAGCGTGGATTCCTGTTGCATTCGTTGGATCAATTTGTCCTCCAGTTACAGAAAATCAGTCTATGCTGTTTGAACATTGAAACGGTGGCTCCAAACGAGATTTCCCAGTTACTGCTGAAAATGTAATAAAATAATTCCCCGTGCTGACACCCCCTGTGAGGACTATTTGGAAAACATCAAAGGATGAATACTAAGTGTTCATTCCCACTGCCCAGTGTGCAGAGTGTGCCTCGGGATGCTCAGCCTTCCCCCCCTGTACCACTCACCTGTGGCTTTGCCCAAGCCAGTGGAGGGCAACCCACACTGACGTGGAAAGACCGTCTGCAAGGTGCTGCGTGGCGTCTTGAGCAAATGGCCAATCTGGGAAGTGTCACACCTCTGTTCCTGTAAATGGCCCACTGGGAATTCCAAGCTGAACTTCTTGTCCCCTAGAGACATCCACATGGGCTGCAGGTGTGTCCAGGTTACCCTGACAGCTGGGAGTGTCTAAGGTCATTACAATTCCCCTTTTCTAGACAACTTGAGTTTGGGTATCTTTTTTTTTTTTTTTGGCGTGAGAATTAGGATCTCTTGCAGGATAGAGCAGAGGCGGACCTAAAACAAAAGAGACACATGATATTTCCAGTGCCACTTCTGTGCCCCTCGTGACCTGAGCTCTCTTTGCCTTCCTTTTCCTCTTCCTTCCTCATGGGTTGAGGAATACCCAGTAGGTACAGACTTCTCCAGAGTACAACATGGCCTGAAGTCTGGTGCAGAACCCATCCTACTCAGTAGATGCCTGGATTGGACTGACAAATATAGGCCAGTGGCTGAACTTAAAATCCAGCAATGGGATGCTAGGAATTAAATTTACACTCATTAGGAAAGTAATGATTAGAGATAATGTTATTGAGGTAGATGACATGAAACAGGCAAGAGACCCGAGTAAATAAAGAAAAACACCATGAGATGTGGAAGCTGTGGGTCACTGAAAGTCTTTGGTAGAAAGGATCCAAGTGGAACGTACTGCCTAGGCACCAGATGCTCCCAGGGAACCAAAGCTGTCATGGCTTTCCCATGGCTCTGCATTCTGCTGGCAATCGGAAACTTGTACTATGTGCACAGAGCTTGCCTGGCTGGCTCTTCTTGTGTGTAGTAACACAGAAATCCACTTGCATGTTTAGCACCAACAGCATCCAGATGTTGTGATCCACTCATCATCCTTCCGGCTCTTGTCTTGGACTGCACACAAAATGCAGGGGCTGGCTTTTCTCTGAAAGTAGGCACAGACAACTTCCAGAAAGCCCCTCATGCTGGCCGGGAAAGCTTTTCCTACCTGTGACTCCTCTTGTAGAAGTCTCAAAGATTTAAATTCCTGCTGGAACCCAGGCAGCCTTGCCCAGGCTCACACATCTGGACACATCTGGGGCCCAGAGCCACCTTCTTTCTGTGTTCTGCTGTTTCCCGGCTCATGACCATGGAACAGGGGTGGTAGGACGTGTGCATGGCAATGGGCAGGGGCAGTCTCCTCTTAATGGCCCCGGCAGCCGGTGGGGTGAGGCACTGCTCTTCCTAGGCCCGACTTCATCCCAAATCGCTGCCCGGCAGCAGGAGAAAGCCCGAACTCTTGTCCTTCTCTTGAAGCAAACCCGGGCCTGGTAGGGCCAAGCTGCACCCGAGCCTGTGAGGCAGCATACTTCTACTTGCGCCCTGGCATCTCACATGAAGTCCTTCCCTCTCCTAACCTCTTGCTCGCTCATGGAAGCCACCTTGGCAGGCTATGTGGAAAGCACACTGGAGGCAGTGGAGGTTCTGGAAGTTTATTTTACCTTTTACAGGCTCCCCACAGGCTCCCAGCTGCCCTGGTTACAGAGCAGAAACCTGGCTGACTCTGCAAGGGGAACTGTGCCCAACCTGGTTCCAGGGACACGAAGAAGCCTGGCTTCACTTCACGCGGAGTGTGTCCTCACCTGGCCACTGCACCCCAGAGCTGTCCACTTGGGTGCTCACTCTGGGCGCAGCGCAGCTCTGCCAGTCCTCGGCACTCGTGTTGTGCTCGCGGGTCAGAGCAGAGCACAGGGAGGCGGCGTGAGTTTCCTGTGACTGTTACAAAAATGGCAACGAACGCTAGCTGCACATGATGGTACACACCTGTTCCCAGAACTCTGGAAGGCCGAGGGCTGGGGATACGCCTCAGTGTGAAGGTCCCTGGTCAAAATCCAATGCCACAAAAACCAAACAACAACAGAAGAAGCAACACATAAATCTAGTGGCTTACGACAACCCACCGTAGCACCTTACTGTTCTAGAGAACACGGCCTGGAAGCCGGTCTCACTGGGCTAAACGTCAGGATGCCCACGAGGATAAATTCCTTCTGGGAGCTCCGGGGCAGAATCCCTTTCTTTGTCCAGTTTCTTCTGGAAGCTGCCCGACCTCTGATACTCAAGGCTTGCATCATTGTGATCTGTGCTTCCCAGACTCTAATCTTCTACCTTCTAAGACCCCTGTGATGACCTTGGGCCCAGCTGAGCCATCCAAGATAGTCCCCAACCTCAATCTTTAGTCACTCTTGATGTCTACCTTTTTCCAGGTAAAATAACAGATTTTAACAGTCATATTGTCTATATCTTTGGGCCGCTGTGATTTTGCCTAGCAAGAAGACACAGAAAATATGAAGGCAAGCCAGCCTCAGTAGTGGATCCTCAGGAGGCTGAGACAGGAAGATCATACGTTGGAGGTCAGCTTGGACAACTAACAAAGCCCTATCTTAAGAGTAGAAGAGGGTGATAGAGTACTCTTGGATTTGATAACTGGTACTGAAAGAAAAGAAAAAAGAAAAAGAAGAAAAAAGATAAAAGAGAAGGAAAGATTAAGGTAGAGCCAAAGGACAGAGGGAAGGAACATCACGCAAATCATCACGGAAGCCCCTTTCCTGGGCACCCGGTGTTTGGAAGAGTATCTGGGTGAGTGCTGCTGCCCTGTACCTCTTCCCACTGCTTTCCGTCTCTCTGCTCTGTTAATTCCCTTTGTTTTTCATTCTGAAGTTTGAATTGTCCATGCAGTGCCTGTGCGCACCACACACACACGCACACACAGCCGGGTACACACACAGAGGAGCATGCTATTTCTTTCTTCTTCCTCTTCCCCCCTTTCCTTTTAATTTGGCGTTTATTGAAGCTGATGGAGTGAACTGGATAAGAACACCCCAGAGTAACCGATGTGCCACTTAAAATATTGAACATCCATTTAGAAAAAAAATGTACTGAACATTCGGTCCCATCACGGCCCACGCGGCTCTACTCCCGCACTCTGGGGTCTCAGCCAGAGAGCAAGCTCCCCCATCTCCAGCCTCGGAGAACCGGGCCCATATCTCCGCTGGAGAGATTGCAAGTCCCAGAGAACAAGGTCATTAAGCGAAGTCAGTGACAACAGGAGCAACGGGAAAGTGACAGCCACCACGGGCCCAGGGACAGGCCGCCTCTTAGAGAGCAGCATAGGGGCCTGTCCTGGATCCCAGGTGCCCACGTCGCGGCCCCCGGTGAGTCCAGGGTCGGACTGCCTCCGAAGATGGGAATTTCTGTAACTTTGGTCACCTAGTTTTCCATTAAGATCCGCTGGCACTTGAGGCGTGCTGTGTAACTTTGAGACGCCAAGCAAGTTGCACAAGTATTTTATCTTTTAACACAGGGATACAGCATTTCAAAGGAAAATCGAAGCCAGCCTGCCCAATCACAGCTGCAGCTTGTGCCTGTCTCGAGATGGTGGTGTTCACCTTTACTTTTTGTTACCAAGAATAAAACCGGTACCTGTTACTTTTGAAATTCCTGGTGAACGTGCCCTGAGGGAGAGAGGGCAGCCCCGGGAGTTCACTAAGAGCCAGGGCCTTGGATGCAGCAGGGGCATGCTTCTAAATCCTGGAAAGCCCAGCTTTTGACTTGAATTTCGTAGTGCATGAAAGCAGGTTTCTGATGGAGAACCTGAAACTTCCTCCGCTGGCCAGGCTGGAAGCATTTCAATGGCGGACTTCCAGCCTCTGGTGCTCTACTCCCATTTCCTGCTCTAAGGAAGAAATGCAGACCTGTGCTAGTGAGTCAGGCCGGCAGGAACAGGAAGACGTAGTCAGTCCTGGGAAGGACAGAGAGGGGGAGGGCGCCCACGGTGCGTGGAAGTCAGGCCAGGAATCTCATCTCATCAGGATGAGTTTTCCTGTTTCCGCAGCAAACAAAAGCCGGCAAGTGGATGATGGAGACTCTTAGCACTCCGGTTTCTCTGACTGCTGTGGTGCTGTGGGCTGGGCTGGTAACAAGGGAGGGATGGGAAGCGGTAGGGCTGGGGAAGCTGAGGGACAGCTGGTCCTAGCAGGAAGCCTCTGGCTTTTGGGAGCTGCCTTGCAGAACTCAGGAGAAGTGACCTGGCCATATGGTAGAGGCACTTGGCCTGCCTCCTTCCGACCCTCCGGTCTTGGTTCAGGGCCTGACAACTGCTTAGACTCTTAAAAAATTCACAACTCGGAATCCAGTGTCTCTGTTTGGAGCTGTTGTAAGACCATCATCTTGTTACTTTATACTGTAATATCCAGTTGAGACTCAAAAATTTCCCATTTCGTACTCAGATACGTGGCAATACCTACTGTGATTGGGTTCTCTTAGTGTATTTGAAACATTGTTAACACGATATGAATGAACTCACTTGTTTGGAAACTCAATCAATGATAACTTTCATGTTAGATCCAGGGTTTAATGAGTCCAGCAATTAAATTCTCAAGGGAGTAATGAGTGAATTTTGGAAAGTTCCAGAAGAGGTAAGCAGATGCTATGGAGGCTCTTTTGATATCTGCTTGAGTCATAGAAAAGTCTCCCCTTGAGAGTCCTCTTTTGACCATCCGAGTCATTTCCGTATCTGGCTTTCCTGAACGTCCCTGGAACCTCGCTCAGGTGTTCAGTGTTCACAGTGAGATGCAGTTTTCTAGCTTGTACTCTTCTACACACCTGAAGCCTTTTTGATTTTTTTTTTTTTGTACTAGGAATCGAACCCAAGTCTCTGCACTGAGCTACATTCCCAGCCTTTTACATTTCTGATTTTGAGACAGGATCCCAGGAAGTCACTAAGTGGCTCAGATCACGCTCCGACTCACGTACCCCCGCCTCCGAGAGTGGTGGGTGGACTGCAGCGGTGCAGCCCCCACCTGACTCCCCAGAATGCAGTCACGGAGGGCGGTTAGCCCTCAGCAGTTCACTCCTACGGTTGCGCCTGACTCTGCGTCCCGACTTGTGATGTGTGCCGCTCGCAGTCTCCTTTCCTAGTCTGGTGGCACAGCCATCCTGCCTAGGCAGGCTGTGCCAGTGTCCTGCGGTGGGGCTGGTGCCGGGTACGTCCTGACCTCTCTCCAGGTAGATCTGGGACTGTCATTATCAGCAGCTTCTGCTCTGTATCGTCCTGCAAGTTTTCTCTTTCACATCTTCCAAAGTGGATTAAGTAAATCAAAACCCAAATATGCATAAAATTTTTGTTAGCTTGATCGATGTGTGAAAAATCACACAACTGTCCCCGGCATGGCTTACCTGAACTGACAACCGTTCTTTCTGTCTCTGGTTCACACCCATGGCTAATATCTCTCCGACCCTTGAAGAGACTACAGTATCGTAGACATAGCATGTCTATCTGACCCTTGAGGAGAAGTACCATTTTCCCCATGTATTTATTTAGAATGTATTCTAATGCAGGATTGTATGACTTTTACCCCACATGAGCTTGGAAACATTTCCCAGTGATCATAAAGGATCTGTTTAGAGGTTCACAAGTAGGATCACAAGTTTGACCCTGGCCTCCGCAACTTAGGGACTTAATGAGACCCTGTGTCAAAATCAAAACTCAGTCAAAACAAACAAAACCAAAGAGCCCTGGGGCTCTTCAGTAGCCCTGTGTCGCAAAGTGTCTCCTGTGTTGCTGGCGGTGTCATCCTCACTCATCTGCTCTCTACCCTCCGCAGCTCAATGAAGGCGAATGTTGAACTCAGGCCGCGGGCAGCTGAGCATATGAGCAGACACTTGAGTGGACCTGAGCCCAGCAGACCTGGGTGCACAGCGCCATGGCGGGGTTCTCTCTCCGGTCACCCCAAGGCATACCTGCGCAGCAGGCCTGCCCGGCTCCCCCACCAGGATCCTAGCCAGTGGCCTGCCTTCTCACAGCCTAGCTCCCTCGCTTCTACGGTGCAAAGTAGAACAGCCTCCTTTCATGTTAGCTCTGACGCTAAAATGTCACGGCACATGACAGATATGCATCACACGTTTGTTCAGCCCGTAGCATGTGAAGACTTCCTGGCCTCCCGTGTCCTTAGGTAACGCTAGTGAGAAGCAGTCATACCTCCACTGTTAGGACTTGGAAAAACAGGCCCAGCTCAGTTCTGTCCACTTGGAGATAATTGCTGAGCTCAGTCAGTTTTCCACTTCTTTTCCACCCTTTATTCATTTTGCTAATTGTGATGGTCCCAAATCTGCACAGCGAACCAGCCGGGTGTCACAGTGACATCACAGGTGACGATGGTGTGGCTGAGCTGGGCTCACTCTCCATTAGGGCTCAGCACACATTCACACTCAAAAATGTTGGCTCTTCCGGTGCTCTGGGCTGTTCAGTGGGTTGGTTTCTCATGGCTGCAGAACAGGTGTCCGTAAACTTGGAGAGAGAGTTAGTCTCTTTAAATTTTAGAGGCCAGAAGTCCAAATCAAGGTGCAACCAAGTTGGCTTTGAAGCCTGAGGAATGGTGCGTTTTGGGCCTCTCCCAGCTTGCCGTGCCTCTGGCAATCCTTGGTGTTGCTTGGCTTGGGGCCACGTGACTCCAGTCCCTATTTCCCCTCTGTCTGTCCCTGTGTCCCCATTCACTTTGCCTCGTTCCTTCTATATAAACACCTGCTATTAGCTTTAGGGCCTAAGTTGAACCCAGATCTTTCCTAAAGATCTGAATCACATCTGAAAGACCCAAACGGTTGCATATACAGATACAAGGATATTCATATGATTCCATATTTTCTGGTTTCTTGTGTAGCAGACGTGCTAGGAGGCAAAAATTCACCCTAAAGATGAGCTCCCTGGAGGAGGAGGGAGCACCCTGTGGCAGGACGGGCCTCACCTGTGGAGCCCCCTGCAGGTGAAAGGAGGCAGGATGCCTGACTTTATCCCTTGCCAGAGCCCCTGCTCTGAGTGTAGCACTCAACACCTGTCTACCTGAGATTCTGATCTGATTGTGCCTCTCTCTGACAAGCCAGCTGTCACCCTGGCTGGCTCCTAACTGCCACTCCTGCCCGGATTCTTACCAGAGGATGCCCTTCAGAATAAAAGTTCTTCCAGAATGCTCATGGGTCAAGAAGGATGTTTCTTTTTGAGGCAAACACAAGCAATCTCATTCCAGAAGGTAGCCTTTGCCTCTCTTTGGTTTTTATTATGAGCATGAACTAGAAAATGTCATTGCTTTGTTTTTATGGTAAGTGTGATATTTCATCACCTCAACATCTCTCATAGTGAGAGAAAAATTTAGGGGACATAGGTTCCTGTCATTCTTAAGATTTTTAACTGTACAGGTAGATTTTAAACTGCCTTTTCTGTGTTCAAAGCTACTTTGGCTTGCAGCCGGTTCTTGATGGGCAGTTCTATAAAGCTGTTTGCACCTGTTCATTGTGGAACACACAGGCTTTTTCTTTCTTTCGTTCTTGCATTTCCCTCTGGAAATGAGATCGGACTTGGGTTTTGAGTCTTTGTGAATTCTCAGCCAGTCCCTGAAAAGGTGAAATTAAAAAGGACTTCTCAGAGAGAGATGGATACTATGCTTTTTAGCAAAAATATCTAATGAAGTTAGCAATTCTATTTGGGGGGGAAAAAATCCAAGAGCACTCTTTTTTAGATAGTCCGCTAAAATCTTTAAAAACAGTAAATGAGAAAAGGGGGCAATTCCCCACGTAGCCAGATAACTAATAAATTAATATGAGAGAGAAGGCCACCAAACCTCATGCCCCCAGGAGAACTCCAGCCAAGTGACCAGCATTTTGAGGAGGCAGGGAGCCTTTTCAGTGAGTGGGCAGTGGGTCTCCTGGGGTGCATGTGTGCTCTCCAAAGCCTGAGTCTTAGAACATGCCTGCTTCCTAAAGAAAGGAATGTTAGGTTTTTCTACCAGAGTTTGGGACTGATTTTTTAAAATGAAAACCAATGGTAAATATGGTCCATGGCACAACTGCAAAATTTAAAAATGAGAGGGCCGAACACAACGCCATGCCTGATGCTGCACTTGCAAATTGCCTCTTGGCATCCCCAGAGTCCCAGAGTCAGAGCTGCTGTGGTGCCAGTCTGGGTGTCCCCGCCACAGCATGGCCTAGCTTGTTGTCTTCTGCACCTTCCCAGCCACAAGACTGACGGCCTCATAGACCCGGCCAAGGTCTTGTCAGCACAAACCGGTTCACTTTAGCTTCCTCCATGGTCGTAGCCAACCTTATGCCGAATCAGAGCAAACGATACAATGATTGCAACGAGAAGATAAAAAATGGACTATCAATATCCAACAACACGTGGGTAGGTCTCAAAAATGCTGTGTTGAAGAATGAGATTCAGACACAAACCATTATGCCCACAAGGATTCCATTAGATAAAGCTTAATCTCAGCTAATCCAGCCCACAGTGCTGGAGACAGACTAGCGGCTCCCAGGGGTGCAGGCAGTGACTAGAAGCAGGGGGCCTCTCTGAAGGTGCTCGGGAGCTCTGTGTTCTGATTTGGGTTGCGGTTACACCAGTATAAGAGTGGGTAAAGTCCATGGCATTCTACTCTCGACTTTCTCTCTTTGTAAACTGTACCTTAGTGCCGTGGTTTTAATCTAAAATTTCCCTGAAGTCTCATGGGCTTGGGACGTGATTGGACAGTGGGTGTGCTGCGCTCACCACCAGGCTCATCCTTCAGTGATTTCATGTGCCGTTAGGGGGTGAGGCCTGCTTGCAGGGTGGCTCACTGAGAGTGTGAACTGGTGGTATATTCTTTTATTTATTTATTTTTTGAGAAAGGGTCTTGCTCTGTAGTCCAGGCTGGTCTTGAATTCACTATTTAGTTCACTCTAGCCTCAAAAACACAGCAATCCTCCTGACTCAGTCTCCTGAGTCCTAGGATTCCAGGCGTGCTGCACCACACTGGGCATATGTGGTGCTGGGGAACTGAACCCAGGGCCTTGTGCTTGTTAGGCAAGTATTCTAACCACTGCACTATTCCCAGCCCTGGTAGGGTATATTCTTGTCCTACGTTTTCTTCTTTCTCTCTGCTTTCTGGCCACCAAGTAGTAAACAGCTTTTCTTCACCACAACATTTCTGTGTTGTAGCTGGTCGACATATGGACTGATTCCTCTGAAACCGTGAAGCAAAATAAGCTCCTCTGACGAGGAATGGGTGTTGGGTGCTGCGCCCCAGTGATGAGGAAGTGACCAATGATATAAGACATGACTGTTCAGTGCTATTGGACCAACCAGAGTGAAGTCACTAACCTAAGCTATTATTTCTCACACCTGAGTAACATATCCTCACATAAGCTGAGTGACACACTTGAGTCCCCACTGACGGAGATAAAAGGAAAAATAACTTTTAAAAAGTAAAGTAATGGAATTTTGAACTGTTACTTTTGAGCAGCATATTCTAAGAAGGATAAAGCTATTTTTTAAAAAATAGAGCCAGTGAAGTTTCATATCGAATGGATATTCCTTGTAAATAAATCATTCTTCAATTCCTCCAATGAAATTAATTTCAAATTCCTATTATCATCTGAAATTCGATAACTGCGAATAGTAGTCCAGCAAATATCATTTTGCTAATGAATACAATCATTAGCGTTGTTTTCATTTTACAGTAAGCCATTATTATTATGGTGTTTCATTTGAATGTGTGCAAAGTTGCAATCACTTGGCTTCTCTCCCCATGGAATCTAGCCATCATGATCCGCTTCTGACACTCAACTCTCCAACCCAGATGTGGGCATCCCCAGAGGGAAACATCTGGGTACAATTCTCGGTGAAAGCCTTCTTGTTTCCCCCCTGGAGGTGCCCGAATAAAAAAAATGGGGAATAATATTACAACTCACCATATCACAATTCATTAAGGGATTTCCACATGCCCGACAAATAATTTGCCTCTTTTATTCTGTGTGATTTTAGAAGTAATCTTTTATCTGCGATTTAGGGAGAAAAAGCTATATTTGCATTTCACTGGAAAGAAAACTTCAACTAGCCAATAATTTGGTCTTGGCTTTTGTTGTGGTGGTAAAACCTCCCAATGCCCTGCATCCTCGCGTTGCCGGGGCGTAGACTGGGGATCGTTCCATCTCTGCCCCAAATTCAACAACTATCGAACACAGGTGTTTAAAAGTGCATGATTGAAGTTGGTCTTGTCAGCCCAGAACAATATTTATTTGGGAATGATGATATTATTACTATTTATATAATGTTATTTGGGAGTAACATTACTCCCCAATTTTCATATTAGGGCACCTCTGCTGGGACTTGCCTGAGAAAACCTTCCTGGGGTGAGAAGAGTCACTGAACCTACAGAGGGACTTTTCCCTGATGCCATCCACACAGTGAGCTCTCAGTGTCCCCCAGAAAACCCAGCCTGCACATCAGGAAGCTCAGGACTTGATGAGGCCCCCCTGGTACCTTGACAGCCTGAGCCGTTTCTTGCCATCACCGTGTCAGGTCTGAGCACGCCGATGTCCTCCGTGCTCACTGTAGCAGAGTGGCTTACCCGCTTGGCAGTGGGCCACAGCTTTAGAACTGCTTCTGAGGAACAAAAGGGTGATTGCCCATAGGTCAGAACTGTCCGCATCAAAGATGACAGAAAGCTCAGCCACGGGAGGCAGAGGCGGTGTTTTTGTTAGAACCTAAATGGCCGTGGGAGTGACGCGCGGAGCAGAAACATGAGTGATGTAGCCCAGAGCCCGCTGGAAAGGCTCCTGTCATCCACGGCCCCCACCGGATCGTGTGGCCTCTGATTTTCGCAGTCGCAGGCAGTTACCTGAGAAGAAAACCCAGAAGCCAGGGATGGCGTAAGGGGGTTGCTTTTTGCCACTAATTGGTGACTAATTAATTTGGCTTCCCGGGCAGAAACAGGGCTGCTGCTGGTAGATCTCCTGCACCATGCCGAGATCTCGGGCATGAGGAAGGAGACAGGTGGGCCTAAAGAGCCGTACCACGGGCAAGGTGCAGGCCAAAAGGTGTCACGGGACTGATAGCTGGTGACCATGAGGCGGGCTTGTGACACCACAGCCGGAGCACAGAGGTTCAGTTGTATCCGGTTTAAGGCATAGACTCTGACCCCATCTAGAAGGCCTGAGGGGTCACAGTGTGGCCACGCTGACTACTAGGAGATGGGGCCAGAATTACAGGCATCCCTGGAGGCAATGCCTCTCAAGGGCCCACTCAACATGGAGAACACTTCCAGTCACACAGGAGGTGGCAGAGAGGAGCGTGGGAGCTGGGCCTACCTTGATCTCATCCAAGATGACAGGACATATTGAGTCCCCAGGAGGAGGTTATATCAGCACTTGGCCATGGAAAGCACAGATCCTGGGAAAGGGAAGGGCTGGCAGGGGAGGCTGGCAGGTGGACAAGGCTGGCTCGGTCAGGATCCCTGCAGATTCAGCCCTGCGCCGGGGTCAGGGTCCTGCCTGCCCTTCATGCAAGTGGCTGATGTCGGGGGCCACACGCTCTCTGATCTGTCCTGGCCAAATCTGCAGAATCCAGCACAATGGCCATTTCTCCTTTCCATACTGACTGACTCCCAGGACAGAAATAAAAAGAGAAAGAGAGAGAGAAGGGGGGGAAAGAAGGAAGAGAAAGGCCACCTACAGATATTTAACACACGAAGAACATTTTGGGTTTCAGCTCTCTGAGTTGGGAGAATCAAAGAAAGCGGCTGGCTGCCCTTGGTGTGAAGCGGCCGCCGCTGGCAGCAGCACTGCTGGACAGAAGCTGCAGATTACACGTTCGGACCCCCTGGGCTTTTGTTTTGTTGAAAGGGACAAGTAACTTTGTCTAGTTTAACCCCCTCTGGCTTAGAACTTCACAAGTGCCAAACCCTTTATGGGAGGCACTGCATTCCGCGGATGCCCAGCTACCAGACTTGGGCCGTATTTTAGAGAGATGAGAAATTCTCATAGAAGTCAGAGCCGCCGATCATTGTCGAAAAACAATATTCTAGGGACCCGACACGATAAAAATGCTATTATTATCAAAGTGAATCCATTGCAGAGTCTCCCGTCACATTGAATAAATCAAGGAACTTTGGCTGGCACGAAGGAAATCGGTGCTTTAAGAAATACTGAATGATCCCAGTCCATTGCTGTGAACATCACCAAAAGTTGTTCAAATAACAAGTACTAAATGAAACAAAATATTTGTCGTTTGTAAGTGTTCTGCTATAGAGGACTTTTTCTTGTGTGTGTGATTTGAAAAGTACCATTGTTAATCTTGTAAAGCAGATTGTTATACTTGGTCTCTCTTTTCTTAAATTAATATTTAACTTTCCCAATGTATTTCTCATGCTGGAAAGTTCAATGGCTCTTTGCACCACTGCACTGATACCTTTGCTGGGTTTGGGCTCTTCCTTCTGCCAATGTCAGGCTCAGTTTAGGGAGGTCCAGCTCTCCTGTGGTGGCCGGGGCTCAAGGTGTGCCATGGGGCTGGGCAGGTCCTGTGCAGCACTCCTGGCTCTGAGGCCCCAGGATGCTGCCCCAGCAGAGGCAGGAATCGGCTGACCCTTGCCCTCTGGGCTCAGAAGCCAAAACCTACTCCCCCCCCCCCCCCCAAGTACCAGATGTTTCTAGACACAGGGGAGTCCTCTGTATCCCTTTTCCTCTTTTCCCTCTTCCCAGCTTTGCTCTGGTTAATCCATGTCACAGTGTCCGGGAGCTATCCAGTGGCTGAATCGTGACTCCTTACGGATTCTGAGCCTAGGTCAAGGGTAGAAATAAAATAGTCCCTGAAATGGAGGTGTCTTAACATTTTGGTCATTTCCAAAGAAGATGCTAGGCATGACTCACTAGCACCTACAGCCTAGTCACATATCAGGGGTAATGTTTTAATACATATCTTCTCAAGTATTTTTATAACCCATAAAACCTGTGGTCCTCAGGCTCCTTGCCTATTGAAGCAGAGATGCTAAATCTCTGAGGGATGGGCAGGCTGAGACCAGCTAAGGACAACAAAGCCATTTCTCAGTTTTGAATGGCAAATAGATTTCCGAGTCCCTAGCAAGCTAAGGTTGTGAGAGCCATGTGTGGCTGGGAGTGAGAGGGACTCACTAAGTTCCTTCAGTCTCTCTGAAGCTCTCTACCACCAGGACGGACAGGAGAAGCATCTGTTCTGAAGCAGGGCTGAGGCAGGCTCAGGGAATGTCAGATGCTAGGGTCCCAGCCTCTCCTTGTCCTGGGGCCTAGCATTCAGGCATGGTGACCTGTTGGGACATGGGATCAGGGTGACATTGTAGAACTGGTGCTCCTTGAAGATGGCTTTTCAGTTGGTTGTTTTTATGGTCCTGGGGACTACCCAAGGCCATCACACGAAGCTATGTCTGCAGCCCATTTTTTTATTATTATTTTTGATACAGTCTCTCTAAGTTGCTCAGTTGATCTGGGGAAGGTTTTAGATGCTAGGAGTTTGACAAGATTGCTAGAGGAGCGCCTCATTTAGAGGATGCTGGGGACTTAGAAGTTCCCAAATTTCTGGGATATAATGTCCTGCAGATACAGAGAGGGGGTCAATCAATGGGCACCTGGAGCTAAGGGAAAAATAAGGAGGTGTGTGGGATGAGGTGTGCACACACATCCTCAGGCATTAGTTGAGGCACAAGGTCAAGGTCTTTCCACAGCAGAAAGAAGGGATGATCTCAGGGTCTCCCCAACACACACACACACACACACACACACACACACACACACACACAGAGAGAGAGAGAGAGAGAGAGAGAGAGAGAGAGAGAGAGAGAGAGAGAAGCTGGCAGTAGTCCAGACCCTAACCCTGCCACATGAAGAAGGAAGCAGAAAATCAAGAGCTTCAAATCCATAGTCCTTTCCAAAATGTCCTGGGCTACCCTTCGAGAAAGGGTGTGTGAGGATAAACTCACCTGTCACCTGCTGCCGGATGGGAGGCACGCAGGTCTTAGGGAGAAACCAGCATCAGTGCACTTTCTTTTTGACTCTGCCTCTTCCTGATTCAAAGTTGAATTTGCCAACAAGCAAGATGAAGAGGTCCATCGATCTCCTTCAGCTTGAGCACTCAGAATCTGCTCATTGACCCTACTAGGAAGAACAGTGATTGGCCAAGGGAATGGCCCAAAGATGCTTCAATCTTTTCTATTCTTGAGCCAAAGCTAAAGCCATGGTTGGTACTTGTATGATGGCAGGAATGGGCGCACATTTCCCTGCCCCCGTGATCCTTCTCTTTAGGCTACAACTCGGGTGCCTCTCTGAAGGCCAATGGCCACACAAGACTCCAAGGCGCATTTAGGGTCAAGAGCCTACAGCTAGGGCTTTGATGGCTCTTATACAGCTAGTGAAGGATCTCGAAAAGAAAAGATTTCTCTTATACAAAGGCTGAACTTCGTGTTTGAGGACCCACCAGGAACCTGTGCAAGCCAGCAAAGGGAGGAGGGGATAGAAGCTGGAGGAATGTAAATAGGGCCAGGCGTCCACCACCTCCATGCGGGGATGCCCAGTTCTCCTGGGGAGATGGGAAGGTGACCCCAGCAGCCTTTCTTGCTGAATTAGTTTGCTTGGTATATTAGTTTAGGTTCTTCAAAAGGCAGAATTTACAGGCTTATAACAAAAAGGATCTATTAGGAAGGATTACAAATCTGAGGATAGAGATGGTCCAAGAAGGCGGCTCAGCTGCAAAGTAGATCTCCCGCCTGGGACTGCAGGACAGCCGGTGAGAGTCCGCTGTGGATTGTCTGCAGAACAATGGCGAAAACTGGAGCCTGAAGATCGGTGAGTGCAGATCAGCGATGGGCAGACGGGCACCAGTTGAGACTGGAGCGAATCTGTGATGAAGATCTGCCACGTGTAGCAGGTTGATGTCCTTAGACACTTGCGAAGGTGAGAGCTTTCCCAGAGGAAGAAGCTGTGACAACCTACCCTCTTCCTTCCTTTTATGCGGTTGGAGTTCCAGTTGACCCTCCCACATCCGGGTGGGTGCTCTTCTCTCATTGGCCAGCCCACAAGTCATTCACACTCTAATCCAGGCTGGTTCTTGATTCCTAACCTGGGTGTGGTTCACAACCCCTAATCCAGGTGTTGTTCCTCATTCCTTCAAATTGACATAATCCCTTCAGTGGTCACACGTGGGTTTAGCTGAAGGAGGAGAAAGAGAGGTTTTTCGATTTGTATGTTATTTATATCCTTAGTGTGCATT
Organism: Ctenodactylus gundi; assembly: GCA_004027205.1. NCBI lineage: Eukaryota > Metazoa > Chordata > Mammalia > Rodentia > Ctenodactylidae > Ctenodactylus > Ctenodactylus gundi. Next base: position 351,316 of record PVKB01001150.1, read on the forward strand.
GGCCCAGAAGGAGGGTTGAAAAGGCTCAGGCCCTGAGGCATTTCTTCCCGTTTAACTGGTGGCCCTGGGGAGTTCAGTGTAGGAACGATCCAGGCAGAGACCCGTAACCACATGAGCAGTGAGGAGGAGCCAGAGCAAGAGACCGCACAGTGTAGAGATTAGAAATAAGGCCACTAGGGTGTGGATCGTGACTACTAGTATTTCTGAAAAAAATTAAACCGTAAGTACTGATTAAAATAATCATTTAGATATAATTTTTAAAAGGCAGAAAAAGTACCTGACCCAGATGTGAACAAACATGAAATGTCGAAAAAGTTCACAGATTGAAAGAGGTACATTGAGAGAGGGAGGGAGGAAGAGAGAAAGAGAGAGATCAGTTCGCTACTAGAGGAAACAGCATCAACAACAAGGAAATCCCTCTCCAAATGGATTGCGAAAGAGCACCCTGAGGTGTCTCATCTCAGCAAGACCCCTGCCAATAATGGAGGAAAAAACCCTCAATATTTCCAGAAAAATGGCATCTAGGCCCCAAATGTTAATCCCAGGCACATTGCTTATGTATGAAAAATGCTTAAATATGTATGAACTCTTGAGGTAGATAAATTAATTATTGATCCAATAAATATTTACAGAGTAAACAAATCTGAAAATTTGACTGAAAGAGGTAATCTTATTCAGTGAATAAAGTAAAAAACCCTAATTAGAGAGAATCATAGTATGAAGGGACTGGTGATGACTACTGAGTCTATAAAAATATGAAGTCAAACATAATTAGCTGGCCACGATAGTGCATACCTGTAATCCTAGCACTCTGTGAGGCTGAGGTAGGAGGGTCCTGAGTTCATGCCCAGCCTAGGCTGTCTAGCAATTTAATTAGCCCCTATCTCAAAATAAAAAAAATAAAAAGGCATCAGGATGTAGCTTAGTGTGAAGGTCCTGGTTTCAGACCCAGTAACACACACACACACACACACACACACACACACACACACACACACACACACAGTTCCATTTAATCAAATTGTAATCTCAGTACAAATGTAATTTTTTGAAGGAAGGCTACCTAACACACAGGTATGGTCACTGCTATGATCCAGATCTGCTCCCAGACAGGGTTGGATCTTGAAGGGACTGTACGCATTGGTGGGTAGATCTACAGCTGAGGATTCTGTTAGGGGGTGGGGTTTGTTTGGTCGTGGGCCACCAGCATGTAATCTGCAAGGGTGAATTCTCCTTCTGGGCTACTCCTTTCTCTTTCTCTGTATTTGCTGCCTGGCTTCCGTGGGTGGAAGAGCTCTCCCCTGCCACACCCTTTCGCCATGTTGCTTCTGCCTTGGGATCAGCTGACCGCGGGTTCTCCAACACCTCCTAAAGCATCAGCCAAGGTAAATAGTTCATCCTTTCTTTGTCAGTGTGGAGTACTTCGTCATGGGGATTAAAGAGTGACTAACACAATGGTGCAATGACAAAGTTAGGAACAAAAATTCCAATTTCTCAAGATATCTTGAAAATAAAATAGGAGATAGTGAGATTAAGTATAAATACATAATGACCTCTCCTTCAACACTGCAAATATTTTAGGTATTCTTCTATTTCTAATGATGACGAATAGAAAAAATATAGGTTCAGGCATGTTTTTTTTCAAGTTGTAAAAGTAGCCTCTCCTAAAATTAAAAAGGATTCATGTTATGAAAACTTCCCAGAGGGGTGGAGAAGACAGAAAAAATGACTAAGCCTTCAATATTATAACATCAATGATAATAACAACAGTGATAGAACAGCATAAGATAAAGAAAACGTTAACAAGACAACTCCCTCAAAGATGAAAAAGTCAATGTTAATGCGATAAACATACCTGTTACAAAACACAGACTGTAATAACGAAAAACCCCAGTGATATTCAGAACAGACATATCAAAAATAAATTAAATCAATAGTTTTGAATCTATCCAAACCAAACATAACAAGCAAATGAATGAAAAGATGTAATAACAATGTGAATACGAAGTCACAATCATTAAACAGTTGCTTCTCTGACCACATAAATAGGCCCAAAATGGATACAAATAATTAAACATTACAATTACATTGGTGCTGACAGCCTAAGATACACGTCAATAAATGTGAGTCTCAAACTCTACACCCTGACGACAGCTCATGGCTACTAAACTCTTGAGGAAATAAATTTCAGTCATTAAAAAAGCCCACTAAAAAAATAAATAAAAAAGTAGAAAAATCAATCATTATTTTCTTCTCATAATAAACCGTGTATATGAGAGTGGCATGAACAAACCAAGAAGCAGAGCATTAACTGGAAAGTTAAAATAATTAAATAAATAATTTCTTAAATATCTCATTGGTCAACGAAGAAGTCAAAGCTGTAATTGTGTGCAACGTAGATCAAGGTTTTAATGAGGATATAACACCCTAAGACTCTTCAAATATGGATATGTCCAAAGCTGTATGTAGAGGAAAACTCATGGTTTCTATTCTTTAAGTAGATTAGACTAAAAATAATTAAAAATCAGTTGATAATGAACAATCTAGGTTCATTGAAGGTGTTGTTGATTCTATGAGGCAAGGAAAAGAGTCAAACTGATAATGATAAAAATAGATATTTTAAGTTAAAAATTAAAATATTAAAGAATTATTAAAAAGCAGCAAAATTTAAAGATATACCTAGCTAATCTTGGAATGAAAATAGAATAAATAGGTAAATCATTAATTAAGTCATGGAAAAAGCCAAAACATAAATATGTAAACTCAGGATTAAGAGAATAGTTATAATTAAAAACAGGCAGACCAATAGAAAAATGAAAGAAAACATTTGTATAATTCATTGATAATCATTCATTCATGTTATCAGTGTCATTTTTAATAGGTAAACTCAGAAATTTTACTTGATGCATCATGTTTTGTTAATTGTCCTATATTACATGAATTTTTTGTTCTCACTTTATCCTATTTTTACATTAATGAGTATATTATACATATGTTTTTAAACACACACACACACACACACACACACACACACACACACAGGTAGATGGCCGCATTCTCAACTGTAAGCAATCTCAGTGTCCCATGGAGGAATTTATTTTTCCCTTACCGGTCTGGCATTGCTCTGAGATTTTTTGTGCATTTAGATCTGACGAATTCTCTTATTCGGAAAGCCAGCCCACAATCTACCAGCTCTTCAGCCATTGCTAGGTGTCAGCCTAGTTTTTCAGTCTCCATGACTTGGTATTTTGCACGTGAGTTGGGGGTTTCAAGTGTTGCTTTTCTGCTGACTGATTGGAGCCGCTTCCCTGTTGCCACAGATGGCTGAGCTGTGGTCCAGGCATCCTGTCAGCATTTGTAATGAGAGTCTCCTTAGAGCTTCTCTCCTTGCTCAGCAGGTGGCATAGACCTTGGAATGTCACGGTCCCAAGCCCCAGGCTTGTTCTCCATACCCAGACTTACCCAGCCCTCCTCAGTCAAGGCCTGTCCCTGCTGTCCCACGTTCAAGACATGGGTGGGCTCGAATCCGAGCGAGTGAGTGGGGATCTCAGGGAATGGCAGCTGGGATGCATCGGACAGAGCAGAGGTGTATTGTCAAGGGGAAGAAAAGACAGAAAAGAAAAGAAGCACCATGAAGAGGAGGCATCAAGACTTGGTGACAGGCTGAAGCCACAGACGGAGGGAGGAGAGGAAGAGGAAGCAGGCATGGCGAGTTTGTTCTTCATGTGTGAGAACCGCACCTTCGAGAAGCAGATAGACACCGCAGCTAAGGACCCGAACCACTGCCCATGGGCACCCGTGGGGAGCAAAGTGCTGGACAGGGCCATCAAATTCACCTTCGCACAACAAGCCAGGAGCACCAGGAGCCTGTGCTGGAGTTGCCTGGCAACGCCAACTTCCCAGCCTTCCCTGTTGTGGGAGAACCCTTGCCAAGCTTGTTAGGGGTTGACTAGAATGTGAACAGTTTCATCCACCGGGAAGATCTATAATGACCACTGAAAACAGTGGCCAAATAGATGTGCTAAGAGGCTTTGCAGAAGAACAGTGTGCACTGTACTCGAGGTTGCGGTTGAGTAAAATTGGCCTTTATCACTTAGAAACACCTCGTCAGGCATCCACGGTGCACCATAAACCATGACGCGTGGGCTGAGACACCCCCAGCAGTGGCCAATAAATGACTTTACGGCCATATTTGTGTTCTTCAGGAAAATAGAACGTGTCATGGAAAACCAGATAAACCTCACGCAGACCCACTTTATGGGATATAGGCACTTTGGGTGAATTGATCTACGGTGCACATCCCACGTGATATCGACGTTTTCCCTCCCCTGCAAGTCTCATAACACTGGAGGAATTCTACTACAGCTGTTTCTTACTGAATTTGGAGTAAGAGAAAAGCTTATTTTAAAATTAGTAATCAGAAATCTATTTTTAGGGGTGGAAGGGGGTGGAGAAGGAGAGAATAGTGATGTCTAATATGGAAAAAAAAGGGAAAGTGAACAAAATCAGGAGCCTCTAATTCCTTTGGACCTGTAAATGCTGGTCTGAGACCTCAGAGAAGAGGCTGGGCTATCAGAACTCCCCTGGGGAGATATGTGTATTCAAAGTGCATGGCCAGCTCACACGTTAGGGACGGGTTCTGTCTTCGTCTCTGTGGTCCCGCAGGCCACCACATCTTTGGGCATTTAACACATGCAGTAGTTTCGATGAGTCCTTCGCTTCCCTCCTTCAAATGGGGGAGATAAGTTCCTAGAGTTGGGGAGGAGGTAAGACCTGCAGAGGAAGAGGTTAAAGGCAGCAGAAGAGGTCAGGGGAGGGGCGTGGCCCTCTGGCCAGCCCGCCATTCCCAGGGCTCATACTAGTCCATTTATTTGCCCCACGTCATTACCGTTAGATCCTTCTCTCTTAAATTCTTTGTATTGTGGTAATATACATACAACATGAAATGTCCTACATTAACCACTTTATTTTTAAATCGTGGTGCTGGGGCCTTGTGTACGTCAGGCAAGCACTGTAGCGCTGAGATACAGCCCAGCTCTTCTGTGAATTTTCATCTTGAGATGGGGTCTTGCTAATTTGCCCAGGCTGGCCTCAGATTTGAAGTCCTCCGACCTCAGTCTCCCAAGTACCCGGGATTGTACACCACTTTAAAGTGTACAACTCGGGAGTATTTATTGTGTAAATACCATTACTGCCTATTTTCAGTATGTTTTTCATGCCCCCAAAGTGAAAGTCTGCACCACCGAACACTCACCCGCCCACAAACCCTCCGTCCCTTACACCCTGCTAACCTCTGTGCTGCTTCTTATCTCTGTGAATTTGCGGTTAGGTAACTGCACATAAGGAGGTAATACGACAATTTTCCTTTTGTGATTAGCTGACTTCCTTACCTCGTGTTTTCAGAATTCATCCTCGCTGTGCCACATGTCAGATTTCGTTCCCTGTTAAAAATCTACTTGCCTGTTCATAGGCGCGTGGCACTTTCCCTTGCCTGGCTGTTGTGAGCACTGCTGTGGTAAGCACCTACGTGCATACGATTATCCTTTTGGGTTCCCGCTTTCAAGTTTTTGGCTGTCGCTGGTAATTCTGTATTTAACTTTTGAAGGAACCACCCTACTGTTCTCCACGGTGGCCGTGCCAGCTCACATTTTCACCAGGAGGGCTCTGATTTCACCACAGCCTGGCCAACACGTGTTATTTTCCATCTTCCTTTTTTTTTTTTAAAGTGTTTGGAAATAAGCCTCCTTATGGATGTGAAGTGGTGTATCGCTGTGACTCTAATTTGCATTTTCTTACCGATTCATGTACTTGTTGGGCATATCCTGGATTTTTATTTGTTATTACAGATAAATAGAAAATGATACCCCATGTCCTGGACTTTTCCTCTTGAATCACTCAGTCCTTCTTTCCAGTCAGCTAGTAAGAGGAGGAGCAAGTGTAGAGCTGAGGCTGCTTCCTGTCCTTCTCTGGCCCTGAGGGCGTGGGCCTTGACAGAGATGGTTTGGCGCCTTGGAACTGCCAACCGGTTCTCTGAGCCATCCAACCCAGGGATGGCCAGAGCCTGCTGGCTGTGCTGTCCTGAAAAAGAGCAGAGTGGCTTCTGTCTTGGGGCCTTGGGCTGGCAGTGCCCTTGCTACTTTGTAGAACTCCTGTCAGATGCCACCACGATGATACGTACTATTGGGTAACTTCACCATTACTACAACTGGGGGTCAGGGGGGACAAATCCTTCTGAGCTTTAGAATGCACAAAGCCTTCCTGTGCTTCCATGAGGAAGGTGCTCCCTGAGCTGAGGCACAAGGTGTTGTGACCTGTCTCATGTGCCTACAAGAGCCACGAGCGCTGCGCTTTTATTGTTCAAATGTGTTTTCAGGTGGCCAGTTCACATCTGTGGGAACTGTAGTGTGTGCCCATGGCTGTCACTTCCACAGCATAGCTACCTTGAAGAAACCAGACTACATAACCCACCTGTGCTACCCAGAGTGGGCTGTGGGCCCCTATTCTCTGCGCGGGGCTCAAAACTTCGGGAACAGCAACATGGCCGCCTCGCCCAGAGGTCTCTGACCCTAGGTGTGTGCCATGGTTTGTGCCAAACTGCGGTTTACGGGGTCTTCCTTGGCACTGTCTCATGTGGAGGAAGCATGGAGCCCTAATTTTTTAAGCTAAGGAGCCCATGTGTTTATGTACTTAACACCTCAAGACAGCAGGAAATAATTAGTGGTCTGAGAACATGTTAACAGAAACCAAGAGCTTTTTCAACTTTCAGACTCATAATATATGTAACTGTAAAGTAAGGAGCCTGCCAGAGGGAACAATGCTCTTTTGTGACCAGTGCACCCCTCCGCCCACCTCCTAAGCCCCGGGACCTCAGCGTGGGCTTCCGGTTCCACCCAGGGCCGCACCACCAGACCCTGAATTCCGCGGGCAGTGCCCAAGACAACCCTGGGAGACTGCATTTCTTACCTGGCCGCAGCTAGGCGGGATTCCCATAAAACATGACTTTATTTATTTCGAAGTGATTTTTCTGGCAGGCTTTCCTTCTAATTTGGAAGCAAATGTTTAAAGAAGCCCTGCTTACAGATGCTACAGCACGGGCAGGGTGGGAGGATTCTAAAGCGACGCCGAGAGCAGAGCAGCTTGTGACAAAATAAAAAAGCAAGCCAGAAGTTTAGTTCTGGATTCTAACCAGGCGGCGCTCATTCTCCCCTTCTCTGCCTCTCTCTCTTTTTCCTCTATCGATTAGGCGTTTGTGCCCAAGGCCCACGAGGGCTTGGCGACAACCGATGGTTATACAGCATTTCGCATTCGTTCATTCCGCATCTCCAAGTCAGGAGGAATCAAATGTTCCTCTATTGGAGCTCGTTCTTTTGCCCAGTGAATTTATGAGAAAAGGAATAAAAATGTCTGGATAATTTTCAGCTCTTTGCAAAAGAAAGCCCCTTTAGCGGTGCTGTTGAACTTGAGGCTGCCGTGGCCTGAGGCACCGGGAGGGGAGGGCCGTTCCTGCTGCATTATTCATTTCCACGGGGAAAAGGAGGTGCTGGATGCCGGGATGAAGCGGGTTGGTTTTTAAGGAGTCAAATGAAGCACTTGAGACGGGCTTGATAGATGAGCAAATATTTTGCAGGGCCTTCATCTGTTTACTTTGCAGTAACCACCAAACGCCTGTAGGGGGAGTTTTCTTAATACTCTTTTCTTTGAGTAACAAAATACAGAAAATAATTTTTAGATTTTCTCCTTCCCTGATCTGTTTTTACTTGGTCTTGCGTTAGGAATAAAACACTTTTGAGTGTACAGTGTTTTCCTTTGCCTTCTAATTCTAAGGACCGGACTCGGTGTGCCTGAGACCTTGCAAATAACAAGAAAAAGTGTGTGAGCGTCAGAGGCTTCCCCGGGCAACTCTGGAAGGAATGGAGGGTGTTTGAAGCCAGCCTGGGCATCAGTGAGGGTGGGAGCGCGGCACGGACCTAACGGAGTTGAGAGGGAGTGCCTGTCTGTATGTTGTGGGCCGGCAGCCCAACCTGGGTGGCGCGCATCCAGTCTCTGGCTTTGGGTCCAGCAGCAGGGCCCGGAGAGGCCACTGAGCAGCGGGTAGGGCAGGAGGCACACACCTGTGGGAGGCATGGGAGGCGCTAGACCTGAGCCTCTGTGACCCTCCCCCATGCAGGTTGGGGCCGAGGAGGGTAGAAAATTGGGGAGGTAAAACCATGGCTTATGTAGCCTGGTGGACTTTTGTACTAAAGGAGGCCAGAAGAGTCTTGCTGTCTAAGGCTACATGAAGGGTAAGAGGAGAAAGAAAGTGGCTGGGTGGGGGGTTCCGCTAAAGAGAGGAAGGAGGCAGAGCAGGCAAGGCTGGTTTTGGGCAAGTGGTCATGAGAAAGCAAGAGAGTGCCAGGGCCTCAGACTTCACTTAGGGCCATCACCAATGTGGCAGAAGTGGCAGCTGCCAGGCGGGTGGCCTTCAGGGAATTCCCTGGCTTCCCAAGAGGTCTTTCCAGCTGATAGGCGGTCGCACCTGAGGGAGAGTGCTGGGGGGTCCAGGGCCTGCCCCGCTGTGTCCAAGGGAGCCCACGGCCAAATCCCCATAACGACTTCAGTCCCTCCCTCTTTGTGTGACTGAAGCCATATGACAAGGGACATACATGAAGAAATACATGAAAGAATGAAGGCCATTGCCATGGACATGGCTGACCATATGAGTGCCAGAGAGGCGAGGACACTAGTGATACAACAAGAGCTGTCCAGGTAATTTGGCAATACTTGTCAAATTTTAAAAATAGATACTTATCACAAAAGAATTTGTTCCCATGGGTGTTTCTACTAAGAGAAATTTAAGAAAATGTTCACTGCAGGAATGTTTATTAGATGGGAAAAAATCCAAATGATTAATGAGAGATTGTGTGTGTGTGTGTGTGTGTGTGTGTGTGTGTGTCTGTCTATCCATATATCATATATATATATGGTTTGACTATGAATGACCATCAGAGAGAAGAAGGCAGATTTCCATGTGATGACACAGAGTGATTTCTATGATATTTTATAAGGCAAAAGCAGACAGAAAAGCAATACACTTATTATTTGTATAAAAATAGTGTAGGTACTTGTAGGTACAAAATAAAATGTTGACAGTGGTCACCTGAGGAAAGTGAGACTCAGTGGGCAGGGGAATTTAGATTATATTTTAATTCGATATTTTTCTGTGGTTTTTACTTCTGCTATTTTAACCACATGCACATTCTAGTTAAAAATAAGCTTTGTATTGATTCTGTGCTTATTTTCAAGCTTCAGAAATTGAGAAGAAAACAATTTCTTGAACTCTCACAATTGTTGTTTTACTAGTTCACATCTTAGGCTGCAAGGACTCTGTAATTTGGTGAGATGAAATAAATCAGCAATCTAAAAACAAGAAGCACTTGGTGATTAATAAGCAAGGAGCTGACCCTGAATTCTACACCGCCTAATTCCAGTTAGCAAATACAGACTTCTTAAATTTATAAAACTGAGAAGATATTCTTTTAAGAAAGGCGGGGGCCAGGTTCCCTGATTTTGATCACTCTTGTGTTTTCTGATGGTTTGCAAGTCACCCTCTCCACTTCCTTCTTCTGGCTTATGCCTCAACCTCTCCAGCAGGTGTGACTCCATGGGTTCAAGGAGGTGGCCGATTTGTGGTCAACTTGTCGCAGACAGTGGTAAGATTTTCTTCAGTTTAATTGTGTTGCTGGCAAACAATACTCAGTCTCTTTTCTTTCTTTCTTCCTTCTTTCTTTTCCTTTTCCAATAAGGAAATAGAAAGTAACTGTTTGGGACAAGTACAAGGCAGAGCATGAGGTAGAAAGTAGGCACGCCCCCTACAAGCAGAAGGAGGGGCAAGGACGCCCAGTCTCTTTCTTGAAATGTTTTGTTTCTCACCTTTGTTAGTGTTGGTGCATGCACGTGTGTGTGCATGTGGGTGCTGTGAGTGCGATGGGGGGCGTAGTGAGGGCTTTCGGGGCTCCGTGGAGGCTGGGCAGTGCTCTCTCTGTCTCATTCTCTCTGGCTATCTCCTTCTTCTTCTTCAGCAGACTCTTACAAGGTGAGCTCTGCGGAGAAACTGTACCTGGTCTTCTCTCGCAGCTGTCTTTTCCTTATGCATCATCTATACACTGACGGTTTTTCAGGTTTTGCGTGTTTGTTATTTCTGGCATAGACCTGGCTGCTCGGATCAGGCATCCTGTGTGTGTGTAGCGGGGTTGGGTAGGTGGTACTGGGGATTGAGCTAAGAGACTCACACTGAGCTCCATCCCCAGCCTATTCTGTATTTTTGATTTTGAGGCAAAGTCTCATGGAGTGCTTCTGCTGTCTGAGCTGGGCTGGAGCTTGTGGCTTATCCCTCTCAGCCTCCAGGAGCATGGGGACCCCAGGCCTTCCAGGTCAGGCTTTTTTCTTATGGTGATATGAAAGCAACGCACATTCAGCTGGAACATCTGTCCCCTTATGTCGCATTTTGAATTTGGATCTCTTTCTGGGCTAGCCAGAGGCAGAGTGATCCTTTCTGGCAAGGCCTGACACTGGCTTTGGGGAGCAGCTGCCAGCCAGCCTCTTGACAGCCAGAGGAAACATCCAACGTCCTGTAGGTACTGTGTTGCTAAGCTGTGATGTTTAGTAGTTTAAAAGAATTAAATTCATTTTCCACTCAGGGAGTTTTCCAATTTGTGATGGGTTTATCACTACCCAGCTCCATCGTAAGTCATGGCAATACTTGTTGAAACTTAAAAATAGATACTTATCACAAAATAATTCATTCCTTAGGTGTTTCTGCTAAGAGAAATTTATGAAAATGTTCACTGTTTGTTAGATGAAAAATATCTGTAGAGATTTCCCAACTTTAGTTCACTAGTCTCCAAGTTTTTCTTTTTCAGTGAATCACACCACCATCTGCCCAGTTTCTCGGGTCAAAATTCTAGCAACATCCTTGACATTTCTTCTTTCTTAGCGCACATGCATAATAATAAGTTTTTTTTTTTTAAATTTCATCTGCTTTCAAAGTATATCTGTGTCTGGTCAGAACTCATTGTCTCTCATTTCTTGGTCTCAGACCCAACTCTCCTTGTGTCCACATCTGTCCCTGTCTCACCTTCATTCCAGCAAACAAGTAAGTACACAAAATGTCAAGTCCAAGTTCTCAATAACTTCAAACAAAGTTCAGAGTCTCCACTAAGGTCTCCAGGTTCTGCCCTTTAAACTCATCATAGCTGAACTGCTGAAAATCAAAGCAGGAGAAAAAGAGACCATTTTTCAAGAAGCAAGAGAAGGCTAATTTTCAGTAGAACCCATGGAAGGCAGATGGTGACAAAATAACACTGTTTAAATGCAGAAAAATAAAATTTAAAACTAGAATTCACCATTCATATTTTAAAAATATGTCAAATTAAAGATGATTTATGGGACTATTAGATTAAAATATTAAACATTTAAAAGACATTAAATTAAAAAAACATTAGACTCTGTTGGAAAAGAATTTATCGAAAGTAGAAAGAATAACTTAAGACAAGACACATACCTGGGTAAATAGAAATCAGTACCAATTGTGTAAGTAAAGCTCAGCACTGCGTAGGGGGTTCACCACAGGCACACAAACGAATTATAGGACAAGAGCACTCAGGGCAGAGGGAACAAGGTTAAGGTGATTTAACATCTCAGGGCTACCGACTCTAAATAGTGCAATACTGGAAAGATAAATATGGTAACCACTGAAAAAGGTAAATGAATATTCCACTGAAATCCTAATGCTAAAGAAAGAAAAAAGAGAAATGTTTGACAAGGGAGGGAAATGAGCCAAAAAGAAAAGAAATGCTGAAATAGTAGACTTAGAGTCAGCACTAATAAAAAGACAAAGATTGTCAGTTTGTCTTGAAAAACAGAACTGGAAAGGACAAACCAATGTCGTTTACAAGAATCATGCATTAAATTTAAGGGTGTGGACATTTTCAAAGTAAAAGAAAAAAGAAAAAATATATCTGACAACAATCAAAAGACAGTGGGTATGACTTTAGACATGATAGACTTTAGGTAAGAAGCATTGTAAAGGATAAAGGTGCACATTGATCATGATTGATGATAAGGTAACATTGAAAGAGAAGAATTGTATGTTGGAATATACCTAGAATCATAATATCAAAATATATAAACAAAATTTGACAGAAATTTAGAAAGATTAAGACTCTTTTTTCAATAAAGAGAAGGCAAAGATAATTCAATGAAGAGGAACACAACTTATTGACTTGGCTACACACACACACAGGCACCCACACTGAGAACACACCCTTTTAAGTTCCTTTAGAACATATATCAAAGTCTGTTTCATATTATAGGACACAAATTTCAAAAAATTTACACAGATTAGAATCACAACTTAGGCTTTGTCCCTCACTTGGAATTAGATTAAAACAGCAAAGGGAACTTAAGACAAAGTGAACACACTCAAACGTGTTTCCTTGCTGGCTACAACTAAAAACTTTGAAAAGAATGAGTCCAATGACCATTTGGAGAATCTGAAACTTTAAAAATATCAGAAAGAAGCCACACTTGGCAGTACATGCCTACTACAATCCCAGCAGTCTGGGAGGCTGAGGCAAGAGAGTCACAAGTTGGAGCCCAACCTGGATAATTTAGCAACTGAGTAAGAAATGATCATATCAAAATAAATAAAAATTTAAAGACCCCAGGATGTTACTCAGCACAAAGGCTCTGGGTTCGGTCCCTCATATCTCATACACATGGAAACACACACATGCAAACACAGACACATTTGCGCATACACACAAGGCAGAGAGAATTCAAAACTTGAAAAGGATTGATATGATCATGAGTTTTCTGTATTGTTTCTGTTTGACCTAATTATCCCTAACTATATCGTTTACAATGAATCGACTTTGTGAATAATCATACAAATGAATTTAAAGTAAAAGATTGGCAAAAAGATAAACTGGACAAATGCAAATGAGTGATTTGAAAATATTTTAAAGTGAACAAAAGTTAAAATACAATTTATGAGCATGTGGAGGTGCAGCTAAAGCAGCATTTATAGGAACATACATAGCATTGTCATCTTAAAGAAGACAAAGGCTCTCAAGTTGAGGGGTTATAACTTTCCATGTTAAAATTTTGAAAAAGAACAAATTTAAACCAAAGCAAATAAACAGGACTATTAAAGACAAAAGAAGATTGAACCTGTGATAAAGTTTATCCTTTTTTAGACCACAACTCTTCAGAAATTTTCAAAGGCCTGTGAATAGACAGCCTATTGAGCACACACTTTAGGTTAGCTAAGAAAAAGCAAACAAACATATAAACAACAAAAAAACTCCTGGAAAGCACCGTCTATTCTGAATATTCTAAAATTAACTTATAAATAATTCATCACCAAAAATTAAGAAGGAAATTACAAAATACTTAAAACTAAAATATAGCAGCTATATAGCTCTCAAGCTGAATGTTGCTGTTACATATCACAAATACTCACTTATTAAAAAGAATGATGTTGGCAAAAAAAGTAGATCTGGGCACTGTGGGATGCACCTGTTATTCCAGCAGCTCAGAAAGCTGGAGAAGGAAATCACAAGTTCAAAACCAGCCTTGGCAGTTGAGTGACTTATAAAGATCTTATCTCAAAGATAAAATTTTTGAACAATGAAGTGAGATGAAACACAAGCACTGAGGGTGTAGCTAGGTGTGAGGCCCCCAAGTTCAATACCCCATAAAAATAATAAAGCATCCTTATGAGGTACATCAATAGCAGTAAATCAAAAGAAATTTAGAGCCTCTGATGCACTATTAGAAATAATGAAGGTTTTGGTATCGATAAGCTAAGCTTTCATAGTAAATGTCAAAAGAAAGTCAGCAGAATTAAAGATGATCAATAAAATGTAAGAAGGAATAATTAATTTTAGAATGAAGGGTATATAGATTTAGACACCACAGAGACTGTATTTATAATACAAATAGCACTATTAAAAGCTTTATGTAAGAAATAAAAACATTGACCAAAATAGGTAAAAGTCACAGAAAAATACAATTTGTCAAGCACATGCAAGAAACATTAGCTAATCAAAATAATCTAATGTTATTAAAGGAATTAAAGTTTACCGAATGGAAAACATGAAGTCCAGATCTCTTTGTGGTGAATTTACTACTGGCAAGGAAAAGGAGGATTCAAATTTGTCCTTTGAAGAATACTTGAGTATTTCAAAGGATATAAAAAAAAATCTTTAATTCATTTTATGAGGCTAATAATGCTTTAACACTAAATAAAAAAGCATTCTGTGAAAAAGTCATAGTTCCATCACTCTCATAAAAGCAGAAACAAAAATCTTAAAAATATTAGCAAATACAATCAAGAAATATAATAAAAAATAATGTATCTTGAAAACTTAGATTTATACTAGGAATGTAATTCTGATTTAAAAAGATTCTATCGACTACTATCTTGGTCATTGAAAATTGATCTTATGATAATGCTTTAACAAAAGTCAACTTGCTATAAAATCTCTTGGTAATGTAGCTGTCTCAGTCAATTCCTCATTGATGGGACAGAAAACCTGACATCCAAATTTTAGGGAGGTAAGTTTTATTTTAGCTCACAGTTTTCACGGGTGAGTGGCTGAAAATGGTGGAACCACATGATGGGGCGAGAGCTGGATAAAGAGCTCCTCCTGGCATGGCAAAACAGACCCCCGTGGAAGAGGAAGCGGGGGGCTAGCACGCGCCTCTCCAGGTCAAGCCCCATGCATCCGCCCCTCCCATTCAGGCCCTGCACCAAGACAAAATATGAAAGACAGCAGCACTAAAGAGGAAAAGATACCATCATTATTCACCAGATAAGGTAATGTCCTATAATATAGACAATTTTAAAATGTTTCTTTATTAACAGAAACGGTCAACTTGAAAATAAAAACTGTATAAATAATTTCCAGTAGCAAAGGTTGTTCAAAGCATCTTTTGTGGACATAACTATCACCCTTAGTACAGGGCCTGAAAAAGTCTACAGAAGTAGGTAATTAGAGAGAGCACTTACATAGGAGAGCTCAGTAAGGTAAAGCTATGAAATATTAATAAATTAATGTCTAGCTTCAGTGGCATTCCAAAGAAATGTTAATAGGTTGTTTTTCAACAGAGCGTGACATATCTCAATCTTTGTTTGGTCTGTGCTAATATTTGCCCCTAAAATATTTATTTGAATGTTTCTTATTGAAGCAATATTTGTGGAATATTTTAGATGGGTCATGGCCTGTTGAAGATTTGTATAATCAATTTATTTTAAGATTAGTTCATGAAATAAACCTCTACAAATTCATAGTCACTTGATTTGACACAGGACTATAAATGCACACATGTGTACATACATAAATATGTGTGTGCATACTTGTATTTATATGTTTGCATGTGTGTGTTCAATTTGTCTGAAGAATAAGGTGGGTGGAATGGAATCTGCCCTACCATATTTTTATGTTGGGAGAAAGCGTCAGAAAATAAAGCCTTTTGGTATTTGTCATGGGTCTAGACAAATGGCCAGTGGAGTAAGATAGCTAGAGACTAACACCCAGATAAATGTCACTTGACTGGTGATAAGATCGGCACCGTAAATGAGGGAGGGAAGGAAGGGCTATCGGCAAGATGACCATCGGCCAATGGAAAACAGTGAAAGGATTTCTAGCCACACCCTACTCAGAAATCAATTCCAGGTGGCTCACGGATTTGGTGGCAGTCACCGTGTCTTCTGAAAGCTGGTTTGGTTTGCTCTTTCACATTTATGAGTTAGGGCAAGATGAAGATGTTTTTAAATCTCAAATTACTATAAAGAAAAAGACAGATACATAAAAATTGACAGGAAGATTACGGAAGTGCGTGCCGTATAGAAGGGAAGATATCCATCACGCACATGACTAAAAAAAAGTGTTTAGAATACAGATAGACTCCCGAAAGCACGACATGCATGCAGAGCGTCTAAAAAGGCACATTCCCAACTGGGAGACCCAAAGATCAGCTCTGTGCATCGGATCACACTCCACGTCCGCCACACAAGCCAGAGGAGATGCTGTGGTACTGTTTTCCATTTGCTCACTGGATACAACTTTGAAGGTTTTATGATACCCAGGCTAATAACACTATGAGTCAATGTAGAATTTTCACAATCCCTGCCAAGTAGAACTTGGAACAACCACTTTGGAAAAATTTTTGCATTATCTTATAAATATGGGTAGGTTACCAAATAATTTTACTCTTAGATATTAGCAATTAGCAGAGCCTCTTTTATTAAATATGTACAAGGAGACATGAATATTCATGCAAGTACTGGTCATAAAGCAAAATCGGAAGTCATCCTAAACTGATCGACAAAAGTGGATAAACAAATGAGCTATGGCGGTCGTGTTACCACAGCCACTGTGATCCAGTAGAAATACAACTGCAAACACATCTAGCACTTAAAAAAATTCTAGCGCAATCTGTAGAGTACAACCTAGTTTCATATGGCTGGGAAACAGGTAGAATTCAACAAATATGTTTTAAAGATGTAGTAGACATTCAGTACTGAACTTCCTGTTGGCCAAACCAAAAAGGGAAGCTAGCCCAGTTTCCGGGATACTTTGCGAAGCTGAGAACACACCATTTATTTGGGAGACCCATGCCTGTCAGCTGGGGAGTGGTTGTTGAACGAACGTAATTTCCCGCAAATGCAAACAGCCTGCCAGGGCTGACTGTAATATCATCTTTTGTTCACCTCCTCTTCAAAGGGTAAATTTCACAAAAAGTCCTTGTGATCTCCCTTCCTCCGCCGCTCACCCTAGTTGCCTTTGTCCCCAGCCCCTGGTGGCTGGCGGTGAACCCAGACTGGATGTGATCCCAGAGGTGCTTCCAGCACCCGTCCTATCCAGCCACCTCCCTGATGCTCCCAGTTTTCAGCCACTCAATGCCATCTCCCAATTATTGCCTGGTTTTCGTTCATATTTGCCATAAAAATATTTGTTTGTTTCTTATCAAAGGGATGTTTGTATTTTGGATTAGTTGTTGCTTGGTTAAAGATTTATTTAATCAGCTTATTTTAAGATTAATTCATGAAAAAAAACTTCTGCAAATTGCTATCTTCACTCAATTTGTACGAAGATATTTACTATATTTTAACAGTGCAATTAAAATTAATGCACTTCTCAGAGCCAAGTAAACAGGGTTGGATGACACTCCAAACAGTCATCGCTGGTCCTCAGATGTCATCAGGCAGCCTGGATCCTGGAAGTCTGTAGACAGCAAAGAGGTCAGAAATGAACTGGGACAAGTATTCCCAGTGCTCCCCGCCGGCTCCCCCGTCACTCTGGGTTTGAGAGCCGGCAGCGGATCTGCAGGTGCAGAAGGAGGGAAGGAGCCCTGGCAGGGGCCGCCTTAGCCAGACGCTGGGACTCCTTGGAAGGGCACCATCCTGACTTCGTGGCCCAGGCCTCCCTAGTCCAGCTTCTCCCCCCAAGCCCTTTGCCCTGAGAGTTCCTCGGCACCTCAGAGATCCCGAGTCTTAAAGGCCGTGGCCCCCATGGTTCTTCTGGAACCGCCCACGCTTCAGGGACTCCTCCACCTTTGTTTGAGGCAGGGTCTTGCTCTGTAGCCCAGGCTGGTCCTGAACCCACTACGGAGCCCAGGCTGGCCTTGGACTCACAGCAGTCCTCCTGCCTCAGCCTCCAGAGTGCTGGGATTACAGGTGTGTGCCACCACGCCCAGTTTATCAAACCCAGGGCCTCAAATTGAACCCAGCGCATTTCTTGTCTAAGGACCACTTTCTGGTTCACAGGTGGTACCTCTCACTCTGTGTTCACCTGGCTGAAGGGAAGAGGGGTGTCACTTAGGCCTGTGTCAGGGCCCTCCCCATTGCCACTCGTGAGAGCTCTGGCCCCGTGGCCTTCTCCCATCCCAAAGGCCTCAGAGCTTGTTGCGCTGACTTTTGGGTTAGGATTCTAGCATGGTGATTCAGGAGAACACAAACACTGTGATCAGAATGCTAGGTATTGTCTGGGACATTTCTGGGTCATGGGTCTGATGGCATTTAATGGAAAATTAAAAGGCTTCTTCAGCTTTATACATGAATTTCGGGAGTGAATCTAGGAAAATCAGTAGTCATCTTTAACCAAGAGGCCACATGATCTTGCCTTAGACCTTGTCCCAAGACCAGGGGAACCATGCTAGAAAGTGCCAGGTAAATGCATCCTGTTTTGTCTTTGAACATGAGCGAGGGATGCCCGTCCATGATTTTCCAGTGAGATTCTCACCACCATGTTCTAGAGCCAGAAGAGCCCGAGCCCACGTTTCTCTGAAGCTTTGGACTCTGAAGAGCAGAGCATCGTGGTGTGCGTCATACAGCCAGCAAGCATGGAACATCACTTACCTTCCCCAAGGAAAATAAGACACCACGACACCCAGGACACAGAAGACCCCAATGTCTGTGTGGCTGTGCTTTTGGGGAGTGAGAGGAGTACGCCAGGGGGTGGCTGCCATTGTCCCACAGCCAGATCAGAAGAGGGTGCTTCCACAGGAGACAGTCTGCAGAGCACGTTGCAACACAATCAATACTGGATTTGGCAGTGTTTTATATAATGAAATCATAGGGAATAGAAAATCCCTATTCTCAAGTAATTTATATGAGCTGTTTTTAAGTCACCAGAGGGTCAATTCAATTTAGAATTTACACATGGATTCGCGGACTTAGCAACCTGAATATGACTTTCAACCCCTCTTCTTAAATCCAGCCTACCTGGCATTCCCCAAGGAGCCGAGGAGCCTGGGATCCGAGGGCTCCTGGCTGCTGGGATTCCTGAGGGCTGGACTGATGGGATTTTCTCCTCCTGAAAATGGAAAAAATCCAGCTCTGATCCCAGGCACTGGGAGAGTGGGAGGCTAGGAAGGCAGCGTCCTCCTCCTTTGCTCAGAGCAGGCTGAGCCCTGGAGACCTGCGCTGTCCTGCTGGCCTCAGGTGAGCCATCAGGGGCCAGTGACAGCCAGCTGAGAGACGGGTGGCGGGCCTGCGTCCCCACATCGCATGCTCAGCTTGTCCCACAGCTAGGAAATGATGCTGTTTCTTTATTTGAACACTGGAAGCCCTGGAGGACCAGCCTCTTCCTGTCTGGTCTTTTCCTCTGTGTCTCCTGTCACTGATTCTCCAAACGCCTGCCAGCCACGGGCCGGGGATCCCACCTCTGCCGGGCAAGCTCGGCATGTGCTCAGCTGTCCACTTCCTGCCGTACCTGGCACACACCCAGCCTCCCCTCGGGGACACCTCATTCCTCCGTCAGCACGCCTGCAGCATTTGATTTTGATTTTTCAATATGGGGGTTGAACTTGGAGCGTTCATGCTGAGCTGTATTTAATACCGCCTCCCCCAGCCTACTAACATTTTTTTGAGAGAAATTCTCAGTAAGTTGTTAAGTTGCCCAGGCTGGCCTCAAATTTGTAATCCCCTGCCTCAGCCTCCCACAGGACTAAGATTATATGCCTACATCACCAGAATAGAGTTCTCACAGCTTTCTTTCTTTCTTTCTTTCTGTCTTTTCTCTTTTTTTCTTTTCTTTTCTTTTTTCTTTTTTCTTTTCTTTCTTTCTTTCTTTTTTTTTTTTTTTTTTGAGACAGGGTCTCACTCTGAAGTCCAGGCTGGTTCTGAACTCAGCATGTTCATGCTGATCTTGAACTCAAGGCAGTCCTCCTGCCTCAGCCTCTCGAGTATAGGGATAACAGGGGTACCACCTCATGCAGCTTATGTGGTTGCTGGCCAATCAGACTTAGGGCTTGTTAGGAAAGTGTGTTAACCACTAAGCTATTTCTTCAGCCACTTTTTTTTTTTTTTTTGAGACAAAGTCTTGATCTGTAATACAAGCTGGTCCTGAACTCACTATGTAGTCCAGGCTGGCCTAGAACTCACAGCAATCCTCCTGTCTCAGCCTCTTGAGTAGTACGATAACAGATGTGAACCACCATGCCCAGCTATTATATGGTATTGGAGGATTCAATAGGGCCTTTCTTCCTAGGCAAGCAGTCTAATCCCTGAGCTGTGTCCCCAGCTCCCCACAATATTCTTAAAAAGAGACTAGTGTATACTTGGTCTTTTTTGCTGCAACAGTGTTGAGCTTACTTAAGAGGTAGAATTGTTTCTTCCTTCTCACTTTTTCTCACAGGAGACGTATTTTAAATATAGAAAAACAGGAATACTAGAAATACAAGGGCAGATGAAAGATAAACCATAGAAATCTTGAAAAAGCTGGTGTGCCTAAGCTATCTTGCAAGGGGAAAAGGATACTTAATAAAGAATCAACTCAACAGGGAGACACAGTAATCCTAAATGCAAATTTACCTGTTAAAAAGCCTCAAAAATATATAATCAAGCTATGAGGACTAAAATAGGGGTAGAACAAGCCACAATAATATTTAGATATTTCTGTACCCTTTGAAAGAATAATATACAAACCATTAGACAGAAAATTTAAAAAACATAACCACCTTGGTCAGATAAATACTTAGGACACTATATCCCAAAGCTTCAAAACCCACATTTTTTAGCTACTGGCTAAATCATATTCTAGGCTATAGAGCAAGTCTCCACAAATTCCAAGAGATTGAAATCTTATAGTGGATGTTGTCTGATCATTGGACGGTAATATTAAAACCAAGTAAGGAAAATGGGTATCTTTCAATGTAAACAAAATTTTTCAAGTTATTAAACTCTAGAAGACCCAAAATAAATTAAAATCAAGTCAGAAAAGTACACACACACACACACACACACACACACACACACACACACACACATATATCACAGACGCATGTATATGTGTGCAATGAACTTATGTGTATGTGCCACGGTTTGGATCTGGACTCCTCCCCCAAAGCCTCATGTATTTGCATGTTGTGGGATGCCTGTGGAACTGCGTGTTGTTGGGAGCCAGGCCTGGCTGGAAGTGGTGGATGCTTGGGGTTTGAACTGGAAGGATCGTGTTAACTTGTTGATATTGAGGGGCACCCAGGACAGAGCTTTCAGATGGATGCTATTGACATGTGGGCCAGGAAGTGGGGGAGAGACACCCACCAAACTGGCAACTTGAACTAAGTAAAGGAAAGAGGAAGAAACATTGTTACATCTTCCTCCTGGGAAAGCTCTAGTCTTGCCTTAGTCTCCAGAGATGATGACTCCTCACTCACTTGGCTTTCTGTCTGCCATGCTGTGAGCAGCCTGCCAGCCTCTTGCAGATACCCATAAATGGACTAAGACTTTCTGAAACTGTGAGCTAAAATAAATTTTTTCTCTCCTAAATTGTACATGTCAGGTGCTTCATCCTAACAACAAATAAATAACTAAGACAATATGTATATATGTGTGTATTTAGAATTAATCTGTAAGCTTCTGTTTTAGGAAAGTCAAAGAATAGCAGATTAAATCTCCCCCTAAAATAATGATAATAGCAGAAATCAATAAAAACATGTGTCGTGGTTTTGCAATGTGTTTCCTTGATGATTAGGTATATTCATGTAACATTGCCACCTGTATATGTGCTTTGGATAAATATCTATTTTATCATTTGCTTACTGTTAATTACATTATTTGTGAAATGTGTGTGTGTTTATGCTACTAACTCCTTATCAGATACATGATTTATAAGTGTATTCTCCCATCCTAAGAAAAATAAGCCAATAACAGAAGAAAGGATGATGAGGATACGGCACAACCCCACTTATATAAGATATATCTAAAATAAACTCATAGAAGTGGAAAGTAGAATGGTAGTTTAACAGCACTGAGGTGGGGAGAATGAAAAAATTTGTAAGTGGATGTTAAATTTCAGTAATGCAAAAATAATAATTTGTAGAGATCTGCTTTACAACATAGTTCCCGAAGTCAATAATATTGCATTGCACATTTAAACTTCTTGTTAAGAGGATAGGTCTCATGTTAGGTGTTCTTACCACAAAAACAAAGCAATTCTAATAAAACTATAAAATCGAAACAAAACAGATATATGTTGATAAGGTATCATGATTGTGTATACAATTTTCAAAAGAATCTTCCAGAAAGTTATTAATAGCATACAAATTTAGTGTTGTTGGATATAAGTTCAATATACAGCAATGAATGGTATTTCTATGTACTAGCAGCAACAAAAATGAAAAATGTCTTTAAAAAATTCAAAATAATACCTCCAAAATTTTTATGGAAGTTATGAAAATTAGCTACATTGAAAACCGTAAAATGTTACTGATATAAATTAAAAGACAACTGAACAAATGGAAATGTATATTATGTTCATAGATTAAAAAATTTATTTTTCCCCATTTTATTGATATGTATAAGAGCAAAATTTAAGGTTTACAATGAAGTTGAGCATTTTGTGCACATACATATCTTGTCTCGGTGACCAGGACTTCTCCGCTCTCCTTTTGTCCCTCCCCCTACCCACCCTTCCATCCCTCCCCACCCTACTGCCTGGTTCACTTTGTTTTTCATTTTAAGTTCCATGATATAGTTGTGATCTGGGTTTCTCATGTCAGAGAGACCATTCCATGTTTCACCTTCTGCTTCTGACTCACTTCACTAAGCATGATGTTCTCAAGTTTCTTCCATTTGCCTGCAAAAGCCTCCACACTGTTGGACTTTACAGATGCGTAGTATCCCATTGTGTATAAATACCACAGTTTGTGTATCCATTGGTCTGTTGATGGGTATTTTGGTGACTTCCAAAAATATGGAACTCTTCACGAATTTGCGTGTCATCCTTGCACAGGGGCCATGCTAATCTTCTCTGTATCGTTCCAATTTTAGTACATGTGCTGCCAAAGAGAGCATGATTAAAAAATTTAGTATTGTTATTAGTTTAATTTTTTTCCAAATCATCTTTGGCTTTAATAGAATGTCAGTAAAAGCTTTAGTAGATTATTTTTTGAGAGGAATTAACAAGTGATTAAAAATGTATAGAAATATACACTACACTAGATAAATATTTAAATAAAATAAACCTAGGATAATCAAGCTGAAACCAAATATAAGAAAGGCAGTACAAGATAGTAAGACTTTTATAAACTTAAAAATATAAAACAATATAATCTTGGCATAGGAAAAAGAAAAATTGATTCATTTGCCACTTAATTTATGAAAAAAATAATTCAAAATATAATGGGTGAATGATTGTCAGTAAGTTTCTGGGATAAGAAATAACCTTGACTACTGTCTTGTACTATTCATAAAAAATACCTTTAGAAGGATAAGACATTTAATGCAAAAGTTAAAATAATTGAAGTTTTAAACAAAAATGTAAAAGTGTATTTTCATGATCTTAGAAAGAGAAAGATATAAAGAAGAAAGATGCTGGGTATTACAGCACATGCTTGTAACTGCTTGAGAACCTAAGGAAAGTTCTAGGCCAGCTGGGATTCTATTTTATGGCCAGCCTAGACCTTGTCTCAATAATAAACAAGCAAGCAACAAAAATAAATGAATAAAAATAACCAAATACAAAAAGTTCTAACGATACATTTAGATTATATTCTTCTCCCCACCCATTTTAAAGGAGACCGTAATTTCATATGACTGACTGGTGTTATAACAAGAAAAAGGTTGGCCACAGAGAAAAACACACATGGAGGAGAGATGATGTGAAGAGACAGAGACTGGAAGGGGGAAATGGGATCGATGCTGCCTACGGGCATGTGGTGGGTTACAGGTGTGTGGTAGAAAGCGGGTATCTGGTAGATGGTAGATTACAGGTGTGTGCTGGATTAGGGGTTTAAACATGGAAGTGGCAGAGCACTGAGGTGGGACCTGGACAGGGCGGATCCCTGGGATGGGCTCTGGAAGGGCACATGCTGCTTCCTTCCTTCCTTCTGGGACTTGGCTTTCTGTGCGCCATGCCATGAGATCTGCCTCCACCTCTACCTCTGTCACGTGCTTCCACGGTTGTTGGTCACACCTGAATGGATTGTGACCTTCTGAAACATTTTTATTTGAATTAAAGCTAAGTCGGTCATCTTTTTCCACTAAATACAATGAAAAAAAGGACAAAAATTCCTCTAATAGAAAAATAGAGGTGTTTGTGAGTAGTTTTGGAGCAAAACAACCTTCTTAAGCAACAAATCAGCAGTTTGAAAAGATTTATTTCACTACATAAAATTTGAAAACATTTTATGATGAAAATAACATAAAAATTGGGACAAGAGAAGATGGAAGAGGTTGTGGAAGGATACGTGAGTTACTTCCTGCCTTCCTTATGAGATGAAACTCGACTTGACTCGGCTTCCTGTTAGGAGCCGCCTCCACCTCTGCCTTTGCCGTGTGCTTTCACCATTGCTGGCCTCCCTTGAGTGAACTGTGACCTTCTGAAACTGTGAGCTAAAATAAACATTTCGTCTCCTCCTTTGTAGATGTTGGGTCTTGAGTCACAGCAATGAAAAAAAGTAACTAAGACAGACACAAAGTCATTTTGGTAAAATTTTGCAAAGCAGATTGTGAAGAAGTTGATACTTATATACTAAAAATGTTTTTCACATGTATACTTAGGTATCAAAAATTAACAAGAAAAGGCAAACAACTCAATAGGAATATGGAGAAAACATTGTTCAGACTCAGCAGAAGTAAAGAAAATGCTGTAGTGAAATCTGATGTTATACTTCTCGGGCAAAAATACAAAGTCACACTATCTTTTGCTGGAAGACGTAAAAAAAGGGAGAGCCCAGTTAGAACAGTCTTCCTTTGTGCAAAGTGATTAATTAGATATTTTAAAATTAGAAGTGAGCATTTTCTTCAACCCAACAACCTGAGACTTTTGAGACCAGCATGCCTGTTTTTGTAACCCGCACCCCCGCCAGCTCCCCTCTAGAGCGTTAACTCTACTAACTTACTGCTACCCTGGTTCGCTTCTTCTGACTGACTTTCCCCACGGAGACCACTTGTTAGAGAAAGAGACAAATCATAAACATAAGCAAATGAATAATAAACAAGAACAACAAGAACAGCAGCAGCAGCGAAAACAGACGGTATCAAGGATTTAGCTTTTTAATATTTATTTTAAAGTAAAAGAACACACGCTGCTTGCAAGTAATTTAAACAACGCGAAACTGTAGAAATAAAAAGTTAAAAGTTCCTGCCCCCCGAAGCCTAGTAATAACTACCCTTCACAAGTGGACACATGCACATGCACATATGCATGTGCCCATGTAGATCATATTACATACTACGGATGAAAACAATGCCAACACAAAGGATTCTACCATTATTGTTATTTTACAAAAAAGTAACAAGCATCGTGGGCACCCCTCCCGGCCAGCACAGGAAGCTTGCCTACGTGACCTCTCTGTAGCTTGCGTCTGTGTACAACTGGAAGAATCTAACATTCAGATTCATTGAGATTTTTCCTTTTCCATCTATGACTACAATTATTTCCTAGCACATACATATATAGGTAAATGAATTTATACTAATATTTCTCTAAAAAGGATTTTTGGGGGACAGGGGGAACTGAGCCTAGAGCTTCCTCAGTGAGCTATCACCCAACCCGACCTTGTTTTTTCTTTTACGACCGGATCTCATTAAGTTGCCCTGTCTGGGCTCAAACTTGTGATCCTGCTGCGTCCGCCCGCCAGAGGCTGGGATAAAGGCTTATATCATGAAGCTTGGCCAAAACAAAAAGTTCTTTAAATGATTAAATGATTGATTATGAAAATACACGCTCAAAAGTGTGACCTCTCAAGCAGCTGTGCCAAATCTGAAGCTGCTGCTAGCAGCATGACAAGCACTTCTTTTCCACACTGCTCACCCTGGCCTTCAGCAGCATGTCGGTGTGAGAAAAAGGATCACTTCTTTGTTTGACAGCGAGGTAGGTAGAGCCTCTTTCCCTGTGTTCCGTAAGAGTGCAAGCCCCTGGCTCAGGGCTCCACACAAAACTAATAGCAGCGTATTTCCTTAACACTAATATTAGCTGTTGACTAACGTTTAGACTGGGTAGGTAGGCAGTTATCACTTGCAAATTGTCGCAGTTTTAGCCCTTGTATCATACAAACTCTTTTTTGTTTCCCTCTCTTAGTGAGCTGGTTGGCAGGATGGACAGGAGAAACACGTAAGCCGTGACGCAATCCACACCGCCAGGCGGGCAGTCCCCTGGTTCAGCCTTCAACAGGACACCCTCCGTGTTCCACAGGTAAGTGCCTTGTTTGCTACCGGTTTCTGATGAACAGCTTGTAGAGGATTACCAAATGTTTCTTCCGTTTTTAGTTAACTGTTTTATTTCAGGAATTTCCATCTCTGGATCCCCAGATTTCTCCCAGTCAGCAATGTTCTAAGTGGCCAATTGTGTCTTGGTTTGCAAATTTCAGTTATGAGCAGCTCAGTATAGGAAAGCTGGGTCAGGTGCCTCTTGCCCTTGGTGCCCACAAGGACAGACTCATGTGTCCCCGTGGAACTAACTTCGCACCTGGAATTCAAAGCACAATACGCATCACCCCAGAAGATGTAATAGAGGGACAGTCAGTTCCTCCCAAACTGGATGTGGGGCTGGCAGGGCACAGAGGGTCCTAGCAGGTCATGTGCTCAGACAAAGTAGGTCGTGTGGGTTCTACGCAAATCCTGAAAATGAGAGGTGAACAAAGGTTTTCTCCGAAAAACGCAGATCCTGTGGTTACTTGATGCGCAGGTCCCAGGAATAGGAGGGCGGGATCTGTGTGGGCTTTGCCTGACCAGCCCCCTGGAGGCAGCCACAACTCAGTGACCTTCATTGTTCGCCCCAGCGCCCTCTTCCGGGCCAGATGTGTCATGTGTCATTTACCTAATCCTAACCCCACTTCACAGGAAGCTCTTGCTTCTGTTTGGGGAAAAAAAAGGGGGGGGGGGGGCTGAGAGTCCATAGTTGCTCTGCTGAGCCTTGGCCTTTGAAGTTGACATCTGGCCACAGACAGTGGTGCTCCCTCCTTCAAGTCATCCTCAACTCTGGAATCAAGGGGGTGCTCATCTCGGGACCACTCCAGCCACGGACCAAGCACCTCCAGCCAGCCGTTTGGCCCACCTCTATGGTTCGGATCCAGGCGAGCGCCCTCTGCACTGGCGGAGACACTGTGTCGGTCAGTACGGTCATGAGGGCCGTGAGCTGATGTCCAGTGCTCTCCCTCTCTCACCCTCCAGCCCCAGGATTCCTGGCTGCTGCTCTGCCTTGAGCACAGGGCTTCTTCTGCTTACGTTGACTCCTGGTTGTCTTGGGTCAGCAAATGGCCGAAGGCCTCCCTCACAGCCAGAGTTCTCCCAGCGTCCTCCCTGCGGTAGAAACTCCCATTTCCTTAGCCAACCTGTGCCTCCTTCTGCCAGCAGCCTGGGCACAGCAGAGGTGACTGGAGCCCTCTGGTACATGCGAGGGGTCTGCTGAGGACACAGGCCGGCTGAGGTCCCCTCCTGAGTCTTATGGGGGACACCCTGGGGACCACAGGAGGGGGAAGTCCATGGGAAGAGAGAGCGTTGGCCTGCAGGGGGCAAGCGTGGGAGTGTTTGCCTTGTAACCAAATCACAGGGGTGCACTAGTAAAATGGCTGTTTTATTGCAACAACTGGAGTGTGTCTTTTCTTTTGGCACCTTGCAAACACCTCAGGTGCCAGAGAAGTCGTGAGGGAGCGGCTGGGGCTGCGCAGTGGGGGATGAATGGGCGCTTTCACGAGGCTGTTCCCCACAACACACTGAGCAGACGTTTCTCCGGACTCTCACGTGAGGCTGGGCCACCGCCCATCTTGCTGCCACGTCCCTGAAAGAGCTGAAATTTTTAAACTCTTTGGTCTTTCTCATTGAGACCTTCGCAAAGTCAAAGGAGCTTTAACAAGAAGAAAAGGAACATTAATGTCCAACTACAAAAGGTGTCCTTAACTTTGCAACTGGAACCTTGGTGCGCCTTGTATTACACGGCCTGACGAAAGCCAGGTGAGTGTCTTTGTGACTCTTAACAAGTGCAGCCAACCACCTGGCGATTTTCCATGAAGCCCATGAATAGACTCTGTATGATTTTAACAGCCATGACAAAGTCTTCTTTAGAAGAAATACTCTAGGAAATTTTAAAGGTTGACAAAAATGTAATAAGATTAAACCTTGCATACCAATTAGTCAGCTTAATCATTATCCTACTTCATTTGTGTCCTGCGTCCCTCTAGAATATTTTGAAGAAAATCTTAATGTCATAAAATTTTCAGAATATACTGATTAAAAATTGAAAGATTCTTTAAAATGTGTCCTATCTACCTACATGTTTATTTATCTCCACTTACATCAACAGCATCCGAAAAAGTTGACGGTTCTAGAGTTCAAACTTTCATCAGAAACTCATAAAACTTTTAGAACACATTTCTCAATTTAAGATCAAAGTAAGATAAGTAAGATTAATGCATTGTAATTAGCGAGATATTAATCTCCTTCTTGGTTCTGCAATCCCTTTTCTCTTCCCTCCCTCCTTTCCTTCTCTGATTTTGCTGTGCAGAATCCCTGTCTGACATGGTGCCCTGTCTGTCCCCGTCACTTACCAGGCGCTCTTTCCTCCCCATCAGCTGTGTTTGGAGGCTGGATCTGTGGTGGACGTCCCACATTGCCTCACCATGGGCATTCAGCATGGAATAATGCTATTGGTAGAGAATCCTGGGTATTGTAGGATTTTTATCAGCACCCTGGCCTCTGATGAGATGCTAGTAGCACACTCAAGTGTGGCAACTACAGATGTATCCGGACGTGACACCACCCTATGTCCCCTTAGGGGCGCAGCCTTGATGCTCCATGCGGACATGCATGAGACTCACGATGAAGGAAAGCTCTTCCCAGGATGCCCTGCACCTTC
The DNA here is from genome assembly GCA_004027205.1 of Ctenodactylus gundi. Taxonomy (NCBI): domain Eukaryota; kingdom Metazoa; phylum Chordata; class Mammalia; order Rodentia; family Ctenodactylidae; genus Ctenodactylus; species Ctenodactylus gundi. The sequence goes on from PVKB01001150.1 coordinate 380,160, forward strand.
CCCTGGGGCTTAGCTGTGCCACTGCCTTGTTGCCATCACAGATGGGAAGCCAGTCCCAGGACATGTTTGCCCCTCCATGTGACACTAAATAAACAGCTTAAACCACAGGATACAGTTTGTCATCAAAACCCCTCAATAGTCCAATTAGCACTAGAAATTTCTGGATAGATCTTTTTCCTTGTCCTCTTCCTTGAAGAACATCTGGGCTTCAGGGTGTGTGGGGCTCTGATCTCCCTCAAATGCACTGTCCTGAGTTCTGGGTCAACCCAGAACTGTAACCATGTGCTGGAACCATGGCAAGAAAAGAAAATTCTGGTCACCAACCAGCTTAACCTGCTTGCATTTAGCCTTGCAAAGCACTAATTCTTACAGCTTAAAGACAGTCAATTAATTCTTCTCCAGGTCATTGTTATAGAAAAAAAAAACAGCTTTCTTAGTAAAAATTTTTAGAGAGAAAATACTAAAAAGCTGAAATCATTTAATAACATTTTTATTTCTCTTTGCATTAGACAACACAATTTTGACTTTTCCCTTTGTTTTGTATTATTACAATTTAAAATGAGGAAGGCTATGGAGCCATTTTAGGTTAATTTGTTGTTATATTTGCCAGTTTATTTCACTGCATTATTAAAACATTTAGTACCATGTGTCATTAGTATTCCAAAATGTAATTAGCATATTTAATCAAAAACAATTAAGAACAAACACTGCCTCCTTTTTTAAGCGATAAAATATTTAGTACTGTAGAAACAAATGGAAGGCAGACCATACTTTGAGAGACTGACTTCTGAGATGAAAGGGAGGAAAGAGAAAAGAGAAGGAAAGAAAAGAATGAGAAAAGGAGAAAGAGAGAGGAAGAAAATAAAGAGGAAGAAAAATTCCAGCATGTTTGTTAAACCCAGGCTCCCTCGGGCAGATTTACTGGTTTTCTCCCTCTCAAGAAGTTTGGTTTCTGCACAAAGAAATAAAATTTCATTATTCCCCCTCAAAACCCTAGCACAAGAAAAAGAAAACCTGAATAAACAAAAGCTGTGTGAGTCCTTATGAATCTGATGATTTCTGAGCTAACAGTTCCTTTCTGTAAGATAAGTTGGAGTGCTCGGATATTGCAGCAACAGCGGCAAAAGGACTTTGCAGGAAGTCAGTGGACTTTGCACACAGAGAAAGTTGCAAGGAAGTCAGTGAAGAGTTCTCTGCCAGCAATCCAGGCTTTCTTTGTTCTTCGCTGTTTTGGGGCCCACAGCCAGTTACTACACATCTTCGGTTTCGTGTTTCTATTCATGCCTGTCCCCCACAGGGTCATGTGGATTTGGATTCTGTTCCTCAGCTTCTGACACCTGGTGTCTCCGGTCTTGAACTCACCAGTTACGTGAATTTTCTGCCCCATTCAGACAATGAGAACTTTATCTCTCTGCTCCGTGTTTTATACTGTTCTCGTCTTCTGTCAGATTTTTCATCAGGGTGGACTTCACGGTCCACTTTTTAAGCCACCATCTTTCCAAAGATCCCTAATCTATGTCTGCCTGCCAGATCCCACTTTCTTGGTGAATCTCTAAACTTTGGCCATACCAGCCCCACTTCCTGAGGGCTGATATTCGGCCACTGGGGATAAGTGGAGGAAATGACATGAACAGAGTTTGTGTTACCACAAAGTGTAGGCCCCTAATGTTAACATTAGCATTGTGTGGTGGGACTTTCTGTGTTTCTCCAATCAACGTTCTGCGTACATTAATGCTTTTAAAAACTAGTGTCTTCTCATCATTTTAATTTCTCTTCTTTGCCATCATTATGTCTTAACCCGAGTTTTCCCAAAAGAGTTTAAGAAGTTTATGTTCAAATAATTCTTTGAAGAATTTGATTCTAGAAGCCAGAGCTAGGAAATAGAAAAAGGAAGCAACTGACAGACATCTTTAAAGGATCACGCTAGGCATTTTCCTCCCTGGATTTGAAGATTTTTTTCCTGTCATATCGCAGAATTTTCAGATTCACTATTGAGTATGCCATATGCCACACATTATATCTCAAAATTAATAATATGGTATTGATCATATTATTTTGGCTGAAATGCATTAAAACTAGATAAAAGAACCAAAAAACCCTGCTCTCCAAATACTGGAAAGAATGAATGTAAATAATTCATGTGTCAATAAAAATAACCAGACCAGCCATTGTAAAGATCTGTTACAGAACTGAGGTCCAATTAAAATTCTGTAAGTGGAAATTTGTGAGGATAGCAATTGGAAAAGGCACATAGTACATTTTAGGGTGCTGGGAATCTGTGTACCAATGCCCACTTGTTTTTATTTATTCAATGGTACACTTAAGAACAGAGATTTTCATCAATAATGGTAATAATGAGCAATTCACGTGAACATTTTTTCAAGGCCGTAAAGGGTTAGGGAAACCTCAGGAGATTGGAAAAGATCAACAGGAGTTAAGTAATTGTTAAGAGCCGAAAACAGCAAAGATGGAGAAGATCAACTAAACCAAAAGTTGGCTGTTCTCAATGATGACTAAGTCAGAAAACAATGGGGAAAATTAACCCAGAAAATAATTGAATAAATATACATTGGTAGAAAGTGGGATGAAACCACCTGTGTGTAAGGAATTACCAAATCTTCTGAAAGTTTCATGCCTGGTTGTGTCAACCAGGATGACTTAAACCATGATGGCTATTAAAAGTGAAGATATGGGTCTGCGCATAAATACAGAGAAAACTCTTCCTAACAACATTGTAGATTTGGGGAAGTAATAGTAAATTTCCAGACTCCAGTTAAAATTGCAGAGACTGTCACTCTGTTTACAATGGAATTACTGAGATTGACATTCTCACACCTGAAACAATTATAAAAGCAGACAACGTAAGCATAGGTGGAGTTGCCCGGAATTTTTTTTAGCAAAAGTCAACATGTTACCGTCTAGGGTGAAGCTGCACCTGCACACTTATGATCTGTATTTCAAGTCACTGGTTGAACATTTTTTCTCTCTTAATAGATAGACTTATTTTTTCATAGTGTTTTTGTAAAGTCAATTCCTTCTTGTGCTTTTGTTATATATGTAGTTGTATTTTTGTCTATTTCTAAGCCCTTTAAAAATACTTTGATGTTATTTGAAACATTTTATAGCTAAAAACTGATTTTTTAAAATCACAATATCAGACTGAGGAAATGCGCTCCAGACCTTCCTCCGTGGAGCTGCCCACAGATGGGTGGGCTCTCCTTCAAATACTGGCCTCTTGGTGTTTCCCCTTGCAGCAGGTGTTCTCCTCAGCACCCGTGCTCCCGGGCAGTAAGCATCACCTTAATCTTCTCATCCTACTGATAATGTTTTCACAAATGCATATCCAAGGACTGAAGACTCTTTGTGATTCAATAATTCAAAATGGACACAGAAGAAATAATAGATATGGAGTAGATTCGTGATCATCAAATACTTGGGGTAAAATATTGAGCATCTATTCTGGAAATACCTTTAGGCTCACATGACTTTGCAGGTGAGCTTGAATCTTACTGAACACTTTAAGGAAAAAACTCATGTATACTTTCCTCACACTCTGTCAGGCAAAAAGTAGAAGTGTTCTTACAACCCTTCCCCCGAAGCTAGTATTAAACTGATACCAAACGGGGAGCAAGAATTATACAATGGAGGAACAAACTTCTGTCTTGCTGTCTCCTAAATACAGATTCTAAAATCCTAGAAAAAAGATTAGCCAAAGGGGAAAAATACTCTGAAGCATTTCTTAAAACTCATTATGTCTATGACCTGATGAGGTTATAATCCTACAAGTGTAAACATGATTTAGCCCTGGAACAACTCTTCACGTAGTTTGCACAATTAATAACTCTAAAAAGAACAGCCACAAAAAAAGGCTAAGATCCACTGCCTACATTCAGAAAAAGAAATTAATAGAATACAATGCACATTTTTATTAACACTCATAGCAAGCTATAAAAAGAAGATAATTTTTTTAATTAAAAGTTTTACACCACATGTTACACTTAGAGTAAAACACATTGGAAATTGGTTTTTCTAGATTCGAAAATGAGAGAAAAAGTATCCAACGGCATTCTAATCCGTCTCTTCAACGTGACACTGAGGACCCGAGATGAAGGAGTAAGTGCAAAGAGAAGAAGAGGAGTGAGGGAGGAGACGTAAAAGAAAGAAACAAATTTCTCATTAATCGCTGTGGGTATGATTGTCAACAGAGTAATTAAGGAAACTCTTCAGAGATATTATTAGACTAATTAGAGATTTCAAATTTACACAGCCCAAATTTTCATTCCCTAAATTATCATTCCTGCAGCACATAATTATGAATAATAGAAAATAAAAGTCCTTTCATGGTAGCCAGAGCATCTATAAGTGAAGCATCCTGGAGGCTAAGCTGTGTGAGATACTTTTGGAGAACTTTTAGATAGTATTGAAGGATGGACCTAAATGAACAGATAAAATGGATAAATAGATAAAATTTCATAGAAGAAAGACTAAGAATCCGAAAGATGATAATTATCCTTAGCTAATAAAAATAATTCGATTTCAATAAAAGTCTCAAGAGCGATGTTCCCTAGAAACTTCAGCTGTAAAAATTTTTGACTAGTTTGTTGCGGCCAATTGCTGAGACAGTTTTGAAAGAGTATGAATTGGAAGGACCTACCAGACACAGGGGTTACTTTTGTATAGAGCTAACACGTAGAATAATGAACAACATAGGAAGATTATAAGAGTAATTATATGTTTGGCTACTACTTAATGATGTACAATATATGACAGTGATGGGATTGGGATAAGAAGTAATGATGGAGCTTAAAGAAATCACTGTAGAACTAGTGGTTACTCTCATAGAAGATAAAGGTTGGTGCCTACATTGAACCTTACAAGCATCTAAACTCCTGGTGATTTGAGACCCACACATAAAGAACAAACACAGTGCTCTGAAGAGTTTCTTTTATTTTATTGTAGGAATGCTCAACAAAACACAAAACTCTCAATCTGTAAGTCCACCTATGTATCTGATGGAAAGATATCTCACAGCCTAAAAATACATCTGCAACTTATACCTGGTAAATGATAGATATTAACTTTTCCTAGAGGAATAACAATATTCTCAAGAAAATGGCTAAGACCTCAAGAGGACAGCAGGAGAAGATGAGGAATAGCCAATCACAGGCGAGGAACCTCGGCTGACTGCTAATGGCGACGAGGTCAGCGTCATCCCAGGTTCCTCTCTTTGCTTTGTGTTTCGCATTAGATTTTTACAAAGTCCTGTTGGTTCAGCTTCTCGTATGGAACAGGATTTGACAGGTTCTAATACCTCAACTTCCGCAGCTACCTCAGGATCCTGTCCACAGCCACCTCCTCCCAGGACTCGGGGAATTCTTTCATGCACTCGCATTTTCGAGCCACTGCCAGACACTACATAGGTCTGTATACAGTGTAGCTCACAACTCTGTTTAAAATCCTCCGGTGTTTCTAGTTACCCTTGGAGAAAATTTGAAAGGTTCTCACTGCGGCTAAGATGCTACATGGATCAAACCTTTGCTTCTTGCCAACATATTTGCTGCCCTTTTCCTTATAGACTGACATAGAACTTCCGGTCTCAGAGCCCACCAGGTCTTGTTGAGACTTCCTGTTCCCTCGGGCTTGCTCTGAGAGGCCTTCTTAGGATCCTGATGACCTGACTGTCTCCTCCCTGGTCAGCCTTATCAGATTATCTGCATGATTTTTTTATAATGCCTAATGCTGCCTGAAGTTAGACAATAACAGATAAAAAAATAGAAGATAAAAACTGCCCCCAGCTGAATGGGAGCTCTGGGGAATAAACTAATGGACACTTGGTCTAGGATGCTCCATCTTGAACTCCCACCATCCAAGACAGGGCTGAGTTTCACCAAGTTAACAGTAGGTAACTGTGGAATGGAGAAAAATTGGTCAGGCTCACTAGTGACTGAGGAAATGAAAATTGACATAATAGAGAGATGCCATCCTCCCATTGAGTTGGGCAAAATGAAAACATGAGTGACAGGTACTCGTGCTTGTGTGGATGAAGAGACATGGGAACCTGAGGTAGCGATGGCACACACCTGAGCATGGCTGGCAGCACCTGAGCATATGCTCCTTTCTCTGCACCAATATCCAGCAATGGCTCTGACTGCCCAAAGTGTGGCTAATATTTAACAAATCACACGTTGGTCACTTTCTGCCAAAGAACTGGTACAAATGGACGTGTGGAGCATTGTGGTCACGTTGTTTTTATACACGTTGAAGATAACAATTCTCTGCCTAGTGTGCTGTATTCTAGTGAATTCCTTTTAAGGTAGATAAGGGCACTTCTGTAAAGAGCAGCGTTCTTTGGATCATCATTGCCCTGAACGAAACGTTAGAACCAATCCAAAACTCTCAATAGAAGAGCAAATAATGCTACAGATCTATGTGATACGATAATGTAAGAGAATGAAGTGAAACCGCCTGCACAAATCTTCAAATCGCAAAGTTAGCTGAAAAATCAAGTTGCATAAAGGAAGCTTCAGTGGATTTTGCCATTTATTCAGACTTTAAAAACAAAATATATTTATCACCTATGAAATAACATATGCAAGCACAATACCAGGAAGGTATTGTGGGTATAATTCTCCCTTGGGTAAGGCAGGTGGGTTGTGGTGGTGACATCGGCCTTATGGGTATCTGGAAAAGTTTACTTCAGGGAAAATCAAAATTCGAAGGACATATGGCTTTCAAAACTAGCATTTGTTCATAACTATATGGCACTTTAACCGACTCTTGTTATGTTATTCTTAACACTATGGCTGATGTTTGAAAGTTTATAATCAAAATTGTACAAAATAATTGTGAGGATATAAATCAGAAACAGATATTTAGCTGATAAGCCACAGAGCTGTTGTGAGCAGTACCGAGAAACTCATAAAATTGACAAAATCGAAACAGGAAGCAAAACATAAACAAGAAAGCACCGGCAATTTCAATAATTGTAAAACGCGGGCAAAGGCAGATCCACGTTACAGAATTCAGAAATCTCCCTGAGATCAGTGCAATTTTAGAGCAGTATGAACTAACAAAAACAGAGTAGCCTAATGGTGGAGGAGACTGCAGAAAGCAAGTCGTCTCTGTCCTAGTTACCCTGGTGACTGATTCTCCAGGACTGAATGGTTACTAGAGACTCCGCCTCCTCTGGTTCCACTTGTCCTGTGATGTTTCAATAACAAAATCTGCTGGAGTCACTTAGCCCCCTGCCTGGCTCTCATGATGTTACAGTGGAGTCAAAAAGAAGTTCAATTTTCAGGCTCCGGGTCCGGGTGGACAGCAATTGGAAAAAACCGTGGCTCACCTCTCCCCCACCACCCACCGCCAGGTGCAGGCACTCTGGCACCTTCCTTGGAGCACCAGTGAGATCCCACGATCTAGAAATTTGGGCCTCAAGAATCCTCCCCTACTCAACCAGTGGTAGGCCCGCTGGGATTGAGTACATCCTGTGCCAGACGCCACATTCTACGGGCACGATGTCATCTCTGCCCACTGCATAAAATGATTCATATCTTTACAAATTCTGGGCCCACTTCATCAGGCTGAATCAAAGCATAATACTCAAACACTAAAGACTCTCACCCCTCCTTACACACACCGGGAGTTACAAAATCAAGCGGTAGTATTTTCTTCATTATATTTCTCCATTTACTTTTTAACAATGGGTATGCATATATTATGCAAATAAAATTGTAAAAAAGTAAAAATCAACATTCTGGTGATCCTGAGTATCAATACAGAAAATATAATGGGAAAACTACTGTAGTTACAATCACACACACACACACACACACACACACACACACACAGAAAAGCATAGTGGTGTAAACTGGAGTTAACAGGAAAGGTGCAGGGCCTTTGTGTAAAGTGAGAGTCTGACCATGGACACGAAGGCTTGACCCAACAGAGCGATGGGAACTCACCGAAGTAAAATGTTCAGTTTGCCTGCGTAACTCGTCCACACCCCCAAACCCACAAACGCTTCCTTTTCCCAGTATTGAAGATTAGGCTACACTGAGCTATATTTCCAGCACTTTATTTATTTATTTATTTTTAATGCAGGGCTTTATAAAGTTACAAAATTGCCCAGGTTGGGCTTGAACTTGCGATCCTCCTGCCCGAGCCTCCTACAGTCAAAACCCCCCTAAGAGTTTTACTGGGGACTAACTGACATACCGTGGGCTGTACCATTTAGCGTTCGGTAAGTTTTTCTGTCTGCAGGTGTCACAAGCCAGGTGATGGTCACACAGGCCACCTCTGCCTCACCCCGAAGGCATCCAGCTGCTCCTCTGAGAGGCCTGCTCTTTCCTCTGACTCCCCTCGTGGACACCAAGCTTTCCCTTATCTAGATTCTGCAGAAATGGAATCACACGATACGTACTATTGCTCTTTCCTTATCTCACTCAGAATAATTATTTTGAAAGTTAGCCTTGTTGTATTACTTATCAATATTGTATTTTTTACCTCAGAAGAACAGAATAACAGAAATACAAGAATCATGTGGAAAATGTTGAAAGAGGAGAACCGTTAGTAAAGAAAATGGAAAAATATTGTTAAGATGCAGTCACCGGTCTACAGGAATGGAAACTGCAAGTATTGCAATAGATTCCAATAAACTCTAAAGACAGAGAGGAATATAGAATTTAAAGGACAGAGAATTGTAAACCAGCAGTTGAAGGACAGTTTGCTTAATAAGTGCTATGCAACCTAAAGCGATCACATTCCTTCCCACACAATAGATATGCAATCTCATCAATTATGACACTACAAAAGTAGTGTCTGAGAGTTATTTTCATAATCTGAAAGCATCAGAGGACAATGGTAAAAACTACAGAGAAAGAATAAAATGTGTGATTATGTAAAAATTAAAACCCGAATTTGTTTGGTAATATCGAAAGGCCGAAAGCAGATGACCAAGGAGCTAACGTGTTTGATATGAAAGATATTTTTAAAGTGTGATTTATGATCCGTGAAATTGCAAACAGAAAAAAAATGAGCCTTATATACATAAAAAGGAAATTCACAGTAGACAAAACACGAAAGCCCAGATGAGAGGACAAGAAGACGCTCAGACTCGCTGTTGACCAAACGACTTTGCGAGGCGTGGTAAGGCATTTGGATGAGCTCCTACTTAGGATTCAGGCAAGGGAAGGACATTGACTTCTGGGGGACAGATGGCTGCAGAGCAGGCACGGAAAAGTAGGAAAGTATTTGAGGGCTCATAATACAACCCGGCCAAGATCTAGGAGGGCTGAGGCCTGGGTGGTGGCACCGGAAGTGGGTAGATTTGGAACAGGTTTTGGAGGAGGAGTCAGAGGACTTCCTGGGGGAAGTGGTTACCAGAGTACCAAAAACTGTTTTAGTCTCCTTAGACGCTAGGGAGGCCTCTTGACTTTGGTCCTTTGGGCTGCAAAGTGGCTCCTCTACAAAGGCACCTCATCCCAGCTCCCGGGCTCCAGCACCAAGGGAGGATTTGAATCTGACCCTCAGGCATCAGGACCTCAGGCTTTTGATGGAGAAAATACGATAAAACCTTCAGACTGTTGGGGAATCTATTATAAATTTGACACTTGTTATTTCATGTTCATAGTTTGGAAATTTCAGAAAATTTAGCCTTCATGTAGTCATTTCCCCAAAGAAGAAGCTTATATTGATATCAGCCAGGGACCAGGCACTGCTCAAATACTGTGAAACTGAAAAAAAAAAAAAAAAAAAAAGATGTGATTTGCAAAGGCCCCTGCCCTTCAAGAGTCTCCAGCCTGGAGACAGGTAAGGAAGCCCTGTAACCTACTGCACAGAGGGGGGCCCACTTGCCTATTGAGGGCAAGGTGCATGGGCACTAGTGGTGCTCGCTGGGGAGCTGTTCTGCAAGGCCCTTCCAGGCGATTTCGGTTAACCCTCTGTCAGTCATGTGGGCAGCACAAAGCACGCCATAACAGGGCCTTAATGGTGACAGTGTCTTCCTGAGTGCCCTGTCCGAGATAGAAGCAGATGTTCTTAGAGCTGAAGTTACACCAGGCTTCCACTGGAGCCTGGCCTCTCCACGTGACTCAACACACTGATCTGACTTTGAAGCAAGATCGGGAGTTCTAGGGATAAGCCAGAGGTTGGGCCCCAGCCAGAGAGGACTGCAATCACACGGGTCTCAGTGGACACGTGACGGCTTGTATGGGGAAAGTATGGAGCAGGGGACGAGGAGAATTGCCTTCTAGGCAGCTCTGCAAGCGAGGGCTTCTCTGCCTGACCACCTAGAAACAGAAGTGGCATTGGAATTCACGTCTTGTGAGCATCACTTGTGTAGCTGTGGAACACAGAAGGACTAAATTCGGAATGGGGTCAGCCAAAGCTCATGAGCAATGGCACATGCCCAGTCTGGGCTCAGGAGCCTGGCTTGTTCCCTCAGCTGAGGTGGAGTGGAAAATGACACTCCCGGCAAAGCTTTCACCCAGGAGCTTGGGAAGGGAGGGGGGAAATGAAGCCACCAGGGAGGGAGGGAAAGTTGCAGAATGTGGCAATCATTTGTTCAATCCTCGGTGGAGGAACAGAGTCAAGCCAGTAGAGCATATCATATCGACAAACATCTCTTGGGCAAAAGTCACACCTAAGCCAGTATGTTTAAACGAATTAACAGGCAAATAATTTGCTGGAGGTAGTACAGAGTCACATTTCCCAACTACTGATTTCCACAGACGTGTTTTGCTTTGTGTTTTCCTGTGGAAAGACCTCCCTGGCACCAGTTTCCAAGGCAAGGGCTGGCTGTGTTGTGCCACCCTGTAGACCCTCCTGAAGGACTGAGGAGACATTGATGTGTTTCTCTAAAAGCTAACTTCTACCACTGACCTCCTGGAGCCAGGAGACAGACCTTTCTCTGTAGAAAAAGAACACAACGAGAATCATCTTACGTATAAAGAGACATTCAAAGGTTACATCCCAAGTTTGAAGGTTCCACTCACCTTTCTGCCAAGAAAACATCAATTTATGTAAAGAAGCCCCGCTCGGCCCTTGAATGGTTAAACTTCCCCGCTAGTGTTTCCCGTTCGTTAGTTGTGAGTCTGTCTCCACGTGCAGAGGCCATCAAATCTAGCCACCTGAGACCTCTGCGTCTACTTACATAGCGGCCCGGGGATTGCTCCTGTTCTTATGGAAAATATCTCAGAAATCCCCGAGCTGAGCATTTTGATCTCCTCTGCGGTGAGAGGGAGGCTGAGAAGAGGCTGACGAGGAGAGAGAACACTTTCCTCGCATAATTTCATTTGTCAGGAGAATCTCACAGCTGACATTGGAAGAGTGATTTAATTGATTTTAATCATACACCTGAGAGCGGGAAATTGAGCCCTCTGTCCTGAAAAATAATTCTAGGCTTCCACCAGAATATCTAATTTGCAGCTAATAGTTTTTTCTTGAAGTTTTGTTGTGAAGTTTGGAAAACACAGATCAAGTGTGGATGTCAGGGGATGTACTGCAGCCCGCGAGGCTGAGAGCACCCAAGCGCCCTCTGCCACCGGCTGGTGCTTGGGGTTCCCCGGAATTGGGACGCGTGGCTGCCAGCCAGTGCAGACACAGTCTGCAGTGCCCACTGTGCCGAGTACTCTTCAGTCACCCCACAGGGAGCTGAGCACGGTGCTCGGCTGGGTGGTGCTGCCCCCAGCACCTGTCCTCTCATTGCCGTCTCCGCATGGGACTCCTCAGCTCGCCACCACGTGATGGCAAGGACTTGGGCAGGGCCTGGGAGGGGGTGCGTTGCACTGAGTTCGCTTCCAGTGAGGCTTTCACTGGAAATGGATAAACATGAAAAATAAATTAGTGTTGTTTTCACCTTCTCAATTTTAGTCCATGGTAAGGATGTATAACTGCATGAAAAGAGCTTCTGGTCTGAACTAAGTTTATTTCTGCAAGGAAGTCAGATTTATTTTGCGGCAAAGAGCCAGCACATTTTATATCTGCTTCCCAAGGAGACCTCAGCGACCTTCTGATATGATTGTTATTATTTTGATGGGCAATGGTCAGCAAAAAGAATGCTTATCCTCTGCCACAGCCTTGTAATTCATTAGTGAGTAAAGATGGGTTGACTATCCTCACATACAGGCAGCAAAAAAGCTTAGAAGTGCCCAGAGGCAGGTGCTCCGAAAATGCTCATGGATATTACCTGAGGAGATAACTTCTGGGCCCTGTGTGATGCTTCCCTTCAAAGCCTAGAGAGCACGCCCTTAGCACAAGAACGGAGCGGGGGCATTGCTTTCTTGGGTTGGCGTACTGGACTCACCTGTGCTCACGGTCCTGTGCCGTTGACCAGTGTGTCGCCATATCGATATGTGGGTGCTACTGTATGCCTCTAGCTGCCATCGTGGCATTATTTGAAGAATCAGAAGCCAGAGGCATACCGAGGTGGTTGTATTGTTTATGAGCACTCCGAAAACTGAGACATAGAATGCTTGTAATGTTATTTGAGTGTTTTACTTCATCAAGGATATGTTCATAGGCTTCAAGGAGAAATTAAAACGAGCCTTGGTGGTGTGGAGGCAAACCCAGTGGTTGGCTTTAGGGTATAAGAGCCATATCCTCAGTCCTGCCCAAACACCTCTCGTTTGTTTGACGGACCAACAGTAGCTTGGGTTGGCTCTGTCGTAATTGTGTCTGCCATCTTGAGGAAGTCATTCTTATTAATCGCTTAATTTTTTTTATTTTGAAGTGGATCTGACTTATACCTTACTTGTTGCCTTTTATGGGCTGTATGGAAAAACAAGGTAGATTTGGAACTAGAGTGTTTTGAAAGTGAAGTGAAATCCGTTGCTTCTTAAGAGGCTTTGGACATAGTGGTGTATTTACACTTTAAGTATCCAAAAGCCAATTGCATATTTGAAAGATGATATGCCAGATCCTTTTTTAATATCAGAATTTCTATATGACAAATGAGTAAACCGGACAAGGGTGTGATGGTAAATGCCCAGTTTTTAATTTAAATTTGGCCATCTTTGTCCTCTGGGATGTAAGAGCTTGTCCTGATCCCTCTGCACCTTGGTTTTCCTCTTTATCCAATGGAACAAACATTGTCATTTTGTCTCCTGGGTCCCAGTAAGGAGTGGGGATGAAGCCTCTCACCAGCCAAACGTGAGCTGCTGCGGCTGTTGGATCAGACATGCCAATGCCCTCTTTCCCTTACAGCTGGCCACTGGCCAGGGAAGCTCTGCCTAAAATCTTAGGGTGAGTTTTATCTTCCTGAGCTGAGCTGGTTCAGCCAGTACCACGAATGGAGTTCTCACCTGATTGTGGCTGCCTTGTCCCTCATGGCTGGCATTATGAACTGGACCCCGGCTAATGTCACATGGGCAGAGAAGAGGAAGGGTCATATGTTAACCCCTCAGAGTAAATCTGTGATTCCTGCAGGGCAAGCCCACATGAGGCTGCACCTGGAAGTTGACAATGAGGTTGATTTTTCAAAGTCAAGACTAAAGCCAGCCAGGGACTGAACTGATTGATCTGACATGACCTGCCGAGGAGTCAGAACTCCGCCTCCTGGCCTTTGTGCATCTGCCTTCTCAGGCCGAAGTGGACAAAGTGCGGAGGTGCTTAAAATGATGCCCTTTAGAACATCCTCAGTCTTCCAAGTGTATCCGCTACAGAATCCCTCACATCTGGACAAGCTTTACAGTTTACAAAGCACTTTTATAAACATCAGCACATCTAACTTCCATGAGAATCTTCAAACTCAATATTTAATATGCTAACATGAGCATATTGGGTCTTGGGAAATTTAAATTCAGAGTAGAATTGAGTAAATTAAAAATGTGAGAGAAGTCATTAATCTGCTTACTTAAACACACTTACATATTCTGAAATATATACTTTATGGTTCATTTTAATCTTTTGACATCAGTACCCAGACGTGTACATACACAGACATCGGATTAAGAAAAGTTCCAGATAACACTACTTGCCTCTAGTTGAAATCAAAGATTCCTAATATTTTGTATTTTATTCAACTAATTCTATTTTTAAAGTGTTGGTTGGAACTCTTTGATTTTAGCATGGGAAGAGTAGCTCACAGCCAGCAGTCTAAGACTTAAAGTCTCTGTAAGTTTTGTATTTTCAAAACTCAGTCCCAAATATTAATATACTTGCTCTTGAAATCATGTTAGTAGTAAAGGCACAAGTGGCAGGTGGCAGCAGCCACATTTCTGCTTTGTCACTCTCCTGGAGCTCCTGAAACTCAAGGAGAGGAATTTGCAGGTAGGGTGATGGCCAGCCAACCGCCCACCCAGCCTCTAAATACCACTGAACCATTACAGTCATGGAATTCACGTGACTTGAGGTCACATGTGCATGTTAAAAGTTTAAAATCTCTGTGCTTCTCTGTTGAAAGCTGATTTCTTTGGAAGAATACTCTTGAATGCAAATCATTTCGTTTTCTTTTCCCAATATTTTATTTTGAAAAAAAATTATAAATACAGAAAATTCAAAGGACACTAATATTTTAATGAACACCCCTATGAGTTAGATAGATTTGAGGGCTGTTTAATATTTAAGAATGAATATTTTGCCACCTTTGATTTTTACTTGCAGGCCTGGTGACAATTCAGTCTTAAGTATTTGGCCGTGGAGGCCCTAGGAAGCAGCCTTCCCCCACGGCAGCATGGCTGTATCATCTCACTGAAAAAATCAGCAGTTAACCCCACAGTATAGCCAACTTTTCATTCTAGCTTCAAATTATCTAAATGACTCTCCACACCATCTTTAAGTTCAAGTCTCCATAGAGACTTTCTGCATACTTAATGCATACAAGTCGGCAATAGTTTGGTACCAGAGACTAATTCTGCCGATCTGGCAGGAGGTAGAGCTCAGGTGGCAAGGTGAGTAATGGGGAGCAGCTGTAAATATAGATGAAGCTTCATTTTTTCATCTGCTAGCCATCTCCCATTGTATGGCCCAGGTCCTAACAGGCATGAGCCAGGGTTGGGGACTCCTGAGCTTGAGGACATGGTGTACCCGTAGGTGCCTCACCGCCATCGAGACCTCGTCATCAATATTAGCAGTGGTAGTGTGAATGACGGGAGGAACAGTGAACAGGAAGTCTCCCTTCCTAGCGATCGGTAAGCCTGCAGTGCAGTGTTGATGGCCACGGGCCTAGACTGCACGGTAAGGACTCGAGATTTTATTATGTAAATGGAAACTCTCTACCTCTTGATCAATGATTCCTCTTTAAAAAAGAAAAAAAAAAAAGAAAACTTCCTCTCCTTTAATAACCAGGTGTCTGTTTTAATTGCTCCCTGTCATCCCGACTCTATTTTGGTAGCAATGTGAGTGTTTGTTAATGATTATCATGTAGTGAATAACAGATAATGTTTATTGGGGTCATTGATATGTGGTGAGCAAAGAGTTCTTGGTACATGTGCTGATGTTATTTATACCATAGGTTTATTGCCTCAAAAAGACAGAGACCATCTCCATGTCGAACTCTGGCTCATTTCTTTCTTCTCCTCCCCTCCCCTCCTCTCCCTTCCCTTCCCTTCCCTTCCCTTGTTTCCTCTCTTTTCTCTTCCTCTTCCCTGGTATTTTGCTTTACATCAAAGTCCCACATATCTGAAAGATCATTTGATTACAGATCACTACACTTACCAGTGGACCCATCTACTGATAAATTAGATAAGCTACTTGTAGGAAGATGGATGTGGACAGAGGCAAGCCACTGGGTATAACCTTGGAAGGTGTATTCTTACCCCCCAGATCCTCTCTTTCTCTGCTTCCTGGTAGTCAGGCAGTGAAGAGCTGTCCTGCGCAAAGCCGTTCCAGCATGTCCTTCCACCATTTCTACTTTGTTTGTGTTTCTACTTTGGAGCCAACCAACTTCAGAGTAAACCCATTAGAAGGTATGGACTAAATAAATATCTCCTTTAAATTGTGAGTGTTGGGTATATGTCCCAGTGACAGGAAATTGACTGGAATATCTTCCCTTCTCTCTTTTTTCCTCCTCTTCTTCCTCCTCTTTTTTTTCTCTCAGTCCCTCTGTCTTTCTCCTTCCTTCTTATCCGTCTATTATTCTTTTTGTCTTTAACTAATAGTAGATTCATAATTAATTATAAAAATCACAGGAAGGTCTAAAATATGTCATATCCCCCATAGAGAAAGTAAAACTTTGCCTCAGTCATTGCAGGGTTCTGATCAGGCTTGAAAATTGAATTGATGTGAGATAGATTAACAATAGAAGAACATAAAAATTTAAGTTTTACGGGACATGAGAATCCTGATAAGAAAATGAAAACTCAAAGAACTGGCAAAACTTAAATACTTTTATATTAAGTTAAACAAAAAGAAGAAATCATGGAAAAAATAAATTGGTCAGGAGGCTACAGGAAGGTGAGAGTTAGTTTACTTGGGTCTGTTTGTACAGAAACTTCTGTACCATGACTTTTTATCCACAGATGTTTCTTTTCTACCAGCCAAGGAGAGGATTTTTTACACGGCAATTTTAATTCCTTCTTTCTAGGGGGAAAAAAAATTAGAATGCCCATCTTGGCTCTGTTCTTTTTCAATGAGCTTTAACTCAATTTAATATCGTGCCAATGTGACGTATTTTGGCAACCTCAATGGCTGCAGCTTCCCTAACCATACAATATCGGAATCGGGAGACTGATCTAGGTATAATGCACAGAATTTTCAGATATCACTAGTTTTACATACAATAATTTGTCTGTGGAGGGGTGTATGAATGTGTTCGTATGTGTGTATGAACGTCTAAGTCAGAGATGTCCAATATTTTGGCTTGCCTGTGCCACACAGAGTGAGGAAGAATTGTCTTGGGCTGCATATAAAATATCTAATATATTTAATACACACACACCCATGGATAACCAAACTTCCTTTTTTCTATTTTTATTATAGCATTTAAATAATAAGGCAATACAAACATAAAACTACTGGACTGTATGACCTTGCTTTGTGAAATTAACACACCACTGTCTGATCTGATAGCTGTATCTGCAGTTCCCACTGAGCTCTCACGGCGCGTATCAGATGCCTCAGTTCTAGTTTTACTCTCCTTGAACTTCATCTGTAAAGTAGTCGCTCACAGACATAGGTGTTGATAAAAATGTGATGACTCAAATAAGGCATGATGGTGAAGCCAGGTAAGATAGGTCTTATAAAAGCCAAGTACAGAGACAGGATCAGACTTTTTCTTCATCCAGCGTCAGGTAGCAGCTACGTGCATTCCATTTGAAAATTGTCAGGTAGCACATAACTTACTGAAAATAGAGTTGCGAACATACCAAGATATTGATGATTTGTCCCAAAATTTGAAACCTGTTTCAAATTCCTGTATCGTATCAAAAAGCAAAGCTGCATATTTTTCACCTTTCACAGGACTATGCTTAGTGAAGGCATTGAGAGTCATAAACGGTTTGCATTAATTAGAGTTAGCCACAACTGCAGTTCATTTGGAGCACTGTTAGTGTTTTAAGCATTGTATCGATAAGTTGGTCCTTATCTTGACCCTTTTTGACTCGTGTCTGAGTGCTCAAATCCACCGAAAATGACAAATCTGTAAGCCGGTTTCCATCACCTGTTTCTGGCGCAGCTTTTGTTTTGTACGTCACAAATAACTTGATTTTACACTGCAAATCACAAAACCTTTTCAGCATTTTACCTTGATTGAAAAAAATCTTACGTTCACAAAGTGAATGATGTTGCCATAGTGAGAGTCGGTATTTTTAAAGGATTCTTGGAAGTGATGACGATTTCATTTCTCGGGTCTTAGGAAATTCACAGCCCTGATGACAAGTTGGCTGGCATTAGCAATCATTAAAGCTTTCCATATGAATTATCTTGATGTACTATGCAATGATACCTCATCAAATGTGAGTTTGGTACAGCAGTTGTACCATCTTTATTAATTTTGCAGGTCCTTCTCTCCTTTTTACCTACCATTGCCAGAGCTCCACCAGCAACTTACTTGCCAAGTCACCATAACACATGTAACATCTCATGGTGTCAATTTGACTGCTTGTGCTTGGAAGATAACACTGAAAACCGCACCCTGATGGGAAACTGAAGCCACACGTTCATGCAAACATGAGAGCTGGGGCTGGCTGTACTACCTCTGGCACTTGGTTTTATTACTTAATTGATTTTGTTTCTTCTGGCGGAACTAGTCTCAACTATAGTGAAAATCATAGGAAATATTGTAACAGTTGTGGGCATAATGATTATTCTATTTTGTTCTGTTGCCATCAACCAAAACTACACCTAAGAACCACACAATCAAGTTAGAGAAAGAAAGAAAAAACGAACAGACGTGTACATACACACACGAGCATGCCTGTGTGCAAACACATTTAAATAAGCTTACCAATGTCTGTTGGGCCACGTGCAGCCACAGGCCATGAGTTGAACACTCCTGGCCCAGCAATTGTAGATTCAGGTAACAGCCACCTTTGTGATGAAGAGTCAAGGATTCGTCCCCCCACCCTTTTGTCCCTCTCTGGCCTAGCCTGAACTTGACTCTCAACCCCGGCGAGCACTCCTCTCCTCTCCACCTTTATAGAATTTTTATTTCAAGAATGTTATATAGATGGGACTACTCAGTATGTAACCTTGTGAGATTGCTTTGTCTTGTTTTTCACTCAGCACAATTCCCTTGAGATCTATCCAAATTGTTCCACCTATTGGTCTTTTATTCCTTTTTTATTACTGAATAGTAGTTGATAGATCACACTTCGTTTGACCACTCACCTGCCAAAGGACACTGAGGTCATTTTCAGCCTTGTGTTCTTACCAGAAAGTCTGCTGTAAAAATTTATGTACATGTTTTTTGTGAACTCAAATCTTCATTATTCTGGGAAAATGACTACCAGCCAAATGGCTAGTTTATATGGGAATTGCATGTTAATGGTAAAAAAAAATTAAAAACCCTAAATCTATGTTTGATTTTGCTCTGTTTGTGACAGGATCTGTCTAGGTCACCCAGATGGCCTTTAATTTGTAATCCTCCTGTCTCCTCCAGTCACCCAAATATTGAGATTACAGGCATGCACCAACACGCACAGCTCACCCTGTTTCACCAACTGTCTTTACAACTTTTCTGCCATCCACAATGCACAGATGACTTATTTGGTGATCCCTGGGCCAGTGTTTGAGGTGTTTGACATTTTTTCTATTTCAGCCATTTTGATAGATATCATTGGGGTTGCAATGTGTGTTTCCCTAATGGCTAATTATGTCAAGCATGCTGCTGTTTCTTTCCAACATGATCAAATAATTGGCCTTGTACACTAATTAAGGGATCCTCACTTAGTGCCCCCCATCCCAGACTTATCTTCCCCAATTTCTGTTTTGTGGAGGATTTTCTTTTTATGGACTGAGTAGAGCAGAACATTCCAAAGCTCTTCCTGAGGGATGCAGAAATAAGGTCCTCCCAAAAGTCCTCAGGGGAGGCCAAGAGCTGTGGACGAACAGGCCACTGAGGCAATTGACAAATACATGTTTGTGTGTGGACAGAAGAATTTTAAATATGCAAAAGGAGCTGAGGTGAGTGAGTGACCTACGCACACGGGAAGATGTAGCCCTGGTAGCCTGTGGCATTCCCCAAAGCCCTTGGCGTGAGTCCTGGTTCCCATTCCGTGTGTGTGTGTGTGTGTGTGTGTGAGGGTGTGGGTCTGCTTCTCTCTCTTCCCTTCTCTTCGTACCTCACTTCTCTCCATGTCCCTGTCTCACCCTTTCCTTCTATTCTTGGTAAATGGCAAACATTTGCAACCCAACTAAAACGCCACCAGGATAAACCCTGTGTTTGCTCTTTGGAAGATATTCAATAAATTATAGTGAGCTGCAAATGTCACTGGATTGGGAACTGTAAGTGCTTTGCCTGTAAGTCTTTAAGCAAAGACCTGCAGCTGATGCAGTCGCGGGTAAGCCGCATGGCTAAGCTCCTTTTAATGTGGAACAAGGAGGCTTTGACGCAGACATCTCTGCATCAGTCTAGCAGGAGACGCCATGCTGGGTGGTGGCGCAGGACTGCCACGCTGTCCTAAACTGTCTCCCACCTTCTCTAAAAGTGGGTTGTTTCAAGGCTGTTGCCAACAAGAACTTGCCAAAGAGTTGTACTTGGGTAACTGACGTACTCATCTCCGAAGACCAAACATGGACCGTTAAAGTTGCTTCATTTGTGATTTCAGTGACCGGAATCACATATGGATATTCTTTGATATAAATTGTAAGGACAAAAGTCAATTGTGCCCATCATCTCCAATGAAAGTACATCATAAAAATGTAATGGGACTGTTCTAAACAAAGAGTGACACTGGTCTCTTCTCACGCAATTAGCTTAGTATCCTCCTCCTTCCTAAGTAGCTGGGCAGCCTCATCCTCCAAGAACTTAATTCAGACGTGCAAAGAGGAAATTCAGTTTCCATTTATTAGTTTCAGTGAGAGAGTATCTACTTTTATATGGCATGGGAAATATTTTTCATGCTTCAGAAAGAGGCAAGATGTGTGATTTGATCAGGATTCCTTGCACTTGGCCAGGTAACATACTGTATGGACACACCTGGGTCAGCGCATGCCCTTAAGTTTGTTCTGCTGCTGAGAATCCTATTTTTAGCAGACCATCAACTCAGGCAAAAGACTTTTGCCATCATCATTTTTTGGTCATTATTCAGTTTTGTAGGTGTTTATATTTTCCTGCTGAAAGACCGTACTTCTGACTGTCCACGCCTCCCCGTCACTAAGTTCATAAGTAAGCGTACAACCGCTCATTGGCAAAGAGCCAACAGACTCACAGTTAAGGAAATGGTAGGAAAGGGAGCAGCCTCACGTGGCGTGGTTTCGTCCTCTTTATGTTCAGCACGTGCACCCAGCGCCCACTTGCTCAGACGTTTAAGGAAGCTGCGGAACCTGAGACAGTGGGGATGGCGTCTGGTAAGCGGGCTCAGGGCTGGAACCAGAGCGAACTGGTGGATGACTTAAGAACCAGCTTCCCCAAATCGCGTGCCCCTTTCTCTCTTGGCACTGCTTCATTGCAGATGTCAATACGTGCAAACAGGAATTCAAAGAGGAATCTGCCCGATAAATGTCCCAGCCGGTGCCGGAGAGGTGGTGGCAGTTGTTTTCTGCACTGCCCAAGGACTGAATGTGAAGAACAAACAGTGGCATGGGAGGGGAGGGCAGCCACAGTCTGTTTGGGAAGCAAATAGCAGGGGTGTCCTCACCCTTCTGAGCCGGGGGAATGGGACCTTTTTATCCAAGTTGACAAGGACTTTCCATCCAGCGAGGGCTGCAGAGACGGACATCTCAGATTGGGGCCTGAGAAGGCAACTCAGTTCAGAATTTAGCATTAGAGATGGTTGTGGCAGAGAGATTTTGGCTTCACTGTCTGTGTGAGGATGGGCAGGTAACTCTACAGGACAAAGGCAAGCTGTGGTGCAGGACCTGCGCCGTCCTCCTGCGTGCTGGGTCCACTGTGAAGCTACAGCTGCTACCAGGTCCACCTCAAGTAGCGCCAAAGCAGCCAGGCCTTTGTGCCCTCTTGCGTCAGCCAGGGACGCAGGCTGCCTTAGAAGGGTAGATCTTGTGCGTGCCAGGTGGGTGTGGGGGGAGGGCCCTGTTCTCTAAAGCAGTTAACATGTAAACAGGACTCGGACAGAGCAGGAGTGATCTGTCCGGGTTCCCCCTCCTCCGTCAGTCTTGTTGGAATGTCGTCATTTCACACAGGCTCTAATTCAGACGCGAGCACCTCAGTGTCTCAGAGAGGACTTGGGGGACCTCGGTGAGCCCTTGCCACCCCGAGAGCCCTTGTTCCCGAAGAGGGCTCCCAGGAGAAGCGCAAGGAGACCTGGGGAAGAGCTTGTTGAGATCCAAATGAGGTCGTTGTGGTGCCTCCGGGTTTCTTAGACAAACCCTTAAGTCTCAACCAAAGAGAGGCACCATTTAAAAATTAAAAGACAGAAAATGCTTCTTCAAGCTCTCTCTCTCTCTCTCTCTCTCTCTCCAACAGGTCTGCCACCCCAAGCAAGGGCTCAGCTTTTAGTTCCCCTCCTGTCAGCTGTGTGACTGGGACAAGATCCTTTGCTGGTCTGCTCTCTCCCGGGTAAGAAGTATGGACCGTGTGCTGTCAGTGGCTTGTTGTGTGGACTGTGTCATTCTTGGTGGGTTGCAATGTGGATGGCGTCCAGCAGGTTGCTGTCTGGACAGTGTCCTCCTCAGCGAGTTACTGTGTGGACAGGCTCCTTCTCCATGAGGTTCTGTGTGGGTTGTACCACGGAGGGCGTCATCCTCGGTGGTTGACCTTGTGAACAGAGGCCTCATTGCAATAGAGCCTTAAGACACTAAGAGTAATACAGGTTTAAAGACACTAGGAATAAATGTGAAGGAATTTTGTAAGTTAAATATCACTTATTTTGGATGGTATTGCCATTATTACAAGCTTCAGGAATTGGAGACTCTGCTTCCGCTAAAGAAGCCTAGTGGAAACGTGACTCTGCTTTTATCTGGGTTCTGGGGCCCGTGACAGGCATCTTTGGGAACGGAGAGAGTCAGTTCTTCTTCTGGTGATGACAACTGCTATAAAAATGATTTACCACCAAATGCAAAGTGTAAATGCAGACACTGGACTCACCTGCTCTCACCCTCGAGTGGTAGCAGGGGGATGGCCACCTAAAAAGTCAGAGATACTGAGTATGGTTTATATCAAGTGGCAGCCCCACTGTTCTACTCTGAGAGGGCTAGTCCTAAAATTTGCAAAAATACTCCAACTGGGAATTTTATTGGCTTTAATTTATTGCTGCGGGCAGGTTGTTGGCTACATTTCACAGTGGAGAGCCTTCAAACTGGTAGAAAAAGAAATCGCTCTCAGCCACAAATGCCCCACTGATAGTATGTCACTTGTATGTGGAGAAGTGTGAGTACCCAGCATGACAGTCAATGGAAATTTCAGCCACTTGGTGCATCCTGCGTTCCAACTCCATGCCAATGAGAGAGGGCGAAGGGTGTGTGATTGCTTGGGTCTGGACGGTCCACCCAGAGCCGCGTGTGTTTGGATGTTGAAGAATATCTACGGAACCAGGTTCTGTTAGGAGGTGGGGCCTGGTTGGAAGGGGTGGAACTACGGCTTGTACCAGAAGGGTAGAAGTGACCTGTAGGAAATGTGCCAGCTCCGCCCTTCCACGCTCACTTGCTTTACTGTCTGCCATGCCATAAACAGCTTTTCCTCCTCCTAGGCCTCTGCCATGTGCTTCTGCCGTTGCCAGCCGTCCATGCGTGGACTGAGACCTTCTGACATCATGAGCTAAAATAAATCTTTCTTCCCTTTAGTGTGGATGTTGGGTACTGTGCCCCAGCAACATGATGTTGGTGAAAGAGCCCCCTAGAGAACCCAGAGCCGCTCCGGCTGCTCGCTGTGAGCAGGAGCACACGATGTGCGTTGTACAGTCCACAGCACCTGTGGAGGGCTTACAGTGTGTCATATTAGTGCACATTGGGCTACAGCAATGGACAAGATCTGAGCGCTTCCTTACCAAAAGAGCTTACACGGCACTTTGTCTTCAGGTGCTGTCTTGGTTACATTTTCATCACTGTGACTCAATACCCGACATCCACACCTAGGGAGGAAAGATTTATTGTAGCTCACAGTTTCAGGTCTCAGTCCATTCATGGGTGGGTGGCTGTAAAATGGTGGAATCCCATAGCGGGGCTGCAGCTAGAGTCAGAGCTTGAGGCAGTATTTTGGGACAAGGCGATCCTCACAGCATCACGGCAGAAGGGAGAGACGTGTCAGGGAGCCAGGCAGAACCAGCACACGCCCCTCCAGGGCAAGCCTCAAGCACCCACCCCTTCCAGCCAGGCCCCGCCTCCCGGTGCTATACAGTATCCATAGGTACGTGAGGCAGACACTCCAAGATCCAAAGCACAACAGGTACCAGTGACATGATGTCATGAAACATTAACTGTAATTTCAGTAACTAGACCAAAAACATTTGGGTTAATTAATCACAATTCCTGGCTCTGTCCTGATCATGTGGTCTGGGCTGAATAGACAAATCTTACATGAATGTTATCAGAGTAGGCCACTATGACTGATAACCCTAAAGCCAGCAGATTCAAACAGTGAATGTGTGGCTCCCATTTAATCTCGGATGCGTATGGCCAGCAGAGTTTGGGAGGCTGCTCAATGCAGGCTTCAGGACCCAGAAGTTCTGTCTGTGGCCCCGCCCTGTGAAAGCCACTACCACACCAGCTCTGTGGCCCATCTGATCTCCTCAGCCAGAAGCAGCGGGGGCTGAAAAAGAGGATCTAACGGTGTGCCCAAGAATCAGAGGGAACAGGAGCACTGCAGAGCTTCCTGACCAGCTGTGGTCCCGAGGCTTCTGCCTTCAGCAGCGTGTGTTGCCAGGACAACATGATTGACATGCCATGTCTTTTATTGTTGGCTTGTCCCAAGAAATGCTTGCATCTGTGCTAAATGTCACTGGTGCTCTGCTGCATCTCCTCCGTAAGATTATCTACTAATTATTTGCCAAGGGATAAAAAAGAGTTAACAGATGATACTTACACTTTCCTGGAGGTATAGGTCAGATTACAATTTTTAAACATTTTTATTTTAAAAGATTAGCGAGGTCAAAGACCAAAGTCTGATCACAGAAAAAATTAGGTAACTTTCTAAGTGGAAAAATATCATGTATTGTGGGGCTGAGACTGAAGGGGCTGTTTTGAGATCCTAGTGAGATAACAGAGGTGAAAAAAGGCAGATGCACCATAGGCAGGCACCCAATAAACACCACGTGTGTTTATTACAGTTTCGAAGACACTCTCATGGAAGGATGCTGAAAGAAAACACATCAGCGAGCCAATCTAACTCGAACCTTAGATATACCAAATCTTTTTTTTAATTTTTCTTCTGAGCACTCAGGGGGAAAAGAGTGGTTTTAAGTAATAGGACAAAGTCAACCAAGTCTGGCAGTTGACTCTTTTTCATGTTGGCGTGACAGCGCACGAGGACTTACTTGGCCGGCTGCTCTAGGACCCTGTGCTGAGGGCTGCGGGTAAAAGAGGCGAAGACACTCTCTCTTCACCCAGGGGGGTCAGCGTGGTGGGGACAGAGGGCTCTACGGACTGTTTTAAGGGGGCCAGACTGGCCAAACTGAGCTGACAAGTCCAACCCAGGTCTGGAGAGCAGGGTAGCCCCGCTGCCTGCCTTTACGCTAACTTCATTACTCAGTGAATATCAGTGGGAGACTCTGTCCTGAGTGCCCTGGTGACTCCTAGACTTTGCCACTTTGTCATTGAATCTGTCTCCATTCCTTCGCCACGGGAAGAGTTCTTAGCATTAATAACAGGAATCTTATAGTTAGTCACGTGGCCAGTGGGGGATCAGCTGTGACAGGACGAGATCTGTTCTTCGGTAAGTAGCAGCCCAGCTTCCCTGACCAGCAGCTAGCAATGAGACAGGACATTTCACTTCGAGACATACATTCCATTAATATCTTCAGCAAAAATGAAACAACGAAGCCAAATAAAAACAGACAGAAACCAAACCTCCTCCTACAATTAAAAAGTTGTGTCGCCCATGGTCTCGATTTCTAGCAGCTGCAGCAAACAAGCTGCCCCCCGCCTCCTTCAGGGGGCATTCTGATTTCCACATCTAATTTTTTCACCACTTCTAATTTCCACATCTCTCTCTCTCTTTTTTTTTTTTTTTTTATACTTTGGGGCTAAAAAAATGCATATCCCTATTGATCCTTACCGCACCTGTGCCTAATTATTTTAATTATTAATGAATTGTTTGTGCCAACTGGATACAACCTCAAATTATTTTTTACACTCTGCAACTGTTTTAGTTTAAAAAAATCAGAGAACATAAATATTTGGAAATTAAATATAGAAGCGTAGCTATTTATATGATGATATTTCAGAAAAGACACGAAAGAAGAGAAATAAATATAAAAATAGCGAAGAACTAAGCCTACAGAATTTTGAACACCTGAGGCACATCTGGCTGTAATTTTTGAATTATCCAATTAATGTTTTCTTCTTCTCCACTTCAAACTATTAATAAGCAAACTTCAACTCGAATACCCAGGCAATGGCCGTCTACCGCATATTTTGCCGTTTCTAATTTAGCAGAAAGAGTTGTTAGGAGAGCACATGGGATGGCCACGCCTAAAACCACGTACCAAATTTATTCTCCATTTGAGAGTAAAAGAAAGTTTCTGCTTCGCCATCTGTCCTTGTGCTTTTGACTAAATGCCATTTGCTCCAATTCAAGTTACCTGTTTGACAATAAAGCCAGAGGCAAATTATTGCACAGGCTTCCTAGGACCAAGGAATTCTGCTAATACCACCCCATTTTCAGCTGTCCCTGTAGTGCTTAGCTTAGAAATGTGGGGTCCTGCCTCGTGAGCGCTGCCTGGCATCCAGCCAGCCATCTTCCAGGGCAAGGTGCAGATCCCTGGGTCCGGCAACCCCAGCCCTGTCCTTGGGGAAGAGCTGTGTGGCCCAGGGTGCTGCAACGGGCTGGATGCTGGTGAACCACGCGTGGCTCATGGGTAGGTGCCTGGTACTTATGGTCTCGTCATATTTATGCGTTCCTTACCCTCAATAGCAGTAATGCCCCTCAGCTCAGGAAGAGGGAAGGCCAGCCTGGATCTCTGAGGTCAGCCTTCATTAGACCATCTTCACAGTTTTCAAATTATAAACAAAAATGAACGAAAAAGAGAGAGAGAAGAGCAATCCGACCCGGTAATTCAGCAACCCGGATCTGCCACTAGCCGGTTCCTCCTCCCGTACTCTGATGGAAGGATCTGAGGCCCTCGGTGCTGAAAGTGGCAGCCCCTGGCACCCCTCTGCAAGCCTGCTCAGAGCCAGCCAGAGAGACAGCAGCCGCTCTTCGGGGAGGGCTGGCATCTCCGGGCACGCGCGATGCGGAAGAGGCGGCTGCCAGCCTTCTTTGCAATTCAGATAGTAGTGTTCTCCTGGGCTTGTTTACCATCTGCCCGGCACACAGACATTTCTCTGTTTGGTCATTAATTAATGTCCTCACCACAAAGCCACACCAAACGTGCAAAACGGGTCCTTCGGAGGCTCTTGTTGACAAAGTCCCCACAGCTGCCTTTCCTTCCAAGTGTGAGACTTTTCCTACTGGAGAAGGACCTTCTCTGCAGTCGGTGGGAATTCATTAAAACAAATTTCTATGTCATAACCTCATTTCATTTAATGGCTCAGAGGTTAGTTACATGAATAACATCCGAGTGTTTACTTAATTTTTAGTGTTTTCCCTAAAAAGGAACATTAACTACAATCGGTACAAAGATATCTTTATTCTTTGGAAAAGCTGGTGATACTGTCGAGGGCCTAGGGCATGCAGGGAGATGCCCTCAGACTTCATCAGCTCCCACTCTGTCCTTCTTAACCCCAGGATGCCTGCCTTGCCCAGTCAAAGGCTGTGTTCCATCTTGGCCCCATCCAGTGAAAACTTGGTTGACGGAGCCTTGACTGGGGCCCAACAGGGCTCTGTCTAAACTTGCCTGGTAACCTTAAATACATCTCAGAAGCTCTTTGTATGTCAGCCTCCTTACCACTGAAATAGGCCTAGGGGCAAGGGGCCCTGCAGTCTTTGTCCAGCTGAAGGTTGTCAGTGTGCAGTCACAGTTTAGAAGGCGGCCAGAGAAGCTGCGGTTTCTGATGTAATTCACAGGATAACATAAAACTACCCTAAGCATCGCACTGTCCTGGCTGGAGAAGGAAGGGCTATGAGGGGGCTGTGGGGACTCACAGCGTATTGGTTGGAGAAGATGCAGACCCACATGATGACTGGGCCACTCTGAGGAAATTGATTCACCAGCCATGAACAGAGTTAACTGATGAGCCTACGATGGGACAACAAAAGTTGTCTGAGACACCTCAGCACCCTTGGGTGATTTCCCAGGGAACGATCCAGGAAAATCTTTTGGACAATTGCAATAAAAGCGCCTGGACGTTCTAGGTTTATCAGAACTATCTTAAAACACTTGAGCTCTTGCATTGGGGTAAGCGGCTTGGCCCAAAATAAGGACGTGGCTTTAAAGAGTGTGAAGTATAATTCAGGAGGCAATAACTTCCTGCCCCTGGGTTTTTAGGTTGCAAACGCTGGACAGTTGAGCTAAGTTCTGTGCATGTGAACTTTTGTTACTTCACTCTCCTTGGAAGAGCGGTCTTTCTGATCCCACAGACAGTTCCCCAATCAGATTACGGATGGGGAAGTAGACGATGAGCACGAAGTGCCTTATGAGATTCTTGCTGCAGCAAGATTTTGTGCCCTGTGACCCAAGTGTCAACACAGACTCTTGGTCCTTTTGGCTTCACACTCCCAGACATGCCTCCAACAAAGGCCAGCATCTCTAACTCCATAGTTCATGGGGCAAAGGACACCCATGCACGCCACAAGCATGAGATACACCGTGGTGGGTGGGCAGAAGGAGTCCCAAGCAGACGCCCATTGTGACTGGACCCCTCTTGGACCCCTCTTGTAGAAAACCCGGTATCAAGGGGACATCCTCACATGGCTGGAGGCTACAGATGATAATTTTGGGCAGCCTAACAGGTATAGGGGGCAGCTTTCTCTTTGAGGCCCCCTCTAGAATGCTGGTAAACCCTAAATTTGCTGATCTGCCTCTAGTAGAAACGGTGGGATTAGCTGGGAACTAGGGTTGGAGCCAGGCCCAAGGGAAGCTGTACTTAATATTAGTTGGGAGGATTCCCAACAGATTAAAAAAAAATACAGCTTTCTTTCACATTTCTCCTTTATGGCATTAATCACAGCCCTAACCCCAATCACATCATTTATTAAACCAGTGGCCAAACATTGACCTGGGGAAACACCTCCAGAGGCCAGCCCCTTCCCCTCTCCACTCAACTGTTGAGATGAGCCCTCCCGCCCCTCATGGGAAAGACCAGCCCTCCCCCACATGCCTACCATTTTTGGTTAAGGCCCAGGGACCGTCGGGATTCTCACTACCTGTTGAGACTGCAGAATGGGCTGACATTTGCTGAGCTGCAAAACAACACTCCCTCTAAACTGTTCTGAGCAAGAACACCTGTATTCGCCCTTTCGGGAAATTGTGTGCTCTAGGCGGCACTTTCTATGGGATGTCACCCTCAATATGTGTGCACCCAACCCCCCAAATGCCTCCGAGCTGGCAGCCGGGTGGCAACAGGAATACCTGTATTGCCCTTGACTGAGTTAATTAAAGCCGACACACACGCGCAAACAACGACCACCACCCCAACCACAAACAAATCCTAAAACAAAACCAAATTTCTCCCAGTAGTTTCTTCTGGACAGGCTTCGACCTCCGTGTAGGCAAACCTTGGGGAGAAATACCTATCGTTAATGACTTAAATCTATCAAAACACCTCCTTGATTGATAAACATGGTGGGTCTATATTATGATTACTGCGTACAATTTTCTGTCACTGTTAATTTATTTGAAAGTCTTAACCTGGCAGGGTATGACACCAGCAGTATTTTATAACGAGAACTGTGGAAATAAATCATCCCCGCCAAATAGTACAAAGAAAGCACTACCCAATCATTCAACACAGCCGTGCCAGCAGGGCAGGCTCAACACGCAAACAGACAGACACGTGCGTCAGCAGGGGTGAGAGCCCCAGGATCGCGGCGCTTTACATGCTGTAAGAGTAATGGGGCTGGTGTAGGTCTTTCATGTAGTGACGTCCAGGGGCTCTGAACGGTGGGTGGGGTGCTGATGCCCCTCTCCATTCGAGGGGAAAACGCAAGGCTCAGAATCGTTCCATGTCTGGTCTGCAGTCAGACTCAAGCCCAGCGCAGGCTTGGTATCTCCAGCCCTTGGCCTTGGAGCCGAAGCCTGGAACTAGTGCTCAGAGTTCATCTTTCTTCCCACGGGCAGAGTGAGGTAAAGAAGGGTGCGGGGAGAGGCTTGGTGAAAGCCACCACCTGGGGCACTGCCCTGCCTGCCCCCGGCCCTAGCGGGGCATCAGCTCCGCCACACCAAGGCTGCGTGGCATGCTGGACCCACCAGGTCACTCTTCGATCGTTGGGGGATATCCAGACAATATTGAAACATTCCCAAATGAACTTTGCATAGAGACATTTTCATTCGCTGCCTCCCTCCTCATGCATATTAACAAATGGTATGCGCGGCCTCATTTAATTCACTGATTTTACATTCGGATCACTTTCTCTTTTACAGCTATTTTTACCGGGCTTCATTAATCTTTGTTGAATACAATGGCATACATCTTTAATGCGGCCGCTGTCAAGTCATATTTCAGCAAGAGCTGCAAACTGAATGACAGCAAGCAATATTAATAAATTTAACATAGACTATATCAATTTTTAACAGAATGAACGTGGAAAGCTAAATGTATTATTTTTCGTTTAAATCATAGGGTTTATCACCGGTTAAGTAGCAGCGATTTCGGGGAAACTTGTGACGTGCCATACAAATAGATTTACATCTCATTAATAAGTAAATTAGGCAAATGCCTTTCAAGTTCAGACAAGTACATAAGTGTAATCTCCATATTAAAGGAATAGTCTTTGATAAACCACCGAGGAATTGTGGCAGCCAAGGATGTGACAGGTCGCCAGAGCTGGCGCCTGGTCTACAGGCACACCTTTAATTACACTCCTTCATTACTAAAGAGATAAGTGTCTCTCCAGTTAAGATTCTATAAATGAACAGCATGCCAGTACCTCCCAAATCATTTTTGCAGGAACCATGAAAAGGTGGTAACAGTTATGAACAAAAACGAATTATCACCTGAGCTCTCCCTTTTTGTACCTTGCAATAACCCAAAAATACTAAGGCAAAGTCCATTTACCTTGGAAGGATGCTAGTTTGTTGAAGAAAGACCAGGGGAGGGAGAACAGAGGAGGGGCACCACTGATATTTTTTTAAATTTCTCTTCATAAGTCCCAACAGAGATAATTTGCTGTAAAACGTAAATCCAGTGAGAACTTGTCTGTCTGTGTTAAATAAAAAAGTTACGGTTGGCAGGAGGCATGTTTTTGCAGTAGCTTTAGCGATTATAGGAAATTACATGCAAAGCCAGAGTTCTGATCCTAAGTTAATTTATAATTGGAAAAAACTTATTAATTAGCTATGTCGCTCTAATTAAGAATTAGAAGAGTGTGCATTAGGAAGTCTGTAGCCAACTGACAGGAGTCTGTGAAAGCCCAGAAGAGACTGCTCAGCCCTGCTCAGCCCTGTTCAGTCTTGCCCGCTACCTCCCGGCCTCTTCCGGGAACCGGAGGGCACACACGCCCACCGACCTGCATAGGCTGCTGCTCCTGGAAAGGTGGGAGCAGCTGGTGCCCACCCAGCCCCAAGCAGAAGCCACACCAGAGCATCTTGGGGACTCCAGCCACAAGTGCTGTGGGTAACACGAGATCAGAAACATGCCGCAGACTCTCAGCACCGTTCACCCTGTCCTCACCTGATCCGCTTTCTGTTCCCAAAGTGCTTTGCTATTCCTCTGCATTTCATTCTTACTGTTTTTTTTTCCTACCCGCTGATGCATTAAAAAAATAATAAAGTATTTATATAAGGGTCAGAAGTTTCAAAAAACATGTGTTTAATGAAAAACAAAATTTTAGACTCTCTCATTCCAACGCCTTCCACATCGCCTGCAGTTCTTTCTCTTGGATTTTGTATCTTCAATGGCAAACTCAGGACCAAAAAGTGACTCTTGTATTCTGATTTGTTATTAATACAGAAAGTGAAATAAGAGGACAAACAACAAGATGAAAGCTACTGTCTGAGATAATTGCTCAATGCCAAAAAAAAGCCTACTGTTTTTTTTTTTTTTTTTTCCTAACCCAGCCTGCACTTTTCACAACTGTAAGAATCATTTTCCATGTACAGGTTTGCTTTCAATTAGGGCAGAACAAAAGCTCAAGTGGGCATTGGAGGGAATTCAGTTTTCTTATTTGAATACCAAAAAAGATGTCCCCCAGATAATGATGCTTTAAAAAATCTCCACATTCAGCTCAGTTCTAACCATTCGACTCCATTGGCTGCCAAAACACAGGATTCCTGATACACTTTATCTTATGAGGTTAATGATCTCTTGTTGTCTGCTCTAAGCCTATTATTCATTTTAAATTAGAGGCAAAGTGGTGTGTTTAAAAGTAATTCAAACGGGAAGTAGTCTTTCTTTAAAATAAGGGGCTTTAATCCCCGTTCACAATCATTAGCCTGTACTTAGTTAAAAGAACAAGGTTGGGTAGGATAAAGGACAACTTGACAGATAATTTGGGTGTTGCTTTTAATGAAACTCCAGCTCCTCAGCATCCTAAATCCCTCTAGCACCCTGTTAACTAAGATTTCCAAGAGAATTTGGGGAGTAACCAGAGAAACAGGTGTTCAGAAAGTCATCTGGGGCTTGTTTCGTAGGTTTGCCAGAAGTCCCAGTGGAGTCACCTAATGCCATAGGAACTGAAATTCCCAAAGGCAAATCTATCTTAAAATTAAGATTCCTGTGGTTAAAGTGAAAAGATTACTCTGTCTGGAACTTTCAGCCTTTCTAATTTACACTCACATGGCAACATTCAGAAAACCCATTGCAGCAAGCTCTTGTGCTCCCCAGATGTCGCCGGTGACGTAGACCAGGAGGTACATCTCTCCTGCAGCCCACACCCGACCCCACCTTGTCACCCTGGACCCCTCCACTGACACCTGAGGTCACATGCCAAGCCACATGCTCCACCCTGCTGGTGACTTGGAACCTCAGTGTCGTCTTTAGCTCAACATGTCAAGTCCTCAGCCAAACTTGCTTCCCAACACACAGGAAGGAGACAGGCTCCCCTCTCAGGCCACCAGGTGGTCTCCGAAGTGGCCTATGTTCCGTGAGCCAGGGAGAACTATCTTTGTTTTTACATTCCCAGGACTTAATACAAGGTTGGGCCCCTATTAAACATCCCAGGACGCACACAACTCTCCTGTTTCCTCTGTGCTCCAAGCGAGATGAAACGGGGAAGCTCCAGCACCTTCTCATGCTACCAGTGTGCGAGTACCTCCAGTGGACGGCGAGGGTGGAGGCACGCAGCATCCTCTGGGCGAGGGGCCCTGAGGCTCCCATGGCTCCAAGGAGTGAGTCAGCTCCTTGGGAGCTTGCCAGAAATTCTACTCTCAGGGCCTCGCAGCCCCTGAAGCTGGCCGGGACCCCATTCTGTGAGTTCTGTAGCCAGGGACTGCATAGCCTGAGAGGGGCATGGGAGAGAGAGAAGATTACCAGAGAACGGGAGTGCAATTTTTAGGTGTGTTCAGGGAAAATCAGGCAGGTCATTTGCTATCATCACTGTTTTTGTTTGTCATTTGTCTGTTTTCTCTTGGTTTTTTTTTTAACATTGTTTATGCTTACCCGAAGCAATAAAACCAGAAAAGAAATAGAAAATAAACGTGTGAGCATACAGGAAGCATTTTTGTCATTATATGCAAAATAATAATGATCTATTCGCAAAAATTAAAAATTTGAATCATCCTAAATATTAAAAATAATAAGATTTCAGTGACGTAGATATTTTAAATTAAATAAATAGAAATCAATTGCATTCTTAAACCACAATAACAATCATTTTGATAATAAAATGGATATAAGATTCCACTGACAATAACAAAACTGTTCTATAAAGCACATAGGAGTAGTTGCCAAGAAATGCAAAGGAAAACTATAAAAATCTAATAAGGGACATAAAAGAAGATTTGAATAAATGGAGAGGCACACCGTGTTGTCAGAAAGACTTAATATTGTAAAAATGACAATGCTACCCGAATTTATTTCTTATGTTAAACATTATTCCAATAAAATTCCAGCAGAATTTCTGTGGGGGAGAGAGAGAGGTTTTAGAAATACATAAAATGATTTCTAAGTTCAATTTAAAATATAAATAAAACAGAATTTTTCAAAAACATGAACAATGGGAAGGAACCCATTGTGCCGTACATCCCACGACCTATAGAATTAATGCACTCAACTAATTGTACGGATGTCGGTGGGAAGGGGGAGAACACACCAGAGAATGGCAGGTCGGCGCTTGCTTTACGGTGGGATCAACATTT
This sequence comes from Ctenodactylus gundi, assembly GCA_004027205.1. Taxonomy (NCBI): domain Eukaryota; kingdom Metazoa; phylum Chordata; class Mammalia; order Rodentia; family Ctenodactylidae; genus Ctenodactylus; species Ctenodactylus gundi. The sequence goes on from PVKB01001150.1 coordinate 414,260, forward strand.
AAAATCAATGTGAAAAGTAAATTGATTACTAATTGGTGATGGGGCCTTCTAACGAGGCGTTTGCACTAACAGAGGTGGAATCACAGAGCTGTCACACAGACGTCCAGGTATCCACAGGGACTAGGGCCACACGGGAGAGGCTGCCTTTGACATAATGGTCAGTTCATGACCTCGAAGGGTCTTCTCCCTTGTATGTCACCAGCTTTGGTGACTCAAGGCTATCACGTAAATGTTGAGGGTTGATTTTGGGGCTTGGTACATTACTTGAGAAAGTCCAAGCCAGTAGCAGTGGCCAATCTTGCTCGAGCATGAGTTTAGCCATTATGACAATGAAGTGCATGAAAAACTTAGTTCAGACATGGTTGGCATCCTTCTACCTAAGACTCTGGTAGAAGAGCATGATCAACTACTGAAACACCTTATAAACTGATTGACACATATATGGCCAGAATCTCTGCTCATTGGGACCCCTCTTGGCTGATGCATTTATCCATGCTTTTTTTGTTTTTGTTTTAAGTAACACTTAACAAACCTACTGGCTTTTGTGTCTTGGCTAAAAATATGCACAACTCAATGGTACTTTAAATTTTCCCAGTGTAGTTTAATTTAGAATACTGTTGAGTTCCCAGTTTAAACATAAGTACCTTTAGTTGCTACAAAACACTGCGTAATTGCAAGTATTTGTTTTATATAAATAACTTGCTTTACTAAAAATTTTGTGCTGTTATTATCATTGAGAAACTTTGTATTGAGTTCTCTTTCTTCCTGAAAAAGGGCTCCCTTCTTTTTCTCAGGAAAAGAGGGTAACTTTATTATTTTTTTTATCCTATGGAGAAGAATCACCCTACTCCACAAAATGCAGAACAAAATTAAATCCAGATGTTCACCGGCTTTAACACAAAAATGCCCCAAGTGAAGTACAAGAAATAAAAACACAATATCAGGGAAGAAAAGGACTTCCAAGACCATGCCAGAGGGTGAAATTAAAAAAAAAAAAAAGTTTGAAAGATCTAGGTAAAAGGGGGGAAAAAAATCACAAATGAGCCAAAATTAAAAGAAATAAAAAAGATAAGCCAAAAAAGCAATGAAGCTCTTTTTTAAAAACTGCGGAGTCATACAACATGACATTCTGGGGAGGAGTAGGTGAGCAAGGGCCCATCTGAGCAGAGGCTGCTCACCTGAGACAAAAACCCTTCCTTCAGATCAGCTGGAAGAAGTTAGTTCTCCAGTACACAAATAATCAGATAACTGGAAGAGGAAGTAAGAAGAAAAAAATAACATCATCATCAGAAAATTAGAATTTACCTAAGGTGCCATTTATGCCCATTAGGATGAAAAATTGAAATTGGAGCAACAAGTAAAAACAAATCATGCAAAAATAAAATAGCAAAATTACATGTAATGTCAAATGTGATGTATGATAGTGGGTATTCTGAAACTACTAGAGAGAAAAAATGTGCAAATTTTGTGAAGAAAATCCTTGAAGTGCAGTACAAGCTTTTCAATTGTGCTTCTACTCATCAATATAAGAAAATGAATAGAACATAACAAAAATCAGTTTTTTCTAAGTTGTTTGTAAAAGAAAAATATTTTAAATGACTAAGACTGAGTAGCAAAGAACTGATTAGCTAAATTGTTAAACATTCATAAAATAAAATACTATCTAGGCATTAAAATAATGATATATTTATAGTTAGTATTCTATAACCCCTCCGTGAATTATTGCATATTTGTATACACACACACACACATGCAAAACCCCATAAATGTTGGAATCATATATGTCAAAAGCTAGCAATGGATTGCTATGTAATTAAATAGCTCAATAATGGACATGCATTTCTTTTATAATCAGCAGAATCATAAAGCTGCCTTTCAAGAAAATATTCTTGTTCAAATAAAAATAGCATGCCCTTCCAAAAAGTCATGCTACTCAACAATTCTTTTAGGGGCTTGTGAAACAACTCTGAAAGAGGATTCTAAAATATCACTCCTGTTTTAAGAAGCATGTATGACTTTGTTTCCTGGCCCAGCAACTTACCTAATGCCCACAATGCATAGCGGTGTGGAGGGTCAATGAAGGATGCTCACTTACAGAGGAGAATTCTGCAGTGGGGAGATTCTTGGCAAAAATATCGGAGCCATCCAGGTGTGTGGGGGGCGGGGGCCTTTCCCCAGCAATCGCCATGTGCACAATGGGTGTACTGAAACCTCCAGTTTTCCTCCTTGGCAGTTCATGGGGGGTGGGGTGGGGGGTCTGTACTCCTGAGTCTGAAAAAATCAGATCTGCCTGCTGTATTTTAAAAATACAGATCACTGGTGCCTGCCAAGGGCTCGTTGTAAGGCGGAGTATCTGGACCTGAGATGGACGGTTCTCCCATTCCCCTCTAACGGTGTTGTTGGCTCAGGTGTGGTTGACCTGAGCACTACATGTCCAAGTCAAGGGACCTTGCAGATACTGCTGTTGAGTAAATGGGGGTTCCTTCAAGAATTTGTTAGCATGAGGAGTAAATACATAAGGCCCATAGGATCCAATTCCTTTCTTTCAGGCTGCCCTGAGTCCTGTGCCCACACCCAGCCAGGGCATCTCATGCATCTCAGAAGAAACCTGAATCCCCAGGTCACAGTTGGAGAACCCTGACCCTGACCCCAGCTGGGGCAAGGAAATAAAAGTCTTTGGTAGACACGACCCAACAGTGAAGGACTTTCCTCTTCTCCTAGGACCACCATAACCCTAGACGTGGACATTCAAAGAAGAGGGGGAAGCTCACACCGTCCAGTACATTTTCTCATTGTCACTGCTGTTCAGAGCTGGCAAGGACACATAGCACTGACCCCCTGGGGCACAGGGGAACCCCGGATACTGCCTCTGTTTCCCTTCTTCATGTCTGTAGTGTGCACCAGCGGTGGAGGCATCGCTGAAATATATTTCAACTTGAAAACGAGCCTGCAGCTGAAAGAGGAAATAACGGGCTGGAGGACGAAGTCAACGGCAACCATGAAGGAACAACCGCGCGAGGCCAGGGAGTGAGGCTCCCACGAGACCTTCGCCTTATCTCGTGCCTCACCAAGAACGTGCGAAAGAAGGACCAAGGCGGAAGGTGGCCTTTCCAGGCTTAAACACACCAAAGGGCGGCTGGAGGAATGGGCCAGCTGTCAAAGCACTTGCTTGGCAAGCGCTAAGGCAAATGCGAAGGACCCGAGTTCAGTTCTACAGCTCCACGTAAGCCGGGTGTGGTGGTGCATGCCTGTAATCCCAGCATCTGGGTCCAAGGCCGGCCTGGCTCCATAGTGAGTTCAGGACCAGCCTGAACTAGAGAGCGAGACCCTGTCTCAAAAAGAAAAGACCAGAGACATTACAGTCACCAAAACCAAACATGGATCTAACCGGATCCTGTTACAGACATTCTAGAATAAACAGAACGATAGGGCCTTGGTCTGGGTTACAGCTAATAAATACCATGATGGTGCATATAGGTTTTTCAGTGAGACTGTGCTTTGGGTTGTGAGGTTTTTCCGTTCTTAGGAGATGGAAAGTGAAGCATCTGTAATTTAAGATCATGAGGTTCCATTCAAATCGTACAGAAAAATTATGTGCCTAAAACAAACAAACGAAAAAATAGCAAATTTGGCAAAATGAGAACGATTGTTAATATCTAGCTAGAATGCTTAACATTTTTCGTAACTTAAAAGACATTTAAAAGTAAGCACATTCACATATAAATATAAATGTGTGTATATGCGTATATGGGTGCACACATATATGCAAATACACATATGTGCTGCAGCTCCCCTGGCAATAGAAGAGGGGCCCCCCAAAAGCATGACTGGCACCTGACTGAATTCCATGGGAGATCAGTGGGCTGGGATCCCTTGAGTGAATCCCATTTCCTCAGGGCTTCCTTCTGTCCCTCCTTGGTGGCTGTGTGGCCAGCCTGCCCTCCCGAGGGCGCCTCCCTGTGCAGAGTTCAGTCACCCCCAAGGTACTGGGGAAAGGCAGAGGGAAGCAGCCAGCTCCAGCCCACCTTTGGGGGAAATCTTCAGAACCCAGTGTCTGTACAACTCCTCAGCCTTTGTGGACAGGCACCGTGCAGCCCACACTGAGGTCACATGGCAACCAAGCAGAGGTGCAACTGGTCTGAAGTCCCCTAACAGCCAGGAAAACCCCTGAAACTAGGTGGCCTCCCTAAGAATGTGACTGGAACTAGTGGGTAGGGATAAGAAGGGATGCTTCTGTTCTGCGGTATACAAATCACAAGGCACAAAACAGTGCTCAATGATCAGAGAAAAATGCATAAGTTTAGTTCAACGATATAATCACATACATGTACAAAAATCGTAATCCACATGACCTATTGATTCACTCTTTTGTAGGTGCATTTCAGTGTTTGAGGCATGGTCATGAACTTACTCAGCCGTCACCGCTGTCTAGTTCCAGAGCATCTGCCCTGCCCCATCCCGCACTCAGTCTGCTCGTCTGTGGTCAAGCGTCATCGTCCTGCCAGGAAGCGCTGGCCTGCGTTCCATCCCTGTGGATTTGTCCATTCTGGGCATCCCGAATCAATGGAGATGCACACCGCATGGCCTTTGTGTCCGGCTTCTTTTTGCTCTTAAAGTCCAGGCACTTCGTAGCAAGTGTCAGCGTTTCTTTCCTTCTAAAGGCTAAATAAATCCGGCTTTGTTTTTCAGTCAGTGGACACATGGGTTGCTTTTGATATGAATAATGCTGCTGTTTGTAAATTCTGTGTTTGGGAGTGGGCATTTGTTTTCAGTTTTCTCAGGCATATACGTAGTTGAAGAATGTTCCTTTTCCTTTTCCAGTACTTTTCTTTTCTTTTCTTTGCTTTGCTCTTTCTAATCTTCTCCAATATTGGGAATTGAACCGCAACGATTATGTACTTTGCTGCATCCCCAGTCCTTTCCTTCTTGTTTATTTAGCTTTAAATTCTGAGACTTTCTTCCTAAGTTGCTCAGGTTGGGCGCAAGCTTGCAGTCCTCCAGCTCCAGCATCGTGGATTTTAACAATCCTTCTGTCTCCCAAGTGCTGGGAGTACAGGTGTGTGCCGTGACACCTGGCCAATGCTAATAGTTTAACCATAATAAGTATTACAGCTGATTATCATGGGATAATATCTTGCTGTTTATTTAAATCTTCTAAAATCTTTCAGTGAATTTTGTAGCTTTTGTGTATGAATCTTCCATTTCTTTCACTAAACCTATTCTTTTCATTTTTCCTCTCTCTGTCTCTCTCTCTCTTTTGTCACAGGGTGTCACTCTGCAGTCCAGGCTGCTCTTGAACTCACTGTGGAGCCCAAGCTGGCCTTGGACTCACTGCAATCCTCCAGTCTCAGCCTCCCGAGTGCTGGGATAACAGGTGAGTGCCACCACACCCAGCTTATGTGGTGCTGGGGAAGCGAACTCAGGTACTTAGCGCTTGGCTTAGTGCTTGCTAGACAAGCTCTTTAACCTCTGAGCCACCCTCCAGACTCCGTATTCATTCCTTTTTGACACTACTATAAATTGAATTGTTTCTAATTTTGTTTTAGTTATCACCAGTGTGATATAAAAGTACAAGAAGACATAAATATAAAAATAAAAAAATTAGGTAAAATATCAAATCCAATTTCTGTCTTAGTCTTGTGTCTTGAAACTTTGCAGAAATTGCTTTTTAGCTCTAATATTGGTCAGCAGATTCCTTTATAAGTCTGCATGTAAAGTCATATGCCATCTCAAAATAGAGATCAGTTTACCTTCTTCTAAAGGAAGAAAATGCCTTCGATTTCCGTGCCTTGCCACCTTGCTATGGCTAGAACCTCCAGAACAAAGCTAACTGATTTGTGGAAGGGTGGCCACCCTCATCTTGCTCCTGGCCTCATAGGGAAGTTTTCAGTCTTTCATCACTAAGCGTGATGTCAGCTCTGGACATTTGGTAAGCACACTTTATCGTACTGAAGTTCTCCTCTTATGTTCCTAGTTTGTGGAGTATACTTGTCATTAGAATACTACATACAGCCTTTAGAAAACACATGTTGGTGGCAGTTTTAAGTGTAGGACAAGACTTATCACATAATGTGATTTAAAATAAGGTATGTAATCCAAACTGAAATATATCATCCTGAAGACTTCAGTCATGACTGGAGAGAAGCAGGAGAGGAAACAGAAAGGAACTGATGGTATCCCTCTAGAGGGGAAGATTTGGGGGGTGTATTATTTTCTTCCTGATAATTCCCTGTATTTTCCAATAAGAATGTACATGACTTTCATAGTTAGGAGAAAGGAAAACACTGGAAACCACTCTAAATACAATTGCTTTGTGTTTGAGCGCGAGACCACGCTGCAGGTGCTCAGGGGAGCCAAGGTGTGAGGCTGCGTTTTGAGTGCCTGATGTAGGTGGTAGGTTTCTTAGTACCTGGTTGACAAGGTACTGAGGTTCAGCAGCTCCCTGGAAGCACAGTCGTGAGCCGCAGCGTGGAAGAAAGAGCCTGTGTCCAGCAGCCAGGATGCTCCTTCAGAGGTTAGAGTGGAATAGGGCGTGGAGCGACCCTCTGCGTGTCTGCTCAGGCAGAGTATGAACCGGAGCTGCAGAAAGTGGGAGCTACTAACTTTTGATGCTTTGAAAGCCATGGTGATTTGTGCCCAGAAAAGCAAGGGTTTCATGGGGGGCTGGTAGACACTTGAATCGATCCTTTTCGTTCATGCAAATAAAATGGTGAAAAGGGAAAGCAATGAACGAAGTGCCTGGTACTCATTTAAGGACAGGAGCTCCGTGAAGGCAGGGTGTCTTCTAAGTGGTATACTAATTCAGAATCCCCACCACCAAAAAATGCCAATCGGCCTAGGTCATGTGCTCCCTAAGTTTCATTACATTAAACCATAGGTTGGCTTTTAGAAATGACAGCTCTCGCTGAGCCTGGTGGTGTACCCCTGTAATCTCAGCACTCTAGGAAGCTGACACCGGAGGATCTCAAGTTTGAGCCCATGGGGGTAATTTAATGATTAGTGAGGCCCTGCTTCAGTATAAAGATTTTTTTTTAAAAAGCTGTGGACATAGTTCGGTGAGAAGGCATTGGTTTTAATCCCCAAAAGCAAGCAGATGAACAAAAGAAACCATGACCCTAATCTATCCCGTAACCTGAATATTTTAACTCACATTAAGAAGAGCTACGCCCACCAGGCATGGTGTTTCTGGAAAGCTGGGGAAGGAATGTCACATTATGTTGGCCAACATAGGGAGACCCTGCCTCAAAGTAAAAACACACACACACACAAAAAAAATGGCCTAGGGATATAGCTCAGGGTGAAATTCCTGGATTCAATCCCAAATACAAACAAACAAAACAGAACAAAACTAACCCCCCAAAACACGACCACCAAAACAAACAGCCCATGGGGATTCTTTTCCCACAGGCAATACTTAAATCTGTGTTTCCTGCAGTAGAGAACACACTAATTCAGAAAAAGGGCCAAGCCTTCAACCGCTCCACTTTCTAAAGGGCTAACACCTCATTACATTTTGAGTTGAAACACAGAAAAAAATTCACTCTCAGATAGATAGATAGATAGATAGATAGATAGATAGATAGATAGATAGATGTATTTTGAAGGGATGCAAGACCGGGGATTGAGAGCAGGGCTTTCACACTGAGCTGTATCCCTAATCTAGCCGATTTTCTATTTTTGAAAATTCTCATTAAGTTGCCAGGTTGCCTAGGCTCAGCTTGAACTTGCAATCTTCTTGCCTCACCCTATCAAAGTGCTGGAATGACAGGCCCGCACCTTGGGCCCAGCCGAATTTTATTTTCGTTTTGTTTTGTTTTGTTTTGAAGCAGTAGAAGAATGGAAGTCCTTCCAAAACCTGGGTTTGGCTGCCCGGAATGCCGCTCACAGTGTGGGAATAATAGCTCAGGCGACTTTACTGCTTGGCTGGTGAACAGTCAATTTGCAAAGTTGTGTGAAACTTCTTTGAACATTGAACCAAATATCACCATGACCACTGAACTCTCTCCTTCACTCAAAGGCAGCCATAGACAATACTTAAAAATGATCATGGTGCTCCAACATAACTTTATTCGTGGAGATCAAAATTTGAATTTCCTATAACTTTCCCATGTCATTAAATATTATTCCTCTTTATTTTTCAGGCATTCAAAATATAAAAAAGCATCTTAGTTCACTGGCTGTACACAGAAAGGCAGGGAGAGCTTTGGCCCATGAGCCATCTTTAGCTAACTTACATGTTGAAAAATGGACTTGCCCCAGCAAAATCAGTAGCCACAGAACAAGCACATTTGTTAAAGAGACTTTCTCTTCCCCAAATTGCACAATCTATTGGCTGCCTGTTGAGGGAATGGGGTGATTTTCCGGACCTCAGTCCATCGTCTCTGCCTCTGTCCATCTCTGGACGATGTCTGTGTTGTTTGTCCCTTTCCCAGCCGTCTCTTCCTGCCTCAGTTCACGAGTTCCCACTTGGGTCCTCTGACACACACGTCTTGCTGGTCGGGGGAGAGTTCGAGGCACGAGTACACCCGTGATTGACTGAGGCTCAGGGCGAGGACCGAAGTCCACAAGAGGGGTTACCTCTTTCCCTAGTTCCCCAGAAGGAGCCAACTTTCTATGGGCTTCTTTTTAAAATGCAACAATGTAAAGGTCACAGAGCAGGAGATGAAACTCGGGGTTGTAATAAGGAAGGAGAAATAAAAAATAATGACAGAAATAAATTGTCATAAGAGGGGATACAGTTATGATTTATTGTGATATTCTACAAATTTGGAGGTGATTAAAAGCCACCTAAAATTCACATTAACAAGTCACATAAAAATGGAATTAAACTAGTGGGCATAATGTGGCAGGGTATAAAGAGAAATCATGACAGAAATAAATTGACAGAAGAATGATACTATCCAAGTTTTACTCTGTCACACTACTCTGACAGGAGCCTAGTGTTTTAATTTTAGAGTTTGGATGAGTTTTTGGAGTTCATTAAAGGCCCACATTAAGAATCTCATAAAAGTGAGAAGAAATTAGTGACCATAATGTGGCAGAGGAAATAAAGAAACAATAATGACAGAAATAAATTGACAGAAGAATGATACACTTAATGTTTCACCGTGACACCCTCTATTAATAGGCCGCTGCAAGCTGGAACAAATGTCATTCATATTTTAGCCAAAGTATACCACTAATTAGGCCAGCTCTCTGCACTGGAATTAGATTTGAGATCCCTCACCTTTAGAGTGGAATCATTTGAATTCTAAAGAAAAGAGCCGGTGACAGAAAAAAAAACTTTCTGCTTGGGCTTTTCTAATGAGATAAAATTCCCCCTTCTCCCTATTTCGCAGCTATAATTGCTGATTATGTTGTTACATAGCCGCAGCTCTCCGGTCTCTCCTCTCGTCATTATGATCTAGCCTGGCATTCCAGGAGGCTTCAAACGCAGACTGGAGTGGTTGGAGTCTAATTTAGCGCTCATTTAGGCCGCAGGTACCACACAAGGTAAACACTGCATTGTTATAATTAATTACCCCTTAGGCCTCGCCGGGTCATCTCTGTTTCAGCTGACCCTTATAATAATAAGGCTGCCGGGCATATTGTATTTCTTTTGACAGATTAATTAGAAATTCAGCCGTGGAGGTACAAAGCAACTGGGTCATGAATATTTAAATGGCCTGACACAAAAAATCTTGAAAGGGCTGCTGAACTACATGACGGACAGGGGATATTAGGCAAGTGACTCTAATCAATAATCTCTTGATCTCTTACATATTAATACACTGCCTGCTGTTATTAAGCTCCGTAATAAGGAAGGGGAGAGAAAGTTAGTGTAGCTCTGCTGTAGGCCGCGGCGAGGCCCCCAGTGATTACGCTAACTGACTGAGAAAATGCACAGAGGAGCCAGGCCTCAGCCTCTTCAATCTAATCCAATCTTAAGGAATGGCAGCTCTGAGGAGCGCCGACTGGATAATTATTGGCGCTGACAAGGTGAGGGCGTTTGCAGGCAAATGAGCTGGGAAGCAGCCCCGTCCCCAGACCACCCAGAGCAGGGCACGGGAGCAGCCACCCGCCGCCCATCGCATGTCGGGGCGGGAGCCGGGCGCTGGGCACGCGGGCGAGGGCCGGGGGCGCGCCTGCCTGTTGTCGGGGCCACTCCGACACTGGGTCGACGAGATCTCCTCGTGGTCCCTCTGCGCGGCGACGCCAAGGCCACCGAGTGAACTACCTAGCAGAGGCAGATGGATGTCATCTAAATTCCTTAGCCGGCCTGGCTGCCTGCCCTGCCGTTCCGCCCGTCCTGCGGCCTGCCCTGGCCCCGGCCGCTGGGTCCCTGGAGAGGCCCCTGATGGGCCAAAGGACCCACGTGTGCCCCGGGCAGGGGTTGCTCCGGAGCTGGAGGAAGGCTTGGCCCCGACCCGGGCTCTCTTAGGGTGGATGGCTAGCCCAACCACTCTGGTCTTCGGGATCTGGGACAATATTGATTCCAGGGGCCAGTGGTGGGCTGTGACCTACGGGGAACACGCTGAGCCCCGGTGCGCAATGGGAATTTGCCTACAGGACTGCAGCAGAGGCCTGTGGGCCCCAGGTCCTGAACCTTTGCATAGGTTGCTTGGCTGCCACTTGGAAAGGACAGAGTCGCCACTGTGTAGAACCACCCTAGAGGAAGTCCTGGGGGCCCCTTGTGGGGAGTCCCCAGCTAGCACCCTCGGAGGCTGTGTATGCGGCAAGGGACAGTCACCACCTGGTTCCCGGCTGTGGGCAGAGTTGTTAGCCTGCTGGGCTTCTCTGCAGCTTTGAATCCTCTGGAAGCTGAGACTGAAGTCCTCTTCTTCATGACAAAGAACATAGTTTCCAGTCAACCCTCCCCCCCTGCAGCCCTTCCCCTGCCCCAGGGACCACAGGAATGAGGAGGGTGAGGACAGCACCCAAGTCCTGGTGGAGTGGCTGCAGGGCAGCGTTCACGCTCAGGGCACAGTTCGGTGGGAGTGTTCCCGACTTCCACGGGGTACGCAGAACTGGCTCAGGTCTAGGAGCTTCTCTCTGGGGCAGGGGACTCTGGCAGTTTGCAGTTCTGCGTTCAGTGGGGACTGAGAGCAAGGACTATGCAAATTCTGTGTACGTCTCCCATTGCCTCCCAAGTAAACCCTTTAACCAAAGAAAAGTCACTCAAAGTATGGAACGTTAGGTGGGAATTTGGAGCCAGATTGTGCAGGGATGTATGTTGGCCCCACGGGTTGGTCATGCCTGGCTTTGCATCCGTAAACTGGGGACAGCTATCCTCACAGACAGCTGCTCCATGCCTGGCAAGGCAGAGAGAGAGGGTGGCCTCAGAGGCAGAACATACCAAAGGGTGCCACTGCCCTCCCAGCCGCGGCCACCTCTCGCCAGCTCCCAGGGCCTGAGCTGCAAGCCTGCCTTGGGCCCCTCTCCTGTAGACGTTTCTCCTGAGGACTCTGGTTCCCGAAATGTCTTTCTTCAGTTGTCCCTCCCAACACTCCGCAGTTCAGTGTGGAGTTACAGTGGGATCTCCTTCAACACTTTTTTTTAAGTACTCTGTAGCATGTAAAATCCATATCTGAGCATGTGCTATGTGCAGAGGCTGGAGAAGAGAAATAATGCATTCTGCTTTCTAGAAAGTGCTAAAGGCAGAGGATGCTGTAGCGTGTGCCTGGGAGGACCGCAACAGAGCCGCCGCAGCTGCCCTCCCCCTCTCCTGGCCAGCGGCTGAGCGTGGCATGCTACGTTTTCTTCTTCTTCCTCCTCCTCCTCCTCGTCCTCCTCCTCTTCTCCTTCTCCTTCTTGTTCTTCTCCGTGGCACTGGGAATCACATCTAGGATGCTCACACTGAGCTACATCCCTAGCCTCTATTTATTTATTTAGAAGTAGGATCTCACTAAGTCCCTAAATTGCACTGGGTGGGCTTGAACTTGACATCTTCCTGCTTCAGCCTCCCAGAGTACTGCTGTTACAAACCTGTGCCACCACACCCAGTTTTCATTCTGTAGTATAGTTTTAATACATCTCACTTTTCCTTTTTTCTTTGCACACAGGATGGAATTCCTTCCCAACTGGAGAAAAATGCAGCTGATGAAGCAGCCTAGGCCCAGCAGAGGATGGAGGAGTTGATGAAGGGCTTGGTTTCCGCGCTTCCTCCTGGGAGTCCTGGAGCCAAACTAGAGAGAAAGCAAAGCTGGAGATTTGGTTGTCGGTCTTAGGAAGGGGGAGACAGGAGAGGAAGAAGGAGGATTTGAGGCTTCGATTGCTGCAAATTGGGGCTGGTGGGCTCTGAGTTGTGTGAACAGTCAATAAATATATAGAGAAGAATAGAGATGTCAATATTCCACTTCTAGAAGTTTCCATGTTGATGACGGGTGCCATTCCACGCGTCCCAATTCAGGAAAGTTGGACACTCCTGTGAGTTTTGATCACTTTATGATTTTTGTTTTATCTGGTGGAGAATAAAGAAAATGATTCTCCTGTCTGTATTGATATGGTGCAGAACTTAAGGGCAAAAACTACAGATGGAATTTAACAGAAGCAGAAATGCCAAGCTATTCTGGAGTTATCAGACCCCAAGAACTTGTGGCTACCTTGCAGAGGACGTGGGATTACCTGGGAAAAGGGCTGTCCTCTGGCTCTGGACAAGGTGACTGACCCCTGCTGGCCCGAGTGACATTATTACCTTTCTCTGGCTCAGTCCATTGTCCTTAGCATCAGCTCCTGGTCGCTGACCTCAGAGGGGTCCCGAGCATGTGGGGAGCGCAGGCTTTTTCGGGAGGTGGCGGGGGTGGGCAGAACTCACACTTCCTGAGGGAACCCTGTACTTGGGATCCTCTACCGCTCAGCGCAGCTCTGAAGGTTCTAGTTGGTGGCTCCAGTTCGAATCTCAGAAAGTATCAAATATCAGGAAGGGTAGAGAACTAACTTCCGGAGCACAGGGGGCACTTACAAGCCACAGGAGCTTTGGTACTCAGGCCGAGCTGTCTACAGGGTGGAGAACACAGCATCGCCACCAATGTTCGCCGTTGAACAGCAAAGCCATTTGGCAAGTGCCTTGCAGCGGGAGGTGCTTTCTCCCTTTGGCAGGGATTCCAGCACACAGGACGGCTCCCCGCAGTGGTCCTGCCATTTCCATGGCAGTCATGTGTCCGGCTTGCCTTCATGATTCGTGTTGACTTGTGTTTCACCCAGGCGTGGGAGCTCGGTGGGCCTGGGTGTTGCCGAACGCCTGGCCTTCTTGGCTACGAGGAGGGCACGAACAATCCCTCTCTGGGCTGGAGCTCAAAAAGGGAGTAGATAATTAACAGTAAAGTAAAACAGTCTGAGGGCGACTGCCAAGTTAAATACTCACGTGTAAAACGTGTAAGTGTTGTGTTTCTACACAAACTAATAATACCAGTAACAGCAGCGACCATGACAGCAAACATTTCCACCCTCCAAGTTTGTTTAGCAGAATGTGAGTAGAAGGTGTCGCTCGGGAAAAAATTCCTTTGCCTCCCTCTCTTTATTGCCAAATTATAACAAGGTGCAAGCCAAGAAGCAAATTCATTGAAAATTGTATAAAAGATTTGGGGCTAAAATGAAGCTGTTAGAAACCACATCTGTAAAAATGGTGTAATTATTATGGGTGGGTAAAAATCTGGCAAGAATTATTTTCTTAAATAAGGCGTAAAAGAGAACAGATGTGCTGTAACTGACACTTTGTTTCCCACTTTTACAAATTCTGTGAAAAGAGAAAAATTGATCGGGTTTATCAGATTATCCTGTTCATCGCAGCATAGCAAGGACAGAAAAGCCTGCTGTGGCATGTTAGTCCCTTGTAAGGGAAGACGGCCCAGAAGAACTGGGTCTGCGGGGAGCGAGAATGGTGCATCGTTTGGGGAGCGAGGAGACCGGAAGTTAGAAAGTTCTGCGCAAGAGACGAGGACAGGAGAAGAGGTGACAGTGACATCTAGGTAGAAAGCCACAAACACGAGGGAACGTCCATATTTCAGGGTCAGGATGGAATGAGAAAAATGGCCAAAGACAAAGACAGGCAGTTTAAGTCTGGAAATAATTATGGTCACGGGAAGACGACCGAATTCCATATTACCTTGGTCAACGTCTTGCAGAGGCAGCTGGGGGAGGTATTTGGGTTGGGTTTACTTTTTGGAGCTTAGCAACATAAATTTGTTGTCACTGATCTATTAAATACAATGGACACATGTTGGCAAGGAGGATTCAGCCAAGGCCTGGAACTTATTAAGGGACAGCCTATGAAATAATCGCCTAAATGGGCCCACTGCACAATTTTAATATCCCATGACAACACTCAATTGTCAAATTCAGCTAGAGTGTCCAGGATGCTTCAAAAATTAAGCCAGAAATTCCTAGATTTATTCTAGTTCGCTACCCCCTCCTCTTAAGTTAGGAACAGGAAATGCCAGTAAGCTGTGAGAATCTAAGTAAGAAATGAGAAACGAGGAAGAAAAAAGGATGGTCTAGCGTTTTATGAGACTTCTGCCGTTAAATCTGTAACGAATGTCTTTCACCTACCCTCGATAAAGAGGCAATGTGGGATTTTAATTGGACTTTTGGCTTTTCTTCATTTGATTTAAACCAAGGTAGAATTTCAAACAATAACACTGGAACACCTGGTTAACACGTTAGATGATATGTACAGTTGTAAATTGTGGTTTTAATAGTTGCTCTCTGGAGGATTTAAAAGGGTCTCATTGTTCTGTTTGGCAGATATTAAAAAAAATCACAAACTATTTGGGATTTAAGAGTCAAGCACATGACTTCAATGGAACTCGGCTCATGGAACTGAATCATTGACCCCGCTTGTGGCCAGTTTCTGCAGGAAGACTGTGGTCACTCGCGGGATTCACAAGTCCTCCCCAGAGTCGTTGTTCACCCTGAACTTTACAGAATTCTGTTCATTTCATGTTCCTAAGATGACAGAGAAGATTTTTAGGTCTAAGTGAAGAGGAAAAGCTCTACTACCAGCGTGCACACGTGTGTGTTTGTCTACGCTCATTTTTACACACGCTGTGTTGCGTCTAGGTGTCCAGTTAGAAGAGAGCAGAGTGCAATAAGTGCTTTTGCTGGGCTGTTCTCTTCTTTCTCTTTTTTGAAAAATAAATGTAAGTCCCCCAGGCCGACTCCAGTCTAATGCAGGCTCCTGGCTGGTTTTCTGTTCCACAGTGGCCTTTCCTCGTCAGCAGGGGTCTGGGTCTGCCTGGAAGCCTGAGGGGTTACCCCATATTTTAAAGTGACAGTTTTCAAAATGCCTGCATGACTTTTGCCCTTCCATTCCAGCTGTGGCCCCACCCTGCCCCTGCCTCCCAGCCCTCTGGGGCACGTATTTAAAACAAAGGCCTTGGTCTTACTGCTTCCCTGTGAGTGGATTCATGAACTCTGTAGAAATCACCACAGTGATCCACATTGTGGAGGAATTTGCCCACTTCCCCCGCAGCTTTGTCCTACCCACCAGGCTTCTGTCCCTGCCTAGACTGGAGACCAGGCCTCGGAGGCACCTTGCACTGTCCTAAGTGGGTTCTGTTGCTTGTGGCCAGGAGACACGCGGAGGAAAGGGCGAAAGGCTGAAAATGGAGACTGCGGCAGAGAGAAAACGAAAGCCGCCTCGTTCACGAGGACAAGCAAGGGAGCCAGGAGAATGTTCCCAAGCCCCTCATTCCGTGTCATGTTCTCACTGTGCTGTGGCTTGCGAGCTGAGGCCACACCCTGTCACGTAATCCTGCATGGTCTGTAGCCTGTAGGGAGGAGAACCCAGGGCCAGGTTCTGAACCCCCGGCATTCTTCTACCTTCTGTGGACTCTAGAAGAACCCTTGGCAAAAAAGAAAGATAGTCCTGTTAAATGGGAGCCTTCAAATCCCAGCTCCCCTGCACCTTGAAGCGCTGACAGAGAGAGTCTGAGCTACTGTTATTTGTGATCAGTTTGGTACCCTGATACCATGATGAGGGCTTTACACACAGCCAACATAGTGTCTTGCACACAGTAGGTGCTCCTTCTCACACAGCGTGTGCTCTTTCCTTGTCGTAGTGCACATGCCTCGTGTTTAGCTCAGTACCCTGAACGTAGTAGATGTTGTCCCAGTTTCCTGTTCCTCACACACAGCAGGCACAGTGCTCTGCACACAGTAGGTGCCTGCTGCCTCACCGCCATGGTACCCTATGTTCATTGACAGCGTCTCTCTGATCTCTGAGCACTCTGCCAGCTCCCATTCGGGTCCTGTGTTTGTGGCATCTCTCTGCTTCACAGGAGAACATGACGGGTGAGCTTGCAGGGAAGGTCAGGGGATTCTGTCACATCCTGCTGAGACAAGAAGTTCAGCATGAAAGAGCAAGGCAGTCGGACTGGAAGGGCAACTTGTTACCTGAGGAGCATTGTGGGGTGGAGCTTGCTCACAAAAGCCCTAATTGTGGCTGTACTTGGGTTGGAAATCCAAGCGACTTCCACAAGCACAGCAGGGAGGCCCCAGTGCACCTGTGTGGCCTCTATTTGCAATTCTTCATGAATTCCAGGGAATGGCACTGCGGCCTCCAGCAGTCCCTTTGGGCTGTCACGTGAGGGGAGAGGCTGAAGCTTAGGAGGTCCCTTCAGACCTCTTGGCTCCAAGCCAAAGCCAGCCAGCCCTAGCCATTTCTGCTTCTATAGGTTTTAAAACATTTTTTAAGTATTGTGCAGTTTGAAGTTTTTCATTTCTTATTATTTCCTTTTTCTTTTTTTGCCACTGGAGGTTGAGCTGAGTATCTTCACACTGAACTGCAACCCCAGCCACCCTTCTTTATTTTGACTACTTCCCCAGCTCCCTTCTGTTTTAATTTTGAGGCAGGATCCTGCCCGGTTGCCCAGACTGGGCTTAAACTTGAGATCATCCTGCCTCAGTCTCCCAGAGTACTAGGATTACAGGCATGCCCAGCCCTTACTATTTACCTTAGAACTTAGATTTTACTATGGAGAACTGATAATTTCAGGAATGAAGACACTACAGGGACAGCATGTTTCCATCTGCTTCAAGTCGGGTAGAGCCTCAACAAATCTCATGAAAACATCAATGCCCCAAGGTCAAAATTCAAAGATGACGTGGATTGCTTGACTTCACGTAGTTTACTGCTCTACTTGATTCTTGGCTTCTGAGTCTGAAAATGGAACCATAATGATGCTCTTCACAGGGTTGGGCGAAGCTTCCACAAGTTTTATCTTGGAAGGAACCGAGCACATTTCCAAGAGTTCAATAGATAGTGGACTGGCAGCTTCCCCGCTATGGGTGGGCAGGATGTGCTGGGTGCCCCTTTGGGCAGATAGATTTCTCAGTGTCATGACGACCTAAAATTTGTCAGTCAAATATTCTTTAGGTTTCAGAGCCTTTCACTGCTAATGCATTAGCAGCCTGAATTCTAAGACCTAGTCCCCAGGAGTATTCACTTCAATAAACAATGTTCTTGGCTGAAGTTTTCCAAAAAGCAAGTCTCATTGTTTTTCTCCATGAAGTTGAACATCTGGTTGTCTGGGAACTGTCCATCTGAGGCACCTACTAATGGATGATTTCTATTTGCACCCAGCTGTTGGGTGAGATGTGGACATTGGCTGGACTGCTGGCCCCGGAGACAGAGGTTTAGGGCTCTATTCTACATAAAGTTAGAGGGGTGTTTGCAGTGATGAGAAGGTATCCTGAGGCAGGTGGAGTGTTTGGAAGAACAGCTGGCAGCTTAGAAAACTCAATGGTGAAGGAGGTAGAACAGGAAGTGAGGTGGCACAATGGGGCAGGATGGGGCATTGAACCTTAGAGACTTTGGTTAGCAGGCAGGAGTGAGCCAATGATGGTTTGAGAGTAGATTGCTATTGTGAAGGCCGTGGCCAAGGAAAGTCCTATGAAAAATCACACAAACCCCCACTCAACCCACCTTGTCCTTGGCTAGTCTTGCAGCATCAGGGGCTGCAAATGTGTGGCAGTGGCCCAATGCCCAAGGGGAGACCGAGCATTTCTTCCTGTCATGGTATCTCAACAATGCATAGCAGCCTGCCTTCTCTGGTTCCTGTCGTGAAAGGATCTAAAGGACAACTCCTACCTTCAACCTGTCTCAGCAAGGGGAAGGACAGCTTTGCTTTAAGGGCAGCATGTATTACCTTGTGGAAGAGAGCTGTGGCCAACTCCAGGGGTCCAACTTGGGATCCCAAGGGAGCACTGTGTAAGGCTGACATAAAGTACGTGAGGGAAAAGCCCATCTTTCAGTCACAGAAAATAAAAACCTCAGAATGTCTGAGTAAAATATCTTCATGTGATTGGACCAGAGCAATCTTGACACCTTGAAAGCTCCAAATGCTTTTTATGTCTTAGCACCAAAGACTCCTAAAGGCCCCGCGACTTTATGCGTATATTGTTGTCCTGGTTACTTTCTGTTTGCTGGGACATAATGCTTGATATCTACAGCTCTAGGTAGGACAGATTTATTTTAGCTCAAAGTTTCAAAAGGTCATAGTCCATTTACAGGTGGGCAGTTGGATGGTGGAATGGGGCCAGAGCTAGAGAGAGAGAGAGCTCCTCACATCATGGCAGAACAGAGCCAACTCCAACACACATCCAACACACATCCTTCCAGGTCAAGCCCCAAGTATCTGCCTCTTTTAATCAGGCCCCACCACCCGACAGGATGCAGTATCTATAGGTAAGTGAGGCTTTTGGGGAATACTCCAGATCCAAACCACAACAGTTGTTTCCTGTATGTACGTACATGTGTGCATGTGTTTATGTGTGTGTGCATATGTATCTACACTTGTGTGACATAGTGAGGCTATGTGCGCAATTGTATGCATGTACTCATATGTATGCATGTGTGTACATGTTTAGTTATCTTACAGGAGTTACTGAATGCCACGTGAAGTGCTGTGTTCAGCCTTAGGCAGGACTGCCCAAGACAGCGCCCTGGCAGCGGTGTTGCTCAGAATCTTCTACGCTTGTGCTGTTTTCCTTCCGTTATTGTTTCTTTACCAGCACTGGCTAAGATCATCGGCGGCGCGCCGCTCAGCCACGTGGCTCCAGCCCTCAGACTTCTAACCGGAGCCCCTGCTGAACTCTGATACCCTGTCCCGGTCCTGCCCTTGGCCTTCCTTCTGCGGCACCCATGGCGCTGGTTCTTGGTGCTCTTTCCCCTGTCTCCAAGGAGCTGCCTCTGTCCGTCGCCCATGCTTGGCCTAGTCCTAGCTTTGTCTTCCTGTTCCACTCTCAGGAGCCTTAGACAGCTCACCAGTATCTTTCTCCAGCGTATCACCACCATCACCAAGTGCCTCTAATCTCCTGAGTTCCCTCCTCCCCTTTCCTCGACTTTTCCTCCTGCAGCCAGGGTATCTGATGCCCAGGGTCGCGGGCACAGTGTTCCTCCAGTGACATATCCTTAAGGGATTTCTCACCACTCTCAGAGTTCAAGAGGACAATTTCACTCCACCCTAGGGCTTCTGCCAGCCCCCTTCCCAGCCTGCCTGCAAGCCAAGGTCAACCCTGCTCTAGCTGACTGCTCCAGAGGCTCCCTGGCTCTGGGAGTCCCTCCCACCACCTTGGCCAAGCTGCTCCCCTCAACTCTGGGCAGCGATCCTATTAGCAACCTGTCCATCCGGACCTTGCGCCTCAGTTCTCTTTTCTCTCATAGCACGCACGGCCGTTGGGCATCACAGTGTCTGCCTGCCTACTTTCTGCTCACCAGGCGCTCCGCCTTGGCTATGCACAAGAGGGTATATGAGCTGGATATTTGGTTTGGAGTTTCAACCCATGTACTTCTCACCTTGTAAAGCTGGTATGAGCAAACAGCATGCTGTGTTCTGGATGAACGGCTTTTATCTTTCTCAGTCTCATGTTCTTCCATGCAGACGTGTTAGGACATCACTTCACCTGTCTTGTACTAGAGGACTTGTTGGAGCAGAGTTACTTTTAAATCTGCTAGGAAAAATTGCAATTTTCCTATCCCAGCCAGACCAGGTGGTCGAGAGAACGCAGCCCGGGCGGTGCCGCGGTGAGCCAGCAGCCTGGGCCTGGGCCAAGCGCCCCAGCAGCTCACTTCCAGGCAGTGGATGCCTCGGCGCGCATCCTCACCTGGGTGTGTGGGGCTCGGGCACGTTTCCTGGGCTCTGGCCCAGCAGCTGCGCTCCGGAGGTCATGGCTGCTCAGCACTCCCCTTCCTCTTCCTCCGCTAGCATTCCACTATCTCCTTCTCCCCTTCTCCTCCTTCTTCGGCTCCTCCACCGTCATCTTTTCCCCCTCTTCTCGGCCCCTTTCCTCTTCTCTCCGTCTACTCTTCCTACTCCTACTTGATTTTTTCTTACTGTTTTTCCTCCTCCCTTTTATCTTCCTCCTCCTTCTCTTTTAATAAGATTTATGTATTTTGATGCTGGGGATTGAGCTCAAGCCCTCACATTGAGCCGCAAACCCAGGCCATTTCTGACTTTTGATTTTTGGAACAGGGTCTCATTAAATCGATAAGTTGCACAGGCCGAGCTCAAACTTGTGGTCCTCCTGCCTCAGCCTTCCAGAGCTCTGGAATTACAGGCCTGCACTACCAGGCCCTGCTCATAGTATCTTTATTTCAATGCTACTCGGCCTCCCACCTGAAACAGAGTGATCACGCGAACTCTACCGCGCACAGATGGGGGAAACATTTTTTTTTCCTGTCCTGGAAGTTAAACCAGAGGAAGCAACTGTTCCACCGTTGAGCTTACTCACTGGCACTTTTTAAATAATTTTTTTTTTTTTCAAATTTGAGACAAAGTTTGGCCCAACCGCAGGAGCTGGCCTGATTCCGTGATTCTCCTGCCTCAGCTTCCAGCTTCTGGAGTAGCTGGCATTACGAGGCCTGTGCCACAGCGCCAGCCGCAACAGATCTTTGCCAAGGACCGATCTGCACAGGCGCCGAGACCCTCGCTAGCTGGCGGACCGCTCTCTGGCTACCAGTCGCTTTCTGTTTGCTCAGCCCTCTGCCCGCGTGGGGGACAGTGCGACTTCCTCGGGCACCTGGTTTCCTCTTCACCGCCCTTCCAGGCTTTCTAGTTGGTGGGCACTAAAGGAAACAGTGGACACCTGAATTACCGCGAAGTACGAGGGAATTTAATTAAGAATATACACATTAGAATTTCAGTGGGATTGCCCATTCCGTGTTACTTTATTAAGCCTTCTATCAAACCCTTTTTTATGTATATCAGTTGATATACAATTAATCTGTTCTCTTGTGAGGAAAAAGAAAGAGCACCTAAGGTGAAAGAAAAGTGTCAGATGATAATAATTATAAGCAGCTGTTCACTCGGAGCACCTCTGGCCTACACGGGGGGCGCTGTGAGCTACCACTCCTCACAACAGCCCACCTCATTAGACTTGACCTTCCCAGCTGGGGATTTCATTTGTGTTTTTTTGATGGGTTTGTATACCGCAAATCACAACACCGTAGGAAGAGGCAGTCTTTGTAGCTGTAACAAAAGAGCCAGCGAGTTTACAAAGAAGCCGCAGTTCCCTCCAGTGGCGGGGAGCCTGGGCCAGCCAGGTAACTTTTCAGCCACTGGCTGGGGCGAGGCGCACCAACGCCACCTCTGAGTCCAGATAAATGCGTGTCCTCGGCTTTGAAGCGCCTCCACTCCGCGCAGTCACCGGCAGTAAAAAAGTAATTGCCCAGTCTTGATTGCGCCTCTGAGCCCGATGACAGCCCACTTACAGCCAGATCTCCAAACCCGCCCGCAGAAGCCCCAATTCCCAGCAGCACTCGGTCCCCGTGCGAGCTGTTTTCCCGTGGACTGCCCAGGACAGACCGGCAGTGGCCGCCGTCAGACGCCCTGGACACTGAACAGATCCAGTGGGGGACGCCATGGAGGGATGGTGGGGTGGGGGAGCTTTTGGAAGATCTTCTCTGGATTCCTTCTTTTTCCCCTTCCTTTCCATTTATGTTTGTAATAAACTCACTCTCATACAATTAGCCTCAATTGTTTTTATATCTTCAGAGGTAATAATGCAGGCAGCCTGGGGAATACAGTAGTAATCCGTATACCTGTGTTCATTTACCCAAATCACTATGGTTACAGCCAGGGCAAACTGTTTACTGTGCGGATCCAAGAGCCTCTTCCCAGCTCCTAATGACCTTTCTGCTCCTCCAATAACATCAACAAACCAGGGAGGCTGCCCACGCCATTAAAGCCAATTGCCTCTCCAGTTACTGAGGGACTCGAGCGTATCCTCATTTATTTCCTCTCATCTGATGTAACTCACATGCCACTTTCTTGTCTTTAAAGAAGGGGAAAAACTGCGGATTATTGATTTGCTTCTGAACAGAAGACCAACCTAAAAGCCCCGATGAATTGTCACTCATTATTGAAATTACTGAACACTAATTAAACTGGCAGCTCAAATCCCAGCAGGCTACACTCATCTGAAGCTGAAATTCAGACACTTGGGCAGTGGAAGAGAGAGCGCGTTAGCAACCACTGGGATTGTAATAAGCTTTGCATTAATTTTTGCTTCTTAAAGGCACACAGCCCCGCTCACGCAGCTCTGCTGGCCACCACCCACGCTAAGGTGGAGAGGCTGGCCCTCGCCCTGAAATCCAGTCCTTGGAAGAATTTCTCAGTAACACTGAGCCCTGGTCTCCCGGCGAGGACAGATCTCGTAGCCGGAGACGCTCGTCAAACGTGCACGCGAGAGCAGCGGGCACATGAGAGGTCTGAGAAGGCTGCTGGTTCAGACGGCTTTGGTGGTGGACACCGAGTCAGGCTGGCCACGAGCAGCGATGCGGGCTTTCTTGGAGTCAGACAATGTCACACAACACTTCAATTCATCTGGCCCAATTCACTTTCTAGAATACGCCATGGCCTATTTTCACGGCGGCACAAATTCCATATAAATTATGCACGACCACGGGTAATCCAGCTTCCTTGGCTCTGCCCGAGTATCGTAGCCCCTTATTCGTGCAGTTTCAAAGGGGCCTGTTCTGGGGAAGGGTCTGGTCCCAGGCTGAAGTTGAGAGTTAACGTCCTGTCGTCGCTAGAAAGGCAGAGTAATTAGGCCTTGGAAAGGCCTCTACGTGGAGCCCAGGCACGCTCAGCAAGGAGCTGTTGAGCTTCTCCTCGGTCATAATCAGGCAAAGTAACCATCTGAGCTACCGGATATTTTTTTCTTTTCCTTTTTTTTAAATGGGGAAACTTGAAAAGTTTTGCTTTGTCTGTAAGAAGAAGAAACTAGAAGCAACCCAACTGCATCGACAGATGAAGACACGACAGGTAGAATGAGACACAGTAATACAGTGGGACAGTACTCAGCAGTGAAAACAAGGGATGGCATGATATGCCAAGCAAAAAATAAAATAGGGTTTTTTTGAGGGGGGCATCATTTAGTATGAATTGACTTAATTAGACTATTTTACCCTAAAACTGTGAAAAAATGTACATCTTTTAAAAGTCTAAGAGGATGTAGCTCAAAGAGGAATTGGAAACAGGGGCTTGTTGGGAGAGGGCTCTGGGGGTAGGGGCAGTGTAAGCCTGTCACGGGCAGTTCCTGACAAGTCACGTCACCCATAGGTGACAACACAAGCCACACACCAGTTTTAAAAACCTACTGTTTCGGAGATTTGAACAGTTGAAATTCACAAGTCTTTGTTGGAAGCTGGCGTGAGTCTTGCTGGCTATTGTCTAGCACAGAGTCTAGGCGTGCGGCTCACATGGATGGCTGTCGTGACGAGGCGGCCCGGGCTGGGTGCAGCTGGCTTGTCCTGGAGCAGCCTCCAGGGGGTGGCTACAAGCGTCCTCCTTCTCTGATACCACAACAAGCACTTTGATGGCCAAGCTCTTTGAGGCCTCCAGAGGGACCCTGTAAGCCTTGTGGTGGAAACAGGGCCCAAGTGATCCCAGGAGTTCCTGTCCTACCTAGCTGGCCAGGCAAGCACACAGAAGTCAGGCTGTGGGCAGCAGGGTACCAGGCTCGGGGACAGCAGCTGGGCCCCGCAGGCCTCGCGTTTGGCCCAGCTGCCTGACCACGTGCACACTGCTCACCCTGGCACTCTCTTTATGCCACCCTGCTGCCACCCTGAAGATTCTATGACACCATCGTTCTCTTTTTTAAAGACTGAGCATGCAACCGAGGACCTTCACACGGAGCTATATCCCCAGCCCATTTTTATTTTTTTGATTTCTTAAATTGCTAGGTTGCCCAGCTGGGCTTGAGTTTGCTATGATCTTGCCTCCCGGAGTGTGGGGATGACAGGTCCCCACCAGGCCCGGCTTCATCTCTGTATGACACAGGTAGCACCTCACATGTGCAAATGTTTAATAAAACTTTGGGTGTTCTGACCTTCGACCTTGGGGTTTCCTCTGTTGCTCTGCTCTGAGGTATGTGCCACTTGGCAAGGTGACCGTGTTCATGTCGTGCTTCCTGGGAGGGCTGAGGCAGTCACACAAGTCTCTGCATGGGCCACACACCCTTTGTACCGCCGAGAGAGGAGGCAGTGTCGTCCAGAACTCTGCCATGTCCCCCTTTCCACAAAGTTCCCTTCCTGCTTGTTTACTCATCGTCTTCACTGGGATTGTGACAGAAACCGTGACATGCCACTCTTTGAAGGCATGCCCAGCTCCATGCTGTTTTCTTTCTTTCTTTCTTTCTTTCTTTCTTTCTTTCTTTCTTTTTTTTTTTTCAGTTTCACCAGGTAAGTGTCATCTTTAGTTTATTTTCTATTGTGTCCTGTCATTCAAGGGTCTTGCGGAATTGCATCTTCAGTTTTGGTCACAGTGACAGCTCACACTTACTGGGCCTCACCAGGGCCCCAGCGACCTCTTTCTGAGTGATATGCGTGATATCCCTGACACACATCTGCTGATACCTGTATGCACACCCAGATACCCATCCAGACAGCACAGGTAGACACACACATTCAATCCATTTAGTATCATTTTTAATACTAAAATATTAGCATTATTTATTAATATTAGCATTATTTGTGTTGTTAGTAACAATTAGTATTATTTTTCATACATGATCTACAAAGAAGTAAACTTCTTGACTACAATGACACACCAATAATTAGAACAGAAAGTAAACAGAGTCTGTCCTCGTGGTGCAGGCCTATAATCTCAGTGCTCTGGGAGGCTGAGACAGGAGGAGCCCACATTGAGTCCAGCCTGGAAAAATAAATTTTACAGAGCAAAATGGAGCCAAGAGAACATAGGCTCCATGGATATTGCAATTTTTTTTTATAGTCATTACAGTTAGCTCAAAAATGAAGTTTTTCCCATTAGCCAAAGAGATAGCAAAACAGATTCAACCTGACCCTACACAAAGACCCTGACTACTTGGGAGTGAGGTGAGCTGTGGCATGATAAATGGCAGATGCCCAAGTCCATGCTGACTTCCAAGGCCTCGCATGTCAACAGCCTGGCCGGTATAGTCTGGCCTTGTGAGTATCTCAGAGCTAGAAAAAATGATCAAGGCAGAGAATTATACTTAACTACTATAAATTATTTCTCTTCTTAAAAAAAACCAAGTCACATATTTTGTGTTCACATGTAGTTGTTTCTGTGTGATCATAATATTTTGTCCTCTTTTTCCTCAATTGGAGGGAGCATGTTATCTTTTACTTCTAATAACTTAATGGAAACTTTAAATATTCTTAATATAGCAAAACCTAGCTGTGCTGAGTCAATGGGTCTTAGCCCACCATTGTTCATTACAGAGCTGTTCTCAGCTGCTCCATCATTGCCTGAAATCTACTATAGTCTTCTCGGTATTTCTCTCTTAGCTCAGGGCACCATTAATATTACAAAATACTTCAGACTGAGGGACGTATGCCTTGGATATGTCTTTTCACACAGCTCTCAGAGGCTGGAAGTCTCAGATCAAGGGCTAATTTCTGGTGACACGCACTTCTGGGCTATGGATGGCTGCTGTTTCACGAGATCCACACAGGCTTCTCATTGCTCGTCGTGTGCACGTGAGAAGAGCAAGTGGGTGGGTGGTTTCTTTTCTACAGAGGGCACTTATCCTATTGGGTGGGAGTCCCACCTTTATGACCTCATATAACCTTAATCAATCCCTTAGCTGCCTCCCCATCTGTAAATATAGGCACACTGAATGCTCGTGACT
Organism: Ctenodactylus gundi; assembly: GCA_004027205.1. Taxonomy (NCBI): domain Eukaryota; kingdom Metazoa; phylum Chordata; class Mammalia; order Rodentia; family Ctenodactylidae; genus Ctenodactylus; species Ctenodactylus gundi. Next base: position 440,354 of record PVKB01001150.1, read on the forward strand.
CAAGTACAAATTCAGAGGAAGATACAAACACCTAGTCCATAATAGTGCTATTGTTATTACCGGATTATATTAGTGCTTTGTTGTTATTTCATTATTATAGTTATTATTCTATTTTGATGTTAGTTTTTTTTATTTTTTCCTGAATACATTTACCTATTTTTTGCTGTTCACCTGCAACTCCTGATATTCAATGCTTCCTGTTCACTCCTCCCCTCCCCCCGCCTTTTTTTCTTGTTGTGTTGCTCTCTAAATATTTTCAGCAGGGATCCGGCTTCCAGATTCCTTCTCTGTCTGAAAACACCACTATTTAACCCGATTCTTTAGTGGTAACTTAAAAGGACGTGGGGTTGTGGGTCCCTAATGAGCTCTCTTCTGCGCTGTGGACGTGTCACGCTGCCTTTCCCTGGTTCTGTCCAGGCTGATGAGCGGTCTGTCATCCGCCCGATGGTGGCTATTTTGCAGGTCATCTGTTTTGCCGCTGGCAGCCTCTATGCTTTTCTCCGTTCCTTTGATACCCGTAGCTACATTGTACCATGTCTAGGCATCATAATCGGTCTTGGCATTCAGGTGGATTTTTAAATCTAACTCAATCCATGCCTTGATTATCGTCAGTCCCAACATCAGCTCCGAATCACCTCTTCTGTTCTCTCTGGATCCCAGCAACGATCTTCCCGGCCCACCTCTTTCCCCTTTATTGTTTTTCATGCTTCTGTTTCTCTGACTCTGCACTACAGTCTGTGTTGTTTTCCGGGTTCTGTCTTTCAGTTCCTTAATATTTTCATCCATTCTTCGTTAACTGTTTAGTCATTTACCTAGTTTTTCTGCAATCACACTTTTATTTTACAGTCTCTAGCGGGTTTTGCTTTTCCCAGCGATGTCTCATATTGTAGCCACTGAGTATTTTGTCACAACTTCTTGTTATTGTTCCATATATATTAGTCTATTTTTTCATCTCTTAGAGGCTGTTTCACTTACTTTCAAATCCTTTTGACTTGCTCTGTTATCTTACGTTTGCTCAGTCTGTTGATTCATTTGCCACACTGGGTTTCCACACTTGTGATTGTACTTCGAAAGCCGTGTTCCTGAGATGATTTTCCTCGAGACTCTGAGCTACCTCAATATTCCTATGAAATGAACTGTATTCCTTTTGCCCACCTCACATCCTTGGGGTGTTTCTGACAACCTCATCCTCAGCTGCTCCAGGCGGCCCCTACTTTCACCACCTCTGTGTGGAACATCTATAGAATCTCAGTTGTTCCTTCCAAAATATATGCTGACTGGCAAGTGTGAGAAATTTATGTGGATGGAATTTATGTGAATGGAATCCAGCAGCTAACTGTCTCCTTTGCTTCTCTCAGGAATCAAATTCTGCAGCATACATTATGATGCTGCAGTCTTCAGGACCGAGCTCTGTTGCTCACTAGTGGCTTTCCAGTAAGTTGAGCCCCACCCTGAGCTCCCTATCCCAGGCCGACAGACATCTGGGAAGGGCTGTAGCCAGGTATAACTACCTTCTCTGTGTTCAGACTCCACCTGAGCTGTGCGTCTGAACTGACTTGTGTTTCGAGCTTCCGGCCCCTACTTCAGACTTGGCCTAAAGCGTAAGAAGAGGATAATTTGATCGACTGACGACTCTGAGAAGAGTATAGTGGAAAAGCAGCTTCCAACAAACAGGAAAATCTTCCATCCCGTAAGTGGGGCAAAGAATTGTGGTCCTGATGCCTCGTGAATGTCAGCTACTAATAATGGGGTTCAATTTAGGTATAATAGTTTATGAATTTTTTTCATCCCTTTGGCCTAAGTGCCCCTCAGGAAGTAAGATAATTTCCAAGTTAAGGAGGAATGACAGAAATCTGGTGACTTTCCATGTGCTCCAAAGGTAAGCCGGCTATTTTCTGCCCACAGAGGCCATTTTTATGCCTTTATTCCTTAACAACAACAAAGTCAAAACTTTGTGTCCAGAATAAAGTGTTGTTAAAGCAGCAGGTCAGTCTCACAGAGAGCATCCAGTCTGGTTGAAAGAAAGTGTTCACATGGACAGGAGGATTGCCAGGGTCAGACACGGGCGAGGCCAGCGCACCTGTGCCCTCCTTCTCCGACTTCAGCTGTTGCAGTCACGTCCAGGTGCCTACAGGCTGGTGGTTGAAGAGATAGCAGGAAGTGCTTGATGATTCCATGCCAAGGCTGGTTCCTGAAGGTGCTGAGGACCTTCCAGAGATCCGCAGGTCATGTCTGTCTTCTGTAAGATCAGATAGGCCGTGCAAGAACATGCCCATTGGACAGAAAGGCCCAACTGCAAGGTAGGCCGGGCTGTTAGAGGAGCACAGACAGGCACAAAGTTAATCCAGAAAGAGACGCTTGAAGGCAGAGTTTAAGAATTAAGATAAAATGCAACTCTGGCAGCCGCTCAGAGCAGTGTTGATGGGAGCCTGGAGAGAGGTTATTCAAGCACTTGAGAGAGACTAAAGGCTTAAGTATAATCTTGGTGTTGTGAAGATTCCCAGCCCGCCCAGCTCCACAGCAGAGCCTGGCCTATGAGTCTGGTTCCGGTCTCCAGGCAGCGTGCTAGAGAGGAGTGGGCACTCAGCTGTAGCCAGGACATCCACCCGACCCCTGGCTAGCATGGTGCCTGGGTTCCAGCCTCGTACCATCCTCAGAGCAGGGCTTGGGGAGTGAAAAGTTCTTTGAAGACAGACAGCTTGCTGTCCCACTTGGGTGGCATAACCCGCTGCCACACAGAGACTCTCGCTCCAGGACAAGCCCTGGATAAGCCGGACCCTGAGCAGCAGTTGCCCTGAGCACTGGTGCTCAAGTCCCTTGAAAGGCGACTCTGTTTTGCAGAGCATCTGACAGCTGCCCTTTACAGCGACAGCAAAAGGTAGTCCTGAAAGACAGCAAGAGGAAAAGAAAACAATCTTTCCAATAAAGACTGCAGGCTGTTCTAGAGAAAAGAGAAAATAAAAGATTCTTACGGGTCCCCAGAGACCTGAGGATTATAAAAAGTAGCACTAAAATTTTCCCCAGGCTCTTTAGTGAGGGGGAGGGGGGCACCTTGACCCCATAGATGGCAGAGAAACTGTCCCAACTCTCACTGTTGTCACTGAACGGTGAAAGGGAGGATTTCTTCGTGTTTGTGCCACCCCAGCCCAGGACTCTCCGACCTTCTGAAGGAAAGGGAATATGTGTGGGATACACAGAGCCCCAAAATGAGCATGAACAGACAATCCCAACCCTTAGCAACCCCCAGGTGAGGCCCATCTTTTGGTGACCTACTCACACAAAAGGCTGAGGCAGCAAGAGCCTGTCTGGCTGGCCTGTCTCCTGATGGAGCACCTGGTGGTTCTCGGCCTCTCACCCCCACAGGCCCCTTTGAGGCCACCACAACAGCTTTGCTTCTAGCACAGGCCGTGGCTCAGAGCTGCTGTACACCTAGCTCAAGGTCATGAGGTCACATCAGGCCTGTGTGCAGCAGGTAGCGAGCATCTCCTGTGAGTCATAGGAGCTGCCCGTGATCTGTCACCCTTGGGCTAACCTCTAACAGATTCTAACTTCTGCTCTCATCCATGTGTGTTTGCCTCTGATCTTTACCAGGCAGGGCAACATGCTGAACTACACAGAGATCATGACTTTTTTTCCATGAGGATGCACATAGCCGAAACGTCTCCTGGCAATGTCCTCTGAATATACTAAACCAATCAAATCCGCAGAGCTGGAGTCTGAAAGCTGGGCGTCCCAAGACATGAACAAATGGGGATTTTAAAAGAATGTGGCTCACCTGGAGCCAGGTGGATGTGTGGTTTGTTCATCCTGCAGTAGCCTGGCTTTGTTCTAGACGATGCCCTCTCGAAAACTATTGGTGGGGTCTCTCACAGAAGCCCTGGGGCAGCTGGAAGGCTCTAGTACCAGTCCAGAACTGTTTGAGGTATCAGAAGCCGCCACAGGCTGGCCGACAAGGGCCAAGACCCCAGAGAACTCCTGCTTTGTTATTTCACTTCCTGGTATCATCATCAGAAAGGACCCAATGTATTACCTGATGACTGCGAGGATAGCACCTGCAGGGCTCTGGGCCTGAGCAGTCTAGGACTGTGTCTAAGGCAGAGCCTCAGGGGCGGGACTCAGTGAGGCCGAGACCGAATGGGAAAATGGAGAGTCTGCAGGCAGATCCGTCACGTCCGAGAAAGAAATGCGGGTTTTGTTAGCTGTCACTGTGCACAAGCCACAGAAGAATGAGGAAAATCACGTTATGTGCTGTTTAGTGCAATGTACAGTTATTATGATCATGTTAAAATGTACTTAGTGTAAAAATCATCCATGAGCTCTTGTTGCTTGTTTCCATATGAGATCTTTGGAATCTGGTACTTGTCTTACACTCAGAGTGCCTCTCAAGTCGACTGGCCTCTGTAAGCGCCCAGGAGTGGCTGGAGGCCAGGGGCTGCTGTCTTGTGCTGCGCCGTTCTGGAGGACGCAGTTATGACACAGCAGCATTTATACTGGCATTTCCCAAAAGTGCTCCCGGCCTGTTGATCTCCCATTTCTCTGTGCACACAGGAGCTGTCTGGCTTAATGCGTTGAACGGTGCACCCTTATCCACGAATTTATTACGTGCACTTGCATGTCACGGGCCCAAGGCAAATCCTTGCAGAAATCTCTAAACTTTTGTGTCTTTGATGCAGCTAGGTGATTTTCAGGTTTATTAGGTCACAGAACAAATGCATCATGATCTGATATAATATAACATTATACAATATTCCACAGGATGTGTGCCTTGGCACACACTTCGGGGGCTTGTACTTGAGGGCAGCAGATTTCTAATCGGTCGTGGTCGTTACACCATCATTTCAGCTTCAACTACCAGCATCCATTCTAATAATGGAGCCTTGATTTGCTTGTTTGTTCAGCACACATCAACCTCCCTGAGGGCCAAGTGTGCTCAAAGGGATAGGACACAGTGGTGGTGTCCCAGACAAAGTCCCCAACTGGCCTGATGAGGAAGACAAGCAGTCAGAAGGACATAAGGATTATCAGAGCTTGAGGTGAAGTCTGGGGAAGGGGGTCGTCTTCGATATAGGAGACCAAGACAAATGCTTTGATCTTTTGCGAAAATTTGCTGAGATTATCTCATGGCAAGGGTCCATCTAGAGTGGCCAGCTGCTCATGTGAATGCCCAAGAGGCACTGGGCACTGTGGCTTTCTGCCATTCAAGGTTGGTGGCTTCACACTGGTCATGGAAGAAAAAGGCAGCACCCAAATCATAATGACATCTAGCCAAATCCCAGAGAACTAGGAGTAGTCATAGACAAAGGGCAGGAGGAGTTTGAATGTTTCTAAAATATGTGTTTAATTATCGGGGTCTGGGGAAATTACTGAGTCCCCCCACTCCCGGACACCTTCATGGTCTTTTCCTTCAGACCTCCTGTGTGGGAACTCGGAGCTGAATGATGCAAATGATAGATCTCTCATGTCTTTTCTTTTTTTTTTTTTTTTTGGCTGAGAAACATGAGGCAGCTGTCCTGTGTGCTACCTCTACTAAGGGTGATCTACGGTTCCATTGCAGAAGCACCTGTCATGGAGGAGAGCCCCAGGAACAATCCTCCATGTGACACTAAAGCAGTGACTCACCTTGCCCCCGGCCCATGCTCAGAGCTCTGCAACCAAAGAGAAAGAGAAGCCAACCATGGCAAGTTCTTCTTACTTCACACATCTCATGCTGTACCTCTGTTCTTCAAATAGATCTATTTCCAGTTGGACATAAGGAGCTTAGTGCTGCTTGGTTCTGAAGGGCCTGCCTGCACTTCAATGTCACTTGTCTATCATAAGACTGGCAAAGAAAAAAATGCAATTTGTAATTTGCATTTAAAAGTAACTTTTAAAGATTTTCTTGAACGTCATTTGTAATAATAAAATCAAAGACTCTAAAGCATAATGCACCAGGCAAGCATAAAACACAATATGATGCATGAACCAGTACAAATACATACATTAACACACACACACACACACACACACACACACACACACACACACTGAGTTGCTCCAGAGCCGTTCAAATTTCAGACTGGAAGGTAAAGCATTTTTATGGTATAATTCCAAATACATACTTTTAAAATATCATAAATAAACATTTATCTGAAGTAGGTAAAATACCACCAAAAATGTTCATTTAATCCTTCACTTTTCTGGGCTGTTGGAAAGGAGAACATGCAATTTTGAAAGCACAGATTCACCTCCCAGAGATCCAGAAGAGTGTTGGGCTTGTACCAGCCACTTTCCTACAGTACACTGTGTTTCTAATATGAGTGTGTACATTATTACTTTCAAAACAAGGTCCTGCCAGGCCTGGTGATGCAGGCCTGTAATCTCAACACTCTGGGAGACAGAGATAGGAGGATCTTGAGTCCAGCCTGGGTAACTTAGTGAGAATTTGCTTAAAAAAAAAAAAAAGGAAAGAAAGCAGGAGATAAATCAAAAAGATTGGACATGTAACTCAGTCGGAAGCCCTGGAGTCCTGGGTTCAGTACCTAGACCATCAAAACAAACAGGATTTTGTACTTTGCAACATAAAACGGAACAAAATGACCTCAGCCACCCTACAGAAGAAGGCCAGGTTTAGTTTTTGTGTCTGAAGGTATCCAGAAGTTCTGTCCATGGGTTTTAGGTGAGTGTGCCTCAGATTAGCCATTCCTCTTTAGAGAAGACCATTCAATATTGTGTTTCTTCAGACACTTTAAATGCAGAAGTGAGTGCGGGTGGGGCAGTGGCTGATGCAATTTCTTTGGTGAAAACTGCTTGTCTAGGGAAGTCCTACCATCGCTGTGTCTCAGCCATATATGTTGTCTTAACCACAACTTTCTCATTGCTGGGACAGAATACCCAACATCCACAATGCAAGAGAGGAAATATTTATTTTAGCTTTCAGTTTCAGAAAGTCTCAGTTCATACAAGGGCAGCTGGCAATGGTAGAGCTGTAGCCAGAGGAACAAGGCTCATAGCATGGCAGACAGGAAGCCAATTGTGTGAATAGCAAGCAGGTGATCAGGTGTCTCTGTACCTAGGTGGAGGCTGGAGCCTTCCCAGGAAGAAGCCATGACAACGTTTCTTCTTCCTTCCTTTATTTAGTTGACGCCACCAGTTGTGTTGCCACCTCCATGATGGTGCCCTTCCTGGTCTTGAAATCCATCACACACACCTGAAAGTTCTGCCTTGGGCAATTCCCAGTCTCAAAAAAATTGACATAATCTCTCCCCCAAGCATTGTAACCAAGCCCCAAGCATCTGCCTCTTCCAGCCAGGCCCCATCTCCCAACAGCACACGGTTCCATAGATATTCTACTCCATCCGAATACATGAAACTCTTGCGAAACATTCCACATGCAGACCACGACTGATGTCTATAGTGTGCTTTTGTGTACTGAGACAAAGGTGCCCTTCCAGGTGCACATCCCTGCACCATCGACTGAGCCTAGGGAACTGAAGAACGATGGGTTCTGAACCAAAACCTCCCAGCATTCCACTGCAGCGGCCCTCCGACTGTATCCCCAGGGCCAGCTCCCCACCTCAGAGCAGGGCAGAGGCTGAGCCAGGGTGAAGTTCCTACCTGAAATGGACGGCTACTTTATCCCCTGAGCTGGGTTCTGGAAGTAGTCTTGGGCCTTCCTTGGCCAGGCCATGTGGCACAACAGCCTTGCCCAGGCTGGGAGACCCCCACGTCTGTGTCAAATACACACACAAACCTGGTCTGTGCACACCTGTGATCACGCAGGAAGCTGACACAGGAAGATGGCCGTGAGGTCAAGGGCAGTCGGGGTCACATGGTGAGTTCAGAGCCAGCCCAGACGAGAGAAGGAGACCGTGCCTCAAAACAAAGCAACAAACAAATGAATGAATTAATTAAAGTAAATAAAAAACAAAAGCACGTAGCATAGGGTACATGCCACATGGAGAGGGAGGGAGTCCCATTGTCAGGCCCCAGGAAATATGTTAATGCCTCCTGCTTTCCCTTGGCTTTTTGTTGGAGAGTTTTGGACACTCATGAGTCAGATGCTTTCGGTCACACAGATAAGCAAGTTTCACTTCAAATACCAATCCTACGCATCCCTCAGAACACAACCTACCTTCCCTCATCTCACGGCAAGGCTTCAACCTGCCCTTGTGGGACATGCATGTTACTGGTCCCAGGGCTCCAGGTTACAGCCCCTGCATCTGGCCAAAGCATGGATGCAACAGCAGCTACTGCAAATGGCGCGCCAGCCCAGAACGTGGAGACTTCTCTGTCGGGCTATAGCTGGTTGCTCGTTTTGGCTTCACTCTTCAAAGACCAAGTTGTTGATAGTAATCTCTGTCTCTCAGGCTTAACAGCAGGTTTGTTGAGAGGAGCACTGGCACAGTGTGCACTGGGCAGTGTCTTTCGTCGGCTTAGGAGGGGACTTCCTGGTTGTCCTCATGGAGGGTCTATCTGAATTTGCGCAAGGCAGATCATCCATGGGCATCTCCAGCTTGCCAACATGTGCATACTGTCTCATCTTTCCCGGGCTGAATGAGGTCTATGAGCCGAGTCTACCTAGGGGCAGCTGGGGGCAGGAGCTGCTGCCCCACAGCTGCAGGCTCCCTCAGTGACAGTGCCCACCCTTCAGACACCATGTTCTCTGTCCTTCTGAGCTTCTGATTTTTCTAATCCTAAGAAGAGATCAGCAAACACAAGTCACTGAGCATTTTGTCTGAAGAGAGCTAACACCTTAGGTGACCGTTAAACCCCAACTGGAGGCCTGACCGTGATGCTACTGGATTTGGGGAATTCAGAAGGCATTTGGTGGCTGATGGGCAGCTCCCAGCAGACAACAATATAGGACTGAAAGAAGATGTCCTCATGGCACCTCCCCCCCCCCCCCAACAACAAATAAACAAATTGTACCGACTGTCCAACAACAGGGGGAAAAGTCCATGTAACACGGAGAATGCGCTTTTCATCCCAACAAGAAGGGAAGTTGCTCTGAGTGTCAGGAAACGGTGGGGACAGCCAGGGACAGGGTGGGGTTCACGGGTCCCAGCCTTTGCAATCGGAGGAAGGGGCGCAGTTCAGGGAGAAGCAGTTATCACCTAAAGGAGGGGCTCCTCCTGCACACCCTGGAGATCTCCTTGCTTCTCAGTCTCCCAACCAGCCCTTAAAAGTAAAACCCAAGAGGGAAAGAAATTACAGAGTCTGGATATTTGAGGAGGCACCCTAGGGACCAGCCAAAAGGGGCTCAGGCTCAGAAAATTGTGATTCGCACCCAGGGAATAAAAGTCTATTTCAAACCCAGAATATGTGAACAGAAAGAAAGAGAGTATTCTGAATGAGAGAAAGAGCAGGACACTTCAGATAAAGGATGTCACATATGGCGATGCCACAGAGGTTGGAGGAGGGAGCCGTGGTTCCTGAGGATCAGGCGTAGAACAGTCTCCTCCCGTCTCCACGTCGTCTCAACAGAGTCTCAGTCTACTTTTCTCATGTTTCTTCCTTGCTTTTCTGCATGTGATTGGTCCCCTTTCAAGAGGGGAACATGCACCCAGAAAACGTCTCTTTTTTCCTTACCAAGGGGACCGGGTGTGGTGATATATGGGTTTTGATAAGATGCATGAACTGAGCCTCTAGAAAAGGTGTATTCCACCTTT
>PVKB01001150.1:452500-480708 GCA_004027205.1 Ctenodactylus gundi
TCCTGATCTGAAGCCACCTTTTACATATTAAGGTTAGTCATAGGTCCTTTTTATTGCAATCATTTCCACCCAATCTGTTGTTTGACTTTTAAAGATTCTTTCATGCATTTGTTTTTCAGGTTACCCAGGGGATCAGGCATCTCCTGTAACAGGAATAAGAATTTACCAGGAAAAGTTACACTCAGCGCAGGGAATGGGATGAGTTAGAGGCTGATGCCTGGGAGCAGTAGGAGCTGGAAAAATCTGAACTGTTGTTTCACTTTCGGACTCCCTTTGGTCTCTGTATATAAATGTCGTGTGCACTTTTTCCACTTGGAACTTCCACGGTGTTGCCAAGTTACTGTTTGGTTTGCTTTTCCCTTTCCATTATAAATAATTTGGCATGGTTTCCATACAAACCTTCATCGTCTCTTCCAAGCTATTAGCACACAAACTCAGGGGCATTTCTACGTATGTCGTGAGTGTGAAGGATCAGGTACAAAGTGATTACAAGGTTCACACACTGACGGTGGACTGTCATTACCCTGTAATGTCAGCTGGCCATCCTTTGGTGACCATCGGCACTTTAAAGGCTAAATTACGTATTTTTATTAGTTGCTTGCTATTTCACTCTTTAATTCCTCTACAACTCTCAGATGAATACCATCTGGCCTTGGTAATTCATTACAATTTAATTTCTCAATTTGTTCCATCACCTCTTTCTTGATATTTCTATCAGTAAAAGTCTGCACCCCAAGTCTTTGTCCCGTCAGTGGGGGGATGCTGGACAGACAGGCAGCCTGATTGGAGGGACGCTGTGGGCCGTGTCTGGGATGAAGCACAGCCTGGGCTACTTTCTTGGGGTCCCCCTTCGTCATGACTGGACTTCCCAGTGGTCACGAGGGAGGAAGCCATGCAGAAGCGCAAGAAAGAGAAAGGAATGGTTAAACACTTGGTGATCGCAAGACACTGTCTTTTATGTATACAACAACTTGTTTTGAAGTTTTTCTTTCATCCCTCTTGTGTTTAGGTAATAAATGTAACCAAAGATCTTAGATCTGTAGCTAAACCGCAGGAAGCCAACATATCCACCTAAAACCGACAATTCCAATCTCTGCTCCTGACGCTTGCTTTTCCCCGTAGCACGTAACTGAACTCCTTGGACTGGCCATGGCACCGTGTTCCCATAAACATCAAAGAAGGGATGTTGCAGGGACAAGAACGTGACACAAGCGCAGAGTGCTGACGAGCCCTTCTCCCCTCCCGCGATCCAGCCCACTTGGTGCCCAAGGCTATGGTGACGAGGACGTGGCTGGCCAGGCTCCATGTCTCTCCCCAGGCTGGGCTTCCGTTCTGCCATCACTGACTCGATGGGCAATTTTATTAGTAAACTTTACATGACGCAGTTGGCAGCTTTTTGCTACAACAAAAAAGTATTTTTAAAAGTACATTTATGGGGCTGTGGGGATATCTCAGGGGTTAGAGTGTTTGCCTGGTGTGTACAATGCCCTGGGTTCTATCCTCCAGTACCTTATTAAAAAATTAGCCTAGGTTGCTGATGAACACCTGTGATTACACAGGTAGCTGACACAGGAAGATGGCCGTGAGGTCAAGGGCAGTCGAGGTCACATGGTGAGTTCAGAGCCAGCCCAGACGAGAGAAGGAGACCGTGTCTCAAAACAAAGCAACAAACAAACCAATGAATTAATTAAAATAAATGAAAAATAAAATCACATTTATGCTGGTAAGGTGATTTAAACCCTTCTTGATGTAAGTGTTATCTTGGAGAATGGAGATTTGCCACATCCTCTGAGGAACAACTCCAGCTCCTGGGGCTGCCTCCGTCCTCTCCCTGGTGCCCTAGGCGGCATGAGAGCTGCATGTAGGAGGATGACAGTGTTCTGGCAGGGGTGACTATGTGGGTGTAAGTGCCTCTTCCCATGTGTACATGTAGGGGGCATGTGCATAGGTATGTTCATATGTGCAGTTGTTTGCATGCATGGCAGCATCAGTGTGTGCCTCTGTAAAAGTGAGAAATGGGTACCACATAAGGGTGTGTGCAGGAAGCGTGGTACATGTTCTGTAGGAAATGCAGGCTGGGTATAAGGGTGATGGTGGTGAGAAGGTTGAGCTGGTTTTTGTGAAACATAGGTCCTACACACAGTAGGTCGGCGGGCATCGGCACTTACACCCCAGAAGACCCCAGGTGCTGAGTGCCAACAAGACCTTCCCACCTCACTCCTCAAAGCCCCCCTCATCAGGGTGTAAAGGAAAGGCAGGTGGCCAGGTGTGTCCCAGCTTCGTACCTTCATACATGATTGTAACCTTAGACTCTGTTACTTTATCTAAAGAACAGCATTATCTCCTTCCCTGTCATGAAGATAAAATAGGTCCTTTTTCTGCCACATCATAAGAACTTTCTCCATCCAGTCAATAATCCCCGAGAGACCTGTATGTCTCCTCCTCAGAGACGTACGCAACCCCCAGCAGGCAGAGGTGGGGCTGCTGAGCCGGGATTGGCCTTGTGATGGCCTCTAGAGGATGTGCCAGGGAAAAGGCTCGGAACCACTGTTCCCAGCCGCCTCAGGGCTCAGGGAACGCAGGCTGTGGGGACATGAAAACAACCATTTGGGACGCTCAAAGGCGTGCTTCTCGTTTTGGTCCTGAATTTCTGTGCGGCTGGGGCTATCTCACCTCCGTCCTTGAGGCTGGTCACGGCCATGGCCCTGCACCTGTCGCTGTGGAAACCGAGCCTGGGACTTCTACAAGCCTCAGGCTCAGGAGAGCAAGGGGGCTGCAACAGGGCACGTGGGAGTGCCAAGGTCTGGGCTTCTGTTTTTGCCACCATGGTTCATAATTCTGTTTCTGCTCTTTGCAGATTTCAGTGTTAGTGTGTGGTAAGGTTTCTTACGAGAAGACAGCACACCCAAGTTTAAAGTAGAAGCTGAGGAGCCCCCCGAAAACCGCATGTGATGCTGATGTGAGAACGCCCGCTCTCTCTGTGAAGTTCTGCAGCCACCATTTCTGAGGAAATGATCTCAACAACGGTTTCAGTGTAGCCTTCTCTTAATTTTCTCTGCAATATACACGTGTATGAAGGGAAGAATTTTCCTCCAAACTACGTCACAGTGTACATTTGGTGGGTGTAAGTGTTGCTGCTTTACCAATATCAGTAATTCTGAAAGACTCATTCCCAAATCAGCTGTGAAGGATGGGATAGGAGTGTTCATCTGAAATCTAACTTCTGGCTTAATTAGCAAATCTTGATGAAATTTCTGGGACTACAGATTTTTAGCCACAAAACACGATTCATGTCCAGCTTTGGAAAGGCTATGTGGGTGGCAGAGAGGCAGGAGTCTAACCTCTGACCCTTGACTCCAAGGTTGGATGTAGACCATGTGAGCGCAGGGGTCTTGCAGGCCTGAGGTCCTCAGGGCCTGAGAAATCACAAACCCTTTCCAAAATTTGATTGAAGCAAGTTTCCTCTTGCCAGAGGGGTTCTTCTATGTACGGTCTTGGTTCCAAGACTCCCACAGATACCAACATCTATGCCTTATACAACATAGTGTTGTATTTGTGTGTAAGCTAAGCAATACTTTCTCCAGTATGGAGACACTGTGTAAATATTTTCATGCAGCAGATAGTTGAATCAGATGACAGACTGTCCCTGTGAAGCCCAGATGTCTTAAACTCTGTAAAGAACATACGACCGTGAATAGATTGGCTAACTCTTCCCAGAGGGAAAGGACTAAAGTATCATTTTTTTCTAAGCCTAGTTAAGATATCTTGCTAATCTTTTGGGTGTGTATATTTATTTATTTGTGTATTTATTTACTTTCCAGGGATTCCATCCAGAGCCTTTGCGCTGAGCTCATTTTATTTTTTAGTTTGAGATAGGATTTCTTCAAGTTATTAAGTTGCCCAGAATGAGCTCACCTTTGTGATTCCCCTGCCTCAGCCTCCCAGAGGGCTAGAATTACAGGCATGCACCACCATGCCCAGGTTGGTATAGCTTAGGCGAAACAAAATGACTCCAGCCCAAAGTACGAGGACACAAGCACGCCCCTGAGCATGTATGATGCCTTCAGGTTCAAATGCGCCTGAACACCACCCTTGGCTTTAGATGTAATCACCCTGGTTTAGAGAATGACAGCTTTACGGTTCAATAAAACACATCAACTGATTCGGTGCTCTTCACTAGTGGTGAGGAAGTTTTATATATTTTTCTGAGAAACAGGAGGAGATTATGGAATGAGGGGAAAAGAGAGGGTCTCCGTGGAGGCCGAGTCAAGGGTGGCTGTTGGGTTGTGCCCGGCCCAGCCGTTCTCTTTGCTGTGAGAAACTTGGACTTTGGCAACAAAGGGGCCAAAGGGGACAGTTTATAGAGGCTTTTTACAAATCCTCATGTGGAAGGAAGCAGAACTGTCTTTTGTGTTAATTCTCCACCCCCACCCCCCCACGTCCTCCCTCTCCCCACAATTTATCCTTTGCAAGCAGACAGGCTCCTGGCCTCTGGAGTGGAAGGGAAGGTGCCGGAGCATTGGGATGCGACAGAGGGAGGAGTAACTTAATTGTCTGACTCCTTCTGTGCTAGAGAATATCAAACAGATGAGGAGGATAAAACAAGCAGCTCAATAATTAATTTTCATGTTCCTCACTAGTGGGGCTTCTGCAGGCCCTGTGCCGGGATGATGAGAAAAGGTTGCATTCTGAAGTTTCACTCATTAGCTACTTGGTGTATGAAAATACCTGTATTTTCAAAAGGCGTAGTGACAAGAATGAAAAATCTCGGCTATTAAAAATATCCTGGTGTCAGGGACTTTTGTGAGAGAACAAAAACTGTCTGATTCCCTCAGATAAATAATGAAACGGATGGTTGTTGGGAGGTGAAGGGTCAAACCTCCCCTGTTGACTAAAACGCAAGGTTGACTTAAAAGATGTTCAGAAGTTGCTCAAGGAGCCACGCATTAGACTGGGTTTCCGCCTCCTAATGAAACCGAGTGGGTACCCTTAAATTTCTGCTGCCGCCGCCAACACATTCAAAGCACACAGGTTTTAATGGGCTGGACATCGGCTTTGACACGGGCCCTGCGAACCGCATGTATAATAGAGAGCGTTGGTGAATAATTAAATGGTGCCGTCCCAGCCTTGAGTTTATCCAGGGGTAAGTATTAAGATTTAATTAATTCCAAATTAACCGTCGAGCTGTCTGTCCAGAGGGTGGACGATGGGGCCGCCAGCACACCTGCTGCTGCCAGCCAGCCCGTCCCTGCCCAGTCTGCCCTGGCGCAGGGCTGAGAGGATTTTCTTTCTGGAATACTGAGTCGCCCAGCAGGCGTTTGTTCACAGCTTAGGATTCAAAACTGGGTAACGTAATTTTTAGCACAAATTGTTCAAATCATTCAAACACGCAAACATTTCAAGGTAATTTCTGCAAATCCCCATTGCGATCTAATTTCTTATTAAGCAGAATAAAGCTGTTTGGCATTGCAATTAATCAGTTTGGGGCTCCACGGAGCACTTGCTGCTGTGTGCTTCCCTCTTTTTTTTTTTTTTTTTCAAAGGAGTGCTAAGAGTCTCATTCTTTGGACTCAATCCCTGTGTGCCCATGCCCAGCCTCACACCCACATTGGCAGGACTCTTGGCCTGTCCGGCAGAGGTAGGCAGCAGAGAGCCGGTGTCAGCATCACGTGCCTTTGTGTATGTGTGTGTGCATAAACCTATGCTGGGAAAAATAGCTACATTTGTATTTTATTTAAAAAGCACACTCAGACAAAGGCTAAAATACTGTATCAATTATAAAATTACTCAACAGCTAAACACTGAGCAGGTCATAAATCATGTTTGTGAGCCCCCTTTTCTGTTCTGTAAATCTCTTGCCTACAAATGGTCCAACAAGGTGGGTGGAGAAAGGGAGGTGAAAACAGAGGGACGGAGGGGATGCCCCAGAAGAGGGGGTGGGTCCAGCCTGGCATTTCCACCTCCCAGAATTCTGCACCCACAGCAGCGCCCATCAGGAGACTTCTGGTTGCAAGAGCACCACACTCAGACCTTGGGATGTTCCCGAACAAATGTTACTTCAAGTCTAATAATTCTTTTCAAAGATTTGAATCTAATTTCCAGTTGGGACTGATCAATAGGCAATTTATGAATGACCACTATCATTCCCGGGGGCTTTGAAAGCCACCGCTGGGTAAACACTCGTTCACCAGTAATCACAGTTACAGGAGGCAGCACCACCATCAGGAACTGAAGAGGCAGAAGCAAAGCACGTGTTTTTATTTAACCAGAAAGATCTCAGTGAAGATAGGGCTATTATTTTAAAAGCAAAAAGGACTGTCTTTTGAGCAGAATGAATGGTGGGTCATAATTCTCTAATCCAACCTTAATTTTAACAAGGAAAATGATCTGTGAAAACGTTCCAGAGGGAATGCGAATTAGACCAGGTCAACAGTAGGTCAAACAGATAGGGTGCTAAAAATCCTCTTTACTACTTGGTAGTGCCTTATGCTAATTCGGTTCCCTTCTCTGTGATAAACAAAGTAAGTGGAAAGTAGCTTGCATCACACAATGATGGCTCCCCGAGCTACAATTTAATACCTATCTAATAATTCCATCCTATAGCATATCCAGTTCATTTAGGAACGACAAACGCTAAAGGCACGCAGGATTGGATCGCTTTCCCAGCCATGTGGGGGCGTTGCCTTTAAAGCAAAAAACTAGAATGAGGTGAGTGGATGAGACTCACGTGGATGGAAGAGAAGGTACTGTATGTCGTTGAGAAAAGTTCTAAAAGGCCAGGCACTGGAGGACACATGCAGAAGATGTCATGCTGTGCAGGGCTGTGCATCGAGGGTCCCGAAAGCAGTTACTCATGGGCAACATTGGCCCTAAAGATTGAGGACCTCATGGGGCCCAGTGGTGCACGTCTGTCATCTCAGGACTGTGGGAGGCAGAGGCAGGAGGATCTCAAGTGCAAGGCCAGCCTGAGTGATTGGACAAACTTGTGAGACTCATTTGCAAAATTGAAACCAAAATGGGCTGGAGATGTAACATTACGCAAAGGCCCCGGCTCCATCCCCCACACCACAAAAGAAAGAAAGAAAAACTATGCAGGGTCTAGGTTCAGCGTTGTCCCATGCTGTCTGGTGCTTGGCAGGAAGAGTGGGGGGGGGGGCACCACTGGGTGTCTCCTCTTGACTTGGGAGCCTTTTTTTAGGGACTGAGAAGTCACTTCACTCTTTTTATCATTGCACCATCAGCTCATTAGGAAACATTGCTGCTCTGCGCTGAAAATGAATCTTCTGCCCCATATATGCTGAACCACCCATGCAGATGACTTCTCTTCTAAGAGGAGGTCTAGCACTCTGAGGTTTACTACTGGTTCAAGCTGAAAGATTAGGAGGTTAAGGGTGTGAATGAAAGAGCTCCTTATCTCCAAGGGGCACTCACAGGTGAGGGAAAAGGGGGTGAAAGCATCTCCCTTCAGTGCCTTATTTGCTGCTTGGAAGTGACTTGGGCCCCAGGAGGAGCAGAGCCATTTATGCGGGCAAGCCGTGAGTGCCTTCTGGACAGGGTAGCTGGCTGCTCCACGAGCGAGACAAGGAAGGCAAACTGGGTCGGACGTTCTGAAATAGCCGTAAAGATACTATTGGTAGTGGTTTGTGTCCCTAAAGATGTGCCATTTGGATTTGATTAAATTCACCATCAGAGGCTACATCTACATGCACAACTGCTTCTTCAATTTTGATGAAATTGACTCAATTCAGCTCAAAGAATATGGCCAACTCAAAAAGGGCTGATAGAAAGCCCATGTGAACCACTTACATCCCTTGGGATTGTTCAATAGTTTTTTTGCATATTAAAGATACAATGTCTTTAATTCCCTCTTTTGGCAGAAGTGGTGATGATTTTTGCAGACTGGCCAGTTCTCATCCTATCCAAGTATCGTGGTTGAGGGGTTTGTTCTCACCACCTGGTAAAAGTTCATATGGAATATGAGGCGCTCTGAATCCTTTATCCAACCTCCTATTCCCTCTGCAAAAATCCTTGAAAAGCAGGGAGCCTTATTGTTAGAAGTCTACAGTGTTCCCTATGGGCTTGGTGCTGGGAGCGTAGAGTGCTAGACACGCCATCCAGCCTCTCCCGTGCATGAGCTCATGGGGAGGAGAATAGAGCTACCTCCAGCATCGCACAGCTGTGGCAAGCCTCTGAGAGGACTCACAGCAGAGGGGTGATGTGCGAACCCCACAGGGTGACAGCCAGGGGACAGAGGTAGAGAGGTCCTGTGGAGACAAGGGGAACAAAACACTTCTCTGGAATTTCTCTGCATTTGCCAGGAGCTTAAGCAGTACAGGTCTTACTCCCATCACAGACACTAGCAATTCAAAAATTACCATGGCAGCCCACAAAGGTGCATGCTATAGCTCTTTACAGATGAGGAAACAGATTCAGACAGGTCAGTGATGGCCACCAGTTGATTAAGAGCCACCAAGTGGTTACAGTTAGGTGGCTGGGAGCTCATACCCCGGCACTGTCCTCTGCCATCTTGAAAGCAATCATAGTCTCAGCCCAGGCAAATGAGCAACTTATTAAAATCCTGTCTCAAGGCTCTCCAGTATCACTAAAAGAAAAGGAGAAAGAAAGAACAAAAAGAACAATCAAGCAAGCAGCCACAGGAGAGGCAGGAAGAGGCCAGATGAGATCGCGCGTGTTCAGTGACAGTGGTGTGGCCGTCAGACGGGTGAGGCGGGAGCAGGGAGGCGAGGGGCTCCTCAGTGTGGGGGAAGCCGCTGAGAGGGGGGCGAGCCAGATAAGCAGGGAATGGGCCCACACAGGAGCGCTGGGCAGAGAGCTCTGCAGATGGTCCTTACGAGGGGCAGTAGGGCACAACACTCGGATCAGTAGGCATATGGAGTGAGGGATGGCAGCCTCCAGGAGCTGGGGCATGGCCTGCAGGTGACAGGAGGCCATTGTCCATGTGTGCAGGGCCAAGGTGTCAAAGACGGAGTTACAGTAGCCGCGAAGGTCGCGTAACAGGAAAAGAGTGTAAAGCGGTGCACACCATGAAATCGGCGAAGGGAGCTGCCGGGGTTAGGGTAGGGCTGCTGAAGGACTCACTGAGGGAGTCCTTTCACAGGAAAACCCAGTCCCCGGAGGAGGGCCATACACAGGAGCCCAGCCAGGATGACGCCCTGGACAGGCCCTCCCAGAAGGACAGCGGGGCTACTGAGCCAGGCTGGTTCTGAGAAGGAACCCCCAGGGAAGGGCGGTGGACCCCAAGCCTGTGCAGAAGGCCATGTCCATGTGGGTACCAGCCACAGATGCCTCCTGAGAAAAACCAGACGATATTTAATTTCTACCCTTTCCAGTTATTAAATTGGACGAGGACATTTTTTTAAAGGACAGTATAACCTTCTCTATCCTCATCAAGGATCTCCTTATTTTCATGAAAATTTGTGAGTTCCAATTTAGAATTCTGCAGTCTTTCGTTAAAATTACCTCTAATGATGGGCAGCCGGATTTTCATCACAAAACATCTCCTTTGTAAGTTACTTTTGAGAGAGTTGAGTGAGGAAAGCATCTCACACGAGTTCCCTCCTGTGTTGCTGAAATAGCTGTGCTGGGGTTTTCATTAGTTCACTATGAAAAATCTTTGTCAGACTCCCTCCTCGCCTCCCGCCTGTGGCACCTTTGTCTGAAAGAAAATTTCTATTGGTTTTCCTGGTTTTATAGCTTTTTGGTGTAGTTGGTCACCTGATTAATTAGCTATAAAACTACACGGGAAAATATAAAACAGATGCCCAGTTGCATGGTGTGTAATGTATTATTCATTCCACCCAATGCAATCTTGCATTTGCAGAGGATACTGTGCTGAATGTTTCTGGATAGGTGTTGCTTAGCGATGCATTTTTGGCAATACGGACAACACAAAATACATACTGAATGCTATTCTTCAATATTTTCCTTTTGGCTAAATGAAGAAATAAAGACAATGCAATGAGGCTGGTGTCTCTCCCTGGTGCTATCTCAGTTAAGTCTGGAGACCCTCACTCTGAGAACAGGCAAGCGTATCACCCGCAGGTTGTTGTCAAAGGCCTGACATTACGCGTTTTCTCTCCTACTCCTGGCAAACCACAGGGTTCTTATTCATTGTCCAAATCGGTGGAGTGGTAGCTGGTAGCTGAGTAGAAAGAGACTTGTCCTCTAAGAATCCAAAAATATTCATGGAGTGCCTGTGGTTAGCCAGGACTTTGGCAAGCGTCACGGAGTCCAAGGAAAGTTTCCAAGGTCCAGTTGGCCCTATTCTTGGAGGCTAGGCAGGAAAGGCAGAGAATAGAGACAGCGGGAAGAAACCTTCCCTTGTGGAGGATCATTAGACTCTGGGTAGGCAACCCAGCAGGGAGTGCCCAGTGAGTGGGGCTCAGGAGAGGAAATGGAGGCCCCTTTGTGTGGGGCCTCTGGCAGCCAGAACTTTCATAGTTGAAGGCCGTGGGACAGACACAAGAGGGAAGGAATTCAGAAGTGAAAAGATGGCAGTCAGGGAATCACAGGCCTCATCTGAGTCATTGCAGGAGTGAAGGGACAAAGGGATTTCAGCCACTAACCTGCCAGTAGCAGCTGCTCTGCCACGGTTCTCGTTCCCTTTGTGCCACAGGGCACTGCCTGGATGCCCATCTTGCTTTCATAAATGATCTCCACGAGTTGCTTTCAGGCCATTTGCAGAATTCTGTGCCCAGAGGCTCTGGGGATGGCAGTATCTGCAGGCCACCTGTTGGAACACAACACAGAAGAGTCTGAGAGTCAACAGCAAATCAATAGCATCACATACACAGTGACGCACAGGAAGCGATTGTATCTCTAGCCTGAAAATCCATCTTGACAGAAGGGCAACACGGAGTTGTCTGTGACACCATGGTGCCAGGTAAGCCAGTACGCGAGGCTGCACCCAGCTGGCTCTCTGGCGTTCCGAAGAGGCCAAGTGGACACGGTGGGAGGGAGTTCCTGTGTTCACAGACAGCTGGGGATTGTGCCCGTCCGCAAGTATCAGTAAGGGCCGGGCCATTTTCAGGTGGGAATACTTGGCTTATGTAGGCTTTTATGCGAAAGCTCAACTCATGGTCTGCAACTTCCTTCTTCTGTCTGAGACAGCATCTACCAGCAACTCTATGTTATAGTTCAGATGTAAAATGTCCCCCCAGATCTCTTCCGTAGGGGAGGCTTTCGGATGAGGAGATGATGGCTTTGCTCACCTTATCAGTGAGTGAAACCTCTGCTGAGTTTGTAGCTGAAGTTGCTAGTGGGGACTTACTCGGAGGAAGTAGCTCACTGGGGAACTTTCTTGTGTCCGGCCTCCTCCCCTCTGTCCTGCTTCTTCTTTACCCCCTCTGCTACCCAGCTGCCACGGAATGAGCGGCTTTCCTCTGCCACACCCCCCTGCCGTGGCGTTTCTGCCTTGGAGCCTGGTCACTGTGGACTGAAATCTTTAATGAGACAAAAATATCTTCTTTCTCCTTTATGTTGATAGTACCAGATAACTTTGGTCCAGTACCAAAAAGGGTACGAATACAACCCAGGTCTTTCCTTCTTGGGTCTGTCCTCTAGATGACAAGACGAAGCAGGGTCCAGTGATCTTCCCAGTTCCTTTCAAATTAAGTATGGTAGGTCATGAATGCAGACTGTCACATGACCCCCTCAATGACACATTTGGTCAGAGTGGCTCACAGTATTTCTAAACCCCAGGAAATACACGTGTTTTCAGGCAAAATGAATAAAAAGCATTTTTCTTAATTGGCCATTTCGCCAGGATTCCAGTACCTCTTTGTTCTCTCTCTTAAATGACATTAGTACAGATGTGACAACAATGAGCCATGGGTTTGTGTTTTTCAACCCAGACATACTTATTTTAGAACACAAGTCAGGCATGCAGACGTCCCAGCCCAAACGAGCACACATCCTGGGCAGTGTTTCTGCTTACAGAATGTTTCAAAACCATTGTCAGAGACCTGAAGGATCGCTATTGTGTAAGCTGTTGACTGAGAGGTTAAGTGTCTTGTCCTAGACTACACCGCAAGCCAGGAAGCTAGAACACAGTGACCGCACTACAGGGAGTTCTTCACACCACACCACCTGCCTCCCACTCTGGCCCAAATAATTCTAGTCTTACTCCTCACCCAGCGGTCTCGATGCTATTTGGGTGTTAGAACTCGTTTCTTTGAGGACATCTCTTTCTGAGCTACAACTTGAAGTTCAAATATAAAATAGATTCCTATCTACGTTCAGTTTCCTCGAACATAAGTACGTTCCGGCTGTTCAATCCCAGCCCACCCAGGCCCACACTGATCCCCAGGTGGTAGCTGGGGACCAAGCATCAAGTGTCCCCCATCCATGGCGTCGTGTGCGTAGGGATGGCTTGCTACTGCACCCACCTCCCGGGCCCTGAGCTCTTCTGGTTCACTGGGCAACCACTGTTAGAGCCCAACCCGGGCCGAGCCAGCCTGGGGAAATGAAATCTAATCATCCCATCATTGGTGGCTACCATGATAAAATATGCTGGCTGTTGGCCCCAAACCACCGGCACACAGTGCTTCTGAATTTCACATTCTTTCCTTAATTTGTGGTGCTTTTACCTCTATGTGATCAAGTGGGGTGAGTCTTACATCTCCTGGTTCCTGGAAGACCTCCTTCTGGAGAGACACCAGCCACCTCACTATCTGCCCTCTCTGCACTGATGTCCTGATGTTCGGTGACCTTCATGGACACACCACTTCAGCAGGAGCCAAAGGCAATGGGCCAGACTTGTCCCTGCAAAGCTGCTGGTGCTCGCCTGTGAGTATCCTTATTTAATTCAGGAGGAAGATGGCTGCTTGTACAAAGTGACACGTGCTCCCTTTGGGGTTGAGGTGCTCTAATAACATGAAGGATAAACACCCCGGACACTCGGACAGGAGGAAGCTGAGCCACGGCCTGAGCAACCGGAAGCCCGCCGTTATCCTGTACAAAGCAGCCTCTGAGATGCTGTCCTTTTCAATTCCCTGCCTCTTTTCCAGCTGCAGCTCTGGGGTTCTAGCAGCAAAGCCCTCTTTTGCTTTCTCTCACTTTTAGTTGAGCATTGGGGAAGAATCCTGGCACTTCTCAATCTTGTGCTAAAAGCTCAGGGAAGCAGCAGCTGCTCCTGTCACTGTCACAGCAAACAATGTTTTAATAATGTTTCTTCACACTTACACAGAGCTTTTATTTCCAACGCATTTAGGAAACATTAGCGAATTGACACATCTCTTGAAGACCTTGGGTTTTTTTATAGAAACTCGATGTAAGGGTTTAATCTTAAATAAAAAATAGTGGGGAAAAATAGCAGCCCTATTGACCTAATCTGCAGGGTCAATAAAATTAAAGTAATAGGTATTTGAAACTGCCAGATCTGAGAGCTAAGAACAGTGCAAGTTCTTTTGTGAATGTTATTTACTGTGCTCATGAAATAAACCTAAGTGAGTGGTCGAGAAGTATGTACGTGAGGCAGGAGGGGAAGGAAAGTCCCCGCAGATTGCCTTTTCGGATTGCAATAACCAAATCAAACCCTCTGCCCTTTGTTTACGGGGTGGTGGACTCTATGGAATCACAGTTGCAAGTCGCAAATGATGCACAAGGTATAAGTCCCGTTCCAGTGCACCCCGAGTGATTTGATGTAACTTACCGAGCACATGGGCCGTGTTCGTGCTCTGATACGCGCTGTATTCTGCAGTCAAACACGATGGAAACAAAACCCGTGGAGCCCAAACACTTCCAGATAAAAAAGGGAATGAAAATGTTTGTTGACAGTTTTTAAGGTTTCTGATCGTTTCCAATTCCTCCCTCCCCAGGACGTACTGTAGTAGGGGAATTTCAGGGATATAACTCTTTCTCTCATCTACTTTTGCTTTGAATATCAAGGCCCTACCAACCTTCAAACTATTTTTAAAGCTCAGTTTTTATATCTTACTGTGTTTTGGTAAAAGAAATTTTAGCACCGCTGCACAGCAACATGAAGTGCCAGGGGAAGCAAGCTCTCTCCTGCCTGCAGCCGAGGCCCAGGGCCTGTTCTGGGAGCCTCTTCACAGGGAAGAGGGCTTTTGGAAGTGGAAGAGCCAGGCACGCTGCCAGCCTGAGGGTGAGGATGTTGGCTGTCCAGCTACAGGTTCCCGTGGCCCCTTAGGCCTGGCTAGGACAGGGCCTTGCTGGTTCTGGGCTGCTTGTTGATGGGATCGGCCTGTGGTCATTCAGCAGAACTTACTTTAATACCGCCCTAACAGTAAGAATAGGACGGAACTGCTGAGCCGCACTGGGCGTCCCTGCTTCTGCACCCCCACCTCCTTCTGGCACCCAGAGAGCGGAGGAGGAGCCTGCGGGGGAGAGCAAGAATCTAGCCAGCGCTTCTTCATTGACTTTATCTCCTTAAAAGCCCTTTGATTAGCCAGATAACCTCACAGTGACTCTCGGAACTTCGTAGAGCTAGAACTAAGAACTAAGGTCCAAAGTCACCCTAGAGACCGTGGTTAACTCCAAAACCTGGGAAGAAAGGGATGCACCTTCAGTGATCAAGGTTAAGAAAATGTCATTGTAAAATAATAAGAAAAATTGCTTGATAATCCAGAATCTTCCCTTTCCTTTGTGAGTCTCTTCTTGTGGAGAGGGAAGATAGGGGCAGGAATTAATCCAAATGTTTAGATTCCAATCGCAGCAACTACCCATCACGTGGTCTTATGGAAGTCCTCTAAATAAAATTTCCTGATTTATTAAAATTTAGAAAACTGGTTTGGGGTGTAGCTCATTTGTTAGAATGCTTGCCTAGTATGTTGAAGGTCCAGGGTTCAATTTCTAAGCAGCACATAAAAGAAATTCGCCAGTTGTGGTGACGCACACATGTAATCCCAGGAAAGATACACAAAGGGCAAAAAAGTCTGTGAAAATATGTTCAACTTCTCAGCCATCAGAGAGATGAAGACCAAGACCACAAACTAGGCAGTTATTAGAAAATCAGAACAGACACACAGAAATGTTGACAGTACCAAGCGCTGGTACGACACAGAGCAACTAGAACGCTCTCATTTTACTATTAGAGATACGAAACAGCCCAGTCACTCTGGAAAAGTCAGAACGTTTCTCACAAAATTAAACACTTACTCTAGGAATCATAAGCCCTGTGTCCAGATGTTTATCCAAGAGAAATGAAAACACACAACCACAGAAAAGCTTATACATGAACGCTCACCACAGCCTTATTGCTAACCACCCAAAGCTGGAACGAACAACTACATCATTCAGTGAGTCAAAGAATGTGTTTTTCCACATAATAAGACACTATTCAACAATAAAAAGAAATGAACTGTCAGTATAACCAACGTGGCAGAATCTGCCAGGTCAAAAGCGACACTCTAGCCATAAATATTATATGATTCCATTTTATGACATGCTCAAATAACCAAAACTCCGAGGGTAAAGAATGCATTGGTAGTTGCCAAAGGTCAGGGATGTGTACAGAATCTAACTATGAATAACAGCATGGTGGAGTTTTTAGAGGTGAGGAAACTTCTGCATATCCTGAGTGAGGTAGAGGTCACATGACTGCATGTGTTGGAGTTCATGGAAGTGCACACTGGAAGTCTAAGAAAGCTAATTTTGCTGTATGGTCATTTCAGTGCTTTAATTAAAGACCTAAGAAAAGATGATACCAATTTATCCATTTTATTCATGGATTATTATTCTATCATTATTTTAAGCCCATATAAACAGAAAATATTGTTGCAAGATTCAATTGGTCTTATATTGACTTTTCAATTCCCAATATTCAAGATGTGCAAAAATTATTCAGAGGATAAGGTCCCTCTTTGGCACAGTTAGAAGCACAATTTCTTCAGGCTTGAGTCCAGCTGTTCCCGTTTGTAGCTGGATCTCCCA
Source organism: Ctenodactylus gundi (assembly GCA_004027205.1). NCBI lineage: Eukaryota > Metazoa > Chordata > Mammalia > Rodentia > Ctenodactylidae > Ctenodactylus > Ctenodactylus gundi. The sequence continues at coordinate 468,413 of PVKB01001150.1, forward strand.
AAACAGAAACTCCTCTGAGTAAGTTCCCTCCATGTCTTCCCGCCTTGAGTCTTGCTCACCTTGGAAAGTCATTGGCAAAATCCACATTAAAGTTCTCCCCATCCCTACTTCCTCAGAATATGATTGCTTTTGGGCAGCGGGCCCTTCAAAAGGTAGTCCAGTTAGCCACGAGGGTGGGCCCTAATCCAATAATCCTGGTGTCGCGAGAAGAGACCTGAGCAGACACCCCCAGAGGAGAGCCCGTTAGAAGACACGGAGGAGAGAGCGTTCACAAGCCAAAGACTAGGAAGAAAACAGCTCTGTGGCCATCTGATCTGAGACTTTCAGTGGCCAGAAAGGTGAGACAATAGGTTTCTAATTTTTTGAGCTCCAATCTGTGGTACTGTGCTGTGTGACACCCTGAGAACACTTAGGCGGACCTCTTCCGGTGACAGTGACCACTTGGGGTCAGTGACCTTTCCCTGAGCTCGGCCCCACACCTCATGCCAGAGCCACAAGGCACAAAAGGGGTTAAGCTAAACATTATAAAATCTGAGCAGGCCTCCGCTGTCTGTGTAAAAGTTGCTTCCCCAGATTTTACATGAATTTTTAATTTTAGATGACACCTTTGACTAGAAGTGACAGTGGAGCGGATCATTTGTGTAATTACAGCAACAATCAGGGAGGAGAGAGAGCGGTTCTCCGAGGAACAGAAAACACAAGATGGGGTAACGGCGGCGGGGGGAGGCTTGTAGTCCAAGGCACGGAGCCACCCCGTCCCCCAGGGGCAAGGCTCCTCTTGACCCCCCAGGCTTGCACAACATGGGGTCACTTTGTTCCTCTTGTAGGAAATGAATGCTATAAATTCTCAGGGAAAAGTGGTATTTGTTTCCAAAACATGGCTGGGGAGGGGGTGAAGGAGATAGCTCTAACAGGAAGGTGTCGGATAAATAAAAACTCAGACAATAAATGCAACCAAAGCACAGCCAGTGGTCACATGTTGAGCCGCGCATTTAAAGCGATCATGTCCCCGCAGTGAACGCTGCTCTGTTTGGCTGTTTTCCCCTCAGATATAATATTCGAGGCATATTAGTGACTATAAGGCTGAGTGATTAAGCTGACAATCTGTCCGTGCAGGGGAGGCATGATAAAAGCCTCAAAACGACTCGGTCTAGGAACACAGCAGTGGAGCTGCGCTTCAGTTTCCTTAGCACAAAGTAACTTGATGCTTCGTCCTGTGTGAAAGCCAGCCAGCCAGCCAGTCGCCGAGGGAAGGATGGGGCCGACAGACAGACAGACAGACAGACACCCAAGCACGCCATGTGGAGAGGTGTGTGCCTCTGCAAAAGCGTGTCTGCGTGCCCAACGGAAACCGTTGCTGAAAGAAGGGAGAAGATGCCGACGACATCATTGAAACACAGTTTTAGAACCCCTTCCTATGCAGTAGCCAGTTAAAAATTAAGAGCAAATGAAACATTTTTCATTGCTTATGGGAAAATTACAACTAATTAGCTTCAGTTAAGTAAAGCATATCCTCTGAAAATTAGAGACACATTCCTTTGCCCTCTAAAGAATTGCCAGTTATTTACGCTGTTGACGGTGACATCCCACAGTGTCTTAACTGTTACGTGGTGCTGTCAGGGAGCCTGGGAACTAACAGCCCCTAAGTAGAACAATGGTTTATTTTTTGTGTGTGGTGGTACCAGGGAGTGAGCCCAGGGCCTTCACACTGAACTACATCCCTAGCTCATTTTTTGGTTGTGATTTTTTGAGACAGAATCTCAATAAGTCAATAAATTGCCTAGTCTGGACTAGAACCCCTCTGAGTGCTAGGACCACAGGTCTGTACCACTGGGCCCAGTTTATGCTGAGAGAGAGAGAGAGAGAGAGAGAGAGAGAGAGAGAGAGAGAGAGAGGAAAAACACAATATAAAAGGTGAAATTAATTTGTGGTTTCCCTTAGCAGGTTTTGACTGTAAAGAACTAAATTGAGTTTCAGACCGAGAAGTTCTAAACTCTAATCTGTTACGTGTCCCTTCATGTGTTCTGAATGCTGTTACTAGCGTCAGTACTGCCATTTTCAGAGTGAGTCCTGTTGGAATCAGTTGATTGGTTAATTTTGGAAAGCGGTCAGCGTGTCAAGCTTGTTATGAAGATGAACAATTCTTCAGGGTTCTGGGTGCCAGTGGGTTCTTGGTTTATAAAGGAACCTTTCCAGCACGAAAGGGAGGGTCCCTGCTACACTAAGGGCTCAGAGATTTTCCCCTCTTGTAATCAGTACTAATCTTTCCTTGTGATTTTTCTGGCTCACTACATCATGAATGGAAACAAGAAACACCTTTCTTGTCTTCTAGGAAGAGAAACTCAGCCAAAAAGTCAAGTCAAATGCCAAGGAGATGGTGACAGATGAGCTGGGCACCTGAAATGATGCCGCTGTTGTGAAGGGCTCCATCTGGATGTGGAGGTTGTTGGCCTATTCAAGTTGCTTCCCTTTGGGTATGACTCTTTAAGGAAAAATATTAACATAAAAAGCATACATTTTGATAGGAAGCTGGAATGTTCTAGTCTTCTAACCAGGGGATATTAAGGCACAGCAGTGTCCTACTTGCCTCTGTAGACACAGGCACTGGCATCTGGCACCTCTCCTCCAGGCTGCGACTTCCTAGCACAATGGCTGAGACAAGGAAGAGCCTTTCTCTATTGGCGTATCAAAGGAAAAGTTGACTGGCTGACGAAACACGGTCATGTCAAGCAAAGCAAAAGCCTGCAGATGATAATTCCAGCCAGACCAGTGGCCCACCTACACTCTGGCTTTTTCATTTTCTGTCTAGAGTTCAACAGGTCATGAGAGGAAAAACAACAATGCGAGACAAGAGGCTGCTCAGCGCGAATGGTGGCCTGTGTGGTAGCCTCGTCCTGCACCGCCAGATTGAGACAACTCTACTTGGGACGTAAAATAAAGGATTTTATGCAAAACAGACAAAAGGCAAAGTCAAGTGTTATAACAGGAAAGTAACAACGTAAACCAGCAGCTACTGTGTGAGGAACAACCCAAGTGCTGATGGACCAATTGTTACAGTTGAATATTAAAAAACAGGATTTTCAGCTAATGAGGCTTTGTCTGCAGTCAGTCATGATGTGGGTGAAACAACGACCATTTCAACAATGGATATTTTTAAAGACTTGTTTCGGAAATGAGGAATCCTGACAGATTAAGGACTGTAAACTCCGGTCTTTAGAAAACTTCAGTCAGGAGACTGAGAAGGGGAGGCAGTATGTCTGACCCCGGCTACAGCAAGTCTTAGAGACGTTAATAAGAGATGAGATCACACAACATCTGGCTGGGAAATAAACCGGTGCGAATGGTGCATAAAGGCAGGGGCTGCCCGAGAGATCGTGCCGGTAGGTAACACAGAGGATGTAGCCTTGTCCAGCTTGCATGGCCTTCACCGGTCCTGTGAGTGATCTTTAGCACAGGTCTGCAGAGCAAACCACTTCACAGTAGTCAAAGACTGTGATAAAGGAGCTGGCGGGAGACGGGAGGAAGCCAGGAGCTAAGTCTCCTTTCCCTAGCTTTACTCCAGATGGACTCGCGGACACACAGAGAAACCCAGGCTTGGATTAGTGTGATAACCACTGCCAGTCATTAGGTGACAAAAAACCACATCAAATAACTTAAGCAAAGCATGACTATATGCATTCCCATTGCAGGGAAAGAAGCTGGGGTTGGTTTACACACGAAGAAAACAGTAGAAGCAGGGAAATCATCACAGGAACAGGGAATTTAAGGCCCTCATGGTCCCCCACCTTCCCTTCCATGTGCCTTTCACTTTGTTTTGGATCCTCACATGGCTTCATTCTTCAGACAGATAGACAGATAGACCCTCTCAGGAGAAAAGGTAGCCAAAGGCAGGCTGGAATCACCACCTCAGACTTCAGCAAAGCACAGTATTTTCTCCCACGATGCACGCACATATCACAAGCCATGTAGACAGTGAACGGTCTGGCCTGAATCTCACGTCCTAAGCTCAGACTTTACCCAGTAACTTTACTCTGGTGTCTGGTGTTTGGTGGTCCCACGAGCACTAGGAATTGAAGTGGGAATCCTCTAGGGGGAGGGTGCACAGAATGAACACTGAACTCACATAAAGCAATGCAGGCTTACCACCGCACTCACAGAGAACATGCACATTTTTCTACAGATTTCGAAGGTACCTTACATGCTTATCATGACTTCACTTCAATCTGCTAGAGTACGTTGCTTATCATTTAAAACAAAACTGTGCTGCGGGAACATTGGTTTTGCTTTGATTTTAGCTAAAGGCAAAGCCACTGCAGTATTTATGCTATTATTTGGAATGATAGCAGTATTGTATACATGAATGGAAAGTCCCGCATTGATGGTGCCTTCCTTATCACGAGGAGATGGGTCCATTTGGGTATCTCCCTAGTTATCTGGCAGGAAAAATGGCTTACACTGTGCAGAAACACCGGCTTTACTCCCCAGTGTCCCCACAGAGCCAGAGCAAGCCAAGAGCACAGGTATCTCTCCATTGCTGAAGAGACGTCAAAATGAGCACTGACCACCCCGGGAGCTCAATGTCTCACTGAGCAGCAGTTCCTGGGCTAAGGACATGATCTCAGATGCATGTGGCTGAAGAATAAATGCCTTGACCAACACAACCTTATGATTTTCAGGAAACCAAGCAAGATGTTCCTGCTGAAACCTTGGCCCTGTGTGGGTCTTCATAATCATGGTCCCAATCATCATCAAGGCTTACAGAAAGGCCAACAAATACGGGTCATCCAGAGAGGTAAAACTCTGTGTTCTCCTATTTCTGAGGCTGATGACTCAGTGTCATATAGCTGGAGAACATGCTAAGCTGATACTTTTTTCCACTTTTGTAGGAGGTGACATTCTTTGAGGGAGGGACAAAGCATGCCTCATTTTCTCTTTTAGAAAAGTCACGAAGCTCTGCAGACAAAGCCCTGTTCCTACTTGTGAAATGAATGCCCAATAAATCATCTTACTTGAATGAAAGATATAAGTATGAACAGATGGCCTTATTTGGTTGATAGTTAAATACCTAGAAGTCTAAATAAACAGAACACAAGAGGAGGAAGACTTGATCAAAGCCTGTGGTTTACTTTTTCACCCACAACGAGACATTCCATTACATACCCGTACGCATGCCTTGCTAGGAGACCACAGAAATCAGGTTGGAAGCAAATGGTTCCAACGCTGGGGCAACTTGCAGGTGAACATGGTCAGCACCAACATCGATGACCCAGTGGCGTCACTGTTGCCACCATTTGTCTACATGAAACAACTTTACTAAATTCAATCAGTTTTCCTTCCCTTTGCAATGCAGAACCATCCACATGAGTGAATTTGCTTTTCTTTCCATGAATTCAGAAGTTATGTTCACATAAGTAGACGTGGGCATAGACACAGTCAGCCACTGAGCTCATGCTAAGGATGCTCTGGCAATGTGGTCACTGGGTAAGGAGCTGTTCTCAAAGGTCAGGGTGGCTTTCAACCAGAGGTGTTCAGCACACACAGGCCTACACAGAAGGACACACGTGCACACGAAGATCTGTGGAGAAGGCGTCAGAGTTTGGAAGGCACCAGTTTGAGACAAAAATGCCCTGCTGGGGGTTAACATACAAACGACAATTAGTCCAGTGTGGAACTATTCATCACTCTGCACACCTCCTAAGCCTGGCTGGCACAGGTCAAGGCCCCATAAGTGACGGTATTAGCCACGGATGTGACATGGGCTGGTCTCCCAACCTGCTCACCCAAGAACTAATCGGTAGGTCAGGAAACTGCGGACACTTGTCTCAACAAGCTAGGAAAGGAGCACACGGAAAGGGCAGCATTCCGGCGTGAGTCTAGGAATCCTCCTGCTCGAAATGCCGTACTCTCTGTTGCCTGACATATCCGCATGATCCCAGAGGCCATTTTAGTTGGTCTCCAGCTGTGAGAAAGACAACATCACATCTGTGGTGTCACGTGGAGGCAAACACAACGGGAAAAAATTAATTGAAAAACCTTGTTTAGATATTTTGGGAAGAAATTAATAATATGCTTGCCTTGTGGAGAGATGGTCCGTTTCGGTGTCCCGTGAAGATATTCGGTACATATTTGAACAGCTTTCGGCATGGACGTACTGATATTGCAAAGATAATTCATGAAGATGTGGAAAATTAGAAATCAGTGGGTAGTGTTATACAAAGTAGACTAAATATGTCAAGGTCTGCATGTGAAATTGTCTCTACTGACTCTACCACGACTTGTCACAGTTCTGAACACTTTTAAGTGAACTCTGTTCTCAGCTGCAAACACGTCTTCAGGTGAACCAGGCGAGGAGCAACCCAGTGACTGGTGGGGTGGTGGCACGTTCCCCCCCGGGACAGTATGTATCCCATCCATGCAGATGGTGCACTCTGAAACCTCGGCACCAAGACATAGGCACCTTTGCTGTCTGCTGCGTGGCTGATGGGAGGGAGCCAGAGAGGAAGCAAAGCATCCCCTTGAGACAAATGGAACAATCAATTTTGCTATCAGACCACGGGAGTATCACGTCAATTACCTGCCTCTTTTCATTCACCTGACTCCAAGTCACTTGTAATACGGTTGTTGCCAGTCTTTAATTGTATCAGTAAAAATGAATTTTCACCTGATAGGGTAATTAAACTTAGGATGCAATAATGCATTTGATTAGGAAGGGGAAAACACAAGCATTAAGTCACGGTCGAGGGACGCCGGCCTGTCCCCTGCCTCACGTGATCTCCTCCCAGCGCTGCTGCTTCTCGATGGTCCTCTGTCCTTGCTTTGGGATCCAAGTTCCCTGGGCTGCTGGGCACCAAAGCTGAAGAGATCAGCATTTCATGAAGGCGTTCTTAACACAGTGCTTTATGACGTCCAGGCTGACAGACCAAAATAAGCCTACATTTTGACCTGGCCTGATGTGCCCATGGGGGCTTGTTGGGACCCTGCTTTTCTCCATCTTCCAGAGGATCCAACTAATCCCTCAGAAAGACTTCCCCGTCCCCTTTTGTTCTCTGACTTTTGGGATGGGACCGTTCTCCATGGTAACCTTTGTCTTTGCTTTTCATTCCATCAAACTAATGCTTCTCTTTCTACTGAAGGGGAGGTGGGAGGAACTCAGGAAGCAGATTCAGCAAGTGGCCCAAGCCACCAGACACCTTTCTAAATTTGAGCTCTGCTGTTATTAGGGTAAGAAATTTAGCATTCTCTCCTTCTCTCTCTGTAGTACAGGGGATCAAACTTAGGACCTTTGCTCTGAGCAACTCCCCAGATGACTTTATTTTTGACCTTGAGACAGAGTCTTGCCAAGTACTGAGTTGTCCAGGTGATTCTCCTACCTCTGCTGGGATTGATATAGGCTTGTGCTGCTGGGCCCTGCAGAACTGAGCATTTCTGATGCTCTCACTGTCTAGACTCAAAGAGATGAATCCCATTTCTTTCTCTCAAGACTGTAGAGCGCATGGAACTCTACGAGGATGGAGCCCACATTGCAGAGCTGGGCTCCAGGAAACACAACACCACCCATTCTTCGTCTCAGTGATGATGGATATTCCACTTGAAATTTCTAGGTTGAACTAATCACTGATTACAGTCATCATAAGCTTAAAGGGAGTCAGGAACTCAACTCCTGAATGATAGATTTTTTGCTGAAAACAAGCAGTCAAAGACATAGGAAAAAAAAAAACAACAAGGACTCAACTTACTTTTCCTATGTGGAAGGTGAGATGGTCTGCCATGCTCAGTGGAGAAAATTCCTGACGGCTACTCAAAGATTCCGGGATTAACTTAATATTTAGGGAATATGCAATACATGGGGAAACAACTGGTGTGCTGGAGAGAAACCAAGATATCAGAAATTTAGTGGATCTCACGTGACATGGGTAGGTGTGAGTCGGTGACGCACAAGGCATCTGTTCTACCAGAATATTTTCTCAAACACCTTAACTGAGTTGGAGACAAAACCCCAGATATGCAGAAGAAGGAACCATCTCCCAGAGGCCACAAAATCAGTTGACATCTTAAAAGGCACCTAGCCGAAGGAAGCCTGCACTCCAGAAGTATCTTTCTGCCAGTGCATGTGACAGTCACGTGAATACCAAGTGAGTTCATTATGATCACTGCTATTTTGATGAATGCAAAGTGAATATATAATAACTGGACTCTTAAAGTATTACCAATCTTAAAAACAAAACTAGAAATAATGAGGAAATTAATCAAAATTATATGTTGAAGAGGTTGCATTTTAGAAAACGTGTTTGGAAATACCAGGGTGGTTGGCAATTGGGAATTTTTCAATATCCCTTCAGCTCATTTATTCCTCCAAACCATAGCAGCAGTGTACTGAATGAGTCGGAAAAGTTTTGCATTGGAAAGGACCTTCAAGTTTGTGAAACTATTTGGTATCTTGTGTTAATGCAATGCTAAATCTTGCATTAAAAATAAAATGTCTAACATCCCGGCATTAAGATATGTTAAGAGAAAGTTGAAGTCAGGTCTACAGTGGTCACTGAAGGATCACAGATCATTTTCACACACCCACATTACTAAGATGAGCTAAATATTTTGCAAAGTGTAAAACAAGAAGGTGGCTTCTTCTCATAAAAAAAATTACGAATGATCTTAAGAAAGTGACTGAAGAACATTAAGTGAAAACTGGACCCTTTTTAGTATGGAATGCAGTGAAACTTCCCAGGTCCGGTGCCCATGAGGGCGGCCTTGTCCATCAGTAAAGACCAGGGCCAAATCACATCCTCTTGTCTGATTCACAAGGCATTCAGTCCGCAAAGCACCAGATAAAAGAACAGGGCAGGGCGTTGCTTAAACACAGCTCCTCTTCCTGACTAATCCTATAGCCTAAACCTTTCCCCTAAACAATTATTACCTGTTGTGTGGACGTGCTCACACTCAATTCCTTCCCAAGAAGGAACAATGTCTTTAGTAACCACTGGAGGAATTTTCTTTGCTTTTAAGACACTAAATTGTGAGAGAAAATTGGTGAAAGCATAAAGTTCAAAATATACTCTGGAAAAACGAAGCCCAAGTGAAAGAGAAACTAAAACTCAGCATAATTTAAGAATTGCAAATTAAGCCCTGTACAACACAGTTAAAAAAGACCCACATATATGTAGGTATCAGCTGAGCCAAAAATGTAAGAAAAGTATTTTAGTGATAGCCATTGTGACATGTAAATGATTGACAGAGACCCTCATGCAAGGGACATCCAGAAAAATTACTTGAGTATGACATTTTGAGACATTTAGAGCAAATCATAATATTAAAATTCTGATTATCTTATTCATTGGGCTGGCAAACATATATGATTTATGCATGGGTGAGAATGTTGGGAAATTGACCTAAATGTCCTTCATTTGGCGACTTGTGATGTGTAAATGAGAGTAAGACAAACCTTTCTAGAGGAAGCCAGTGCTGTTTCAGTTGAATCATGGGAAATGAGCTCAGGAGGAGAATCCGGATCACCTCACAGTGACTCACTTTTGGGAGAGACAGTCACGGAGTGTTCATGCCTACTTATGTCTGAGCTGGGTGTTTGGCTATGAGGCGACCGGATCTGATGCCCACCTCCTGCCTCCTGAACCAAGACGGAAACCACCTCAGATACGTCTTAGGGGCCGTCGCGGCAGAGCGTGCCTTCTGGATGATGTGGGTCGTGTTGTTTTATACTGAGCCCATCCCACCTTGTTTTCAAAATACAGAAAATGGTGGCCCTGCACGGTTCCACGTGTGGAACCCAAAGTGATTCCTCTGGGAAATCTGTGTTTCAGCCATTATCCCTGCCCACTCCTAAGTCCTTCCTTACAAGTTAGGCTGCAAGTCTTTTTTTTTTAATCATTATTTGTTCCTGTCATTTTATCATTATTCTCACTTATCACTTTGGCAAGTACGATGCTCTGGGACGCATAAGCGCTCCAACTGAATCAGAAGTTTCCTTCTGCCTTTGAGTATCAGTACAAGAATCAGCAACGGTAGTCTAGCTCTGCCCCTTGAGGCTGCGTAGCTACATAGTGGCTGTTCGCGACGTGACACTATCCCTGACCGAAACAGGAGACCGTGACCAGCCCCAAGCCCTGGTTGCACTCCCTCTTGGCAACAGGGAACCTCCTCGCACGGGGTTAACAAGGCTCGGCCTCTGTTGCCTGTCATGGCAACGGCCCTACAGGGGCTGTTTGCAGCTTCTCTCTCAAGTGACTTCTTTTTCACATTATTATTAAATTAATGTGCACATTACACCAATGAACATTTTATATTTCTTCAATTAAAATTCCCTACCCAGATATACTGCTTTAATTGTTGGGAGCACCAGTATTAAGCCAACACCTCTGTGTCTGTAGCACAGGGCGCGACGTTCCCTGGCCAGTCTAGTGTGGCCATGCCTGTCACACATCCTTCCAGAGTGAGAGCTGCCAGCTACCAGACGACTCGGGACAAGCCCTGAGAGAAAGCGGCTGGGAAGCATCGTCGCCACATTCTGCAGGCTTTCGCTGTGCATTGTGGTTAATAGCTGGTTGCTTATTGCCTTCAGAGTAAAAAAGAAATGGAAAAAAAAATGCCTGTTACCAAGAACTGGCAGAACTGAGATCTCAGCTGCTCTCTGGTATAGGCACACAGCTGGTGGATTGCCACACCAGCCCAGATGACCAGGAGCGGAGCAAGTGACTCCTCCCTGGCTCTACCTACTTCACTCTACCTGGGAAGCATCTCGTCCCCTTTCTCTCTGCTCCACAAGCTCTTACTCAATCCTCAGAACCCAAACCTGGCAAGCCACTTACTGTACCCATTCAACACACGTAAGCAGCTTATCTGCCCTGTACCAGCTTTATCTCATATGCCAGCAGGAAGAGGGTAGAATGCCAAAATCATTCCCTCTGCCCAGGAAGAGCTCCAGGTGACCCTGTTCTGTCGGAGAAGTGGCTCCATGAGGTGTGAATGGCATCTATGAAGATCTGAAAAGCTCCCTTCAACTGAATGAATGACGTGCACCTGAAAAAGAAAGAAAGAAAGAAAGAAAGAAAGAAAGAAAGAAAGAAAGAAAAGAAAAGAAAAGAAAATAAGGAAAATAAATTCCTGGGCTAGCTCTAGTGTTACTTTTGTTCATGTATTGGCAAAGGGATACATATTTAATCAGCAAAGCGAAAACTCAGGTCGAACAGTCTAAACAACGGTGAGAAGTGTCATTTCCAACAGTGTAACACCCAACCCCACGCCGAGGCCACACTTTTCACGTCCTGTGTGCTTTCAGCTGTTCTCTATACATAATTTAAATGTTTCCTCACATCTTTTTACACTTTCCCATCCAATATTAAAAAGTTAATGCAATGCAAAATTCTGTTCCCACCACGTATGCAAAGCAAAAGATAAACATATAGAAGTCTGCGGGGCAGAGCACCATTTTGAAAGGTGAACTTGGTATGGTTGAAAAGTGTGAGGCTGACCGCCCTAGAGGGCAGCTCAGGCCTGAGGGCTCACAGGGACAAAGTCCCAGTTCAGACAGCCTGGGAAGGACAGCCAGAGTAGGGCCAGGTCTGCTTGTCCTCCTTCAGTGACCCAGACTACGCCACCGCCCCCCACCCCCGCCCCGGCCTTCCCCAAATGCAGACACCATAAACTCCCTCTGAGGCTGGGCCTGTAACCCTAACAATCTGGAAGGCTGAGGCAGGAGGGCTGCAAATGCCAGCCCAGCCTGGGCAACACGGTGACTTAATGAAAGGTTGTCTCAAACCTAAAAAAGGGCTGGGGACACAGCTCAGTGGGGAGGATCTGGGTTCAATCCCTAGTATTCCAGCGGTTTTTGAATTAGTTAATTCATGCTGGCCTCACAGATCTCCAAAGCCATTCGCTTGCTCCACTTTGTTTTCTCTCCTGGGAACCCACTCTAACACTGGGAACCAACTGTAAAAGAATCTGTGGCCCAGAGGGATGCTGGGCCGGTTCTCTGCCCCTGGACATGGGCACCAGCTGCCTGGGAGGTGTTTTTACCCAGTGGTGTAAGGAGCAGCTGGAGCACAGACTCCTGCTCAGCTGCCCTTCTGGGGCCTGGCCATAGCCCGGCATGCAGGGGACCTCCCAGGGAGGGTCACCAAGCAGCCAGACCATCATTCACCACCTCCCTGCAGCAGCTGAGCACCTCCTGGCTGGCACAGCTTGGTGCAGCCTTGTGACCACGAAAGGCAGCAGAACAAACAAGTCAGGAAGGCCAAGCCACCACCCGTGCAGCCTGGTGGCCCAGCAGAGTCTCAGGACAGAAG
>PVKB01001151.1:0-64722 GCA_004027205.1 Ctenodactylus gundi
CAATGAACACCGCGACCCAACCAGGAAGCTCAGGAATTCACGGTACAGATAGTGAAAGTTATTGGAGAAAAGAAGACACAGGGTTAAACCAAGAAGGAGGGACTTAAGGACACAGAGGACCTAGCAACCAATGGGAGCAGCCGAAGGTAGAGCGGTCAGGAGGAAGGGCCGACAACACGTAGAAGACGGTAGAGCTTTTAGTTGATAGCCAATGGTGGTGAAAAGATTGTGCAGATCGTGTCCTGAACCCAATCGGAATAGCGCTGGAGTTGGGGGCGAGATGAACGTGTTATTCTCCAATCAGAAAAGGGAGAGAGCGGGGCGGGGCTAAAGGCCTCTCACCAGTCAGCGCCTTTAAAGAGCTGACGGGCGGGCCCATCAACTAATTGAAAACAAGGACTGCGAAGGCCAGCGTGAAAAAGAAGAGGCAGGAGGCTGGAGCTCGGCTTCAGGTAGCCAATCACAGCCCGCTAAGAACGGCAGGCAGGCCACCGGCCCTGTGAGGGACTCTGAGGGTCTCAAAGGGGCCTGTGAAGGGTCTTCAGGGTTCAGGAGGCGGCATTGTCCAAAAAAGGAAGACTCTGGTCCTGAGAAGAGGGCGAAAACAAGCATTTGTGAATTTGGGGTCCTCACCTCGGGCCTTGCGCCGAGTCTCCTGGTCACCGAGGCTGGGTGGCTTCTCCATGGAGCTCAGGATGGAGCCCAGTAGGTCCGCCATCTTGGGAGTGACTGAGAGGGGGCGGTGCGTCTTAAAGGGAAGGGCGAAATGCCTTTAAGGCCGGAAATACGTCGGAGGCGGAAAACCAGACTTCTGCTCCACCCAGGCGCCTATCAAAGGCCCCGCCCCCCTCCCCAGCGCACTGAAAGAAAGAGTCGGAGGCTGGCTGGTGCAGCGATGTTTAATGGCAATTTGTATAAACCAAGCCCATGCACAGGTAGAAAGTGCTCGTGGAGACGGTAGGAGGCCTTACCCCCCCACTGCGCCAGGGAACCACACGTCCGGCCGCGCAGCCCTCCCCGCAACGCCTTAAATAGATTTTTCACTATACTCTGTATGTTACAGTATGTACAAGCCCCCTCCCCTCGGGGACAGAGGCGGGACTCCGCAACCCCTTCCTATGTACACCCCCTCCCTTTTGGCCCTGGGTGGGTGGCCAGAGTCGCGGTGATGGGGGAAGACAGGGTCAGGGAGGAAACAGACGCAAACATGCGGAGTCAGAGTGGGCCACGGCTGGCCCTGAAACATGAGGGCGCGCGCTCAACGAAGGCAGAGAGGGGGACTAAGGCGGATACATTCAGAGACGCGTCAAACAAATAAATAAGGCAAGTCAGGAAGAGGAGAGTCAGGTGCAGGCAGGGAGGGGGCTTTAGAGAAGGAGCAGGCAGGGCTCCGCAGGTCACAGCAGAAGATGCAGATATGTGGGGCATGGGTCTTCCGAAGTCTGGGACCAAAGAGGCGGCATGACTAGGAAGAGGAGAGGGATTGGGGAGAGGAGAGCCCAACAAAGGGGAAGGGAGAAAGCTGCTGAAAGGGGTCCCCGTCCTAGAGAGCCCTCTTCCTATTAAGACTGCAAGAAACGCCCCCAGGATGGTAAGGTGGTGTACAGATCAGGTGGCCAATCCTGGCTGGGGAAGCCCTTCCAGTTCCTGGTTCTGCTTCAGTTCCCTCATCCTGTGGAAAGACAGGGAGTCAGAGACCAGCAAATCAAGGCAGGTGGCTGGGCAGAAATCAGAGAGAGAAGACAGTAAGTACCTGTGTCGGCAGCGCCGCAGGAATCTCATGATTTTCCTGGCCGCTTGATCCTGCTTCTTGGTTAGAAAAGAGCCTCTGGTGGAACAAAGAAAATATCGGGAAGCCTCTTGGAACACCCAGGCATACCATGCCCTCAGCTCCTCAGGAACTCCAACAGGGAGGGGTGGACAGGTATGGTAATGAGGAACAGGGCCTGGGCATGGCCAAGAAGGGTCAGTGGAGGGCTGCAGGCCTGGGGTCGTACTTGTTCCGGGCAGGCAAGGGGCCTGAGGGCCGGTGGGGAGGCCCAGGCCTGCGGCGGTAAGAGCGGTAATGCTGCTGGATGAGTACAGCTGCTCTGCGGCTTTGTTGGAATCTCTTCTGTTCATAGTAGCTTCGGAACTTGCTCTGGATTAGAATGGCTGCCTGTGTCATCTTCTTATACAGTGCAAACTGCAGGAGTGGGTAGGGGGGACAGTTTGATATGGATGGGCAGAGACCCAAATCCCTGAGGGTCACCCCAGTGTAGGGTGATGCAGGTCTCTTTTTCTAACCCACACTCGTGGAAAGACTGAATGAGCACAGATAACTCACACCCAGTTCTCATGCCTGATACCTTAAGCGCAATCCAGGTCAGCTTGTGGAGAGAGAAAGGGAATTAGGGCTCTGGCAGCATTCTGGAGGTTGTGGGCTGGAATGGGTGTGTGTGGGTGCGGGTTGGTTGTGCACTTTTAAGAGAAAGGTCTCACCTGCTTGTATTTCCGGTAACAGCGCTGGATCACAGCTGCTGCTACTTCCTGCTGCTCCTTCAATCTTCGGCCCTGGGAAAAAAAGGTATCAGCACTGGAACTGTCCTGACTACTTCTCCCAGGGGTCCCTGACCTTTTTTTTTTTTTTCGTGGTACTGGGGATCAAGCCCAGGACCTTCACACTGAACTACGTATCACTCCCCTTCCCCCCAGCCCATTTTTATTTTTGATTTTGAGGCAGGGTCTCACACTAAGTCATTTAGTTGTCCATGCTGAGCTCAAACTTGTCTTAGCCTCTTAGAAAGCAGGGATTATGAGGCTGTGTCACCAGGCCCAGCTCTTCCTCCAATCTGATATTGTCTGAATGACTACTCTTCCTCCAAAAGGCCTGGGAGCCCACAGTGTCCCCTGTGTAAAGATCCTGTAATTTACCATGAGATCTCCGGCCCTCTGACCTTGTACTTTCGGAAGGCTGTCTGGATGACTCGGGCTGCTTCGTACAGTTCCCGCTGTTCATGATCCGACAGTGTCAGCAGGGCAAAGTCACTTTCCATCTTCCCACTGGTAGACGCAGAGAGAAACTCTGCCCAGGAAGGTGTTGGAGGGACAGCCAAGCGACCTCGTTCAAAGGGCAGTTCACTGTCGGAGACAGGAAGAAAGGATGTTATGGGACATCTGAAGTCCCTCACATCCTACCTAGGGGTGGCTATGGAGGAAGACCCCCCCCCCCCCCCAGAGTGTTAAGTCTTAAGAGAGTGGCTTCAGCCAGGGATGAGGGTGTAGCTCAGCAATTACAGAGTGTTTGCCTAGCAACACAAGCAACACCACATAAGCCAGTCAAGTTCCTTCCGCAAAGCACCTGGGGGCCTCAACCTGAGTGGTGCTTTGACTGTGGGGTAGCCTGCTTCCTCCTTTTCTCCCATCTTTGAAGAAGAACTTGGAGGCTTTGTTTTGAGCTGGTCACCTGGGAGGGGCTGAGCTAGGGAAATGGTCCACGTTCTCCAGGTAGCTAGCCAGCCATGACATGGTCTCACTGAGGCCCATGGCCCCTGCCCGCTCTGGCACCGAGGCTCCAACCTCAGGCAGGCCTACGAAGTCCTCTCGTTTAATCCGCTCTGGTGTGGCTTCAATGATCTGCTTGGCTAGTGAGATCATGTCCACCTAGATGAAGGTAAAAGCTGTGTGAGCCCTGAAGAGTCCTTTGCCAGATGTCCCTCCCTTTCTCATTCCTTCTCATGACCAGATGCTGAGCCTTAGGGACTGCTGTCCTGCTCATTCTGACCTGTCAGCATGGTTCAGATTCACTCATTTATTCTTACTGTCTCCCAATTTGGGGAACGTAAATAGGAAGGACATAACTCCAAATAGGTGTTCAGGGGCTGGGCGTGTAGCTCAGTGGTTAAAGTGCTTGCCTAGCAAACACAGGCCCTGGTTACATTCTCTAGCACTTGGGAGGCTGAGACAGGAGGACTGCCATATGTTCGAGGCCTGCCCGGGCTACACATTGAGTTCAAGACCAGCTTGGAATACAGAGCGAGACCCTGTCTCAAAAAAATAAAAAAGCAAAAACTATAGGTGTTCCGGCACTGAGCAAACAGACTTGCCACGCTTGCAGGCTGACTGCCCCTGTGGTTCTGCCCCAGGCAGTCCCGGAGCATGGCTTCCCCACAGGCTTCACCATGACTGCCTTGCTATCCTTTCAGCTCTCCAAGAGCCAGCCCAGCTCTTGCTGACTACAAGACACCCTGGAGAGTTGCTCTGGTCTGACCTTTGCTCCAGCCCTGGAGCCTATAGCACTTCCTGTTGGCCACACTTCATGCAGCCTACCTTAACGAGTTCTCTTAAGTTTTTTTGTGCTTAGAGACTGCTTCTCACTTACGCTTCAGCCTTTCTAAAGCAGATAGGTTGTAGCAAAGGAGGTATGTGGCTACATTTAAATAATTATTTTCTCACTCTTCATTTGTTCATTCCACAAGACTTAGTTTCCTAGCTTTTACCATCTTTCCTGCCCTAGATCACTTCGTTATACCCATCTTGCCAACCGCCCTGCTGCTCACTCACTTGCCAGCTAGCTGCCTGCTATTAGCGTGTGCCCCAAGAACCTGCACCTCTATGGATCAACTACAGCTCAGCTCTAACTGAAGATAACCTCCAGAATTCAATTCTGCTGTGTTAAGAAAGATTATTGGGTCACAGAATATGAAAGGACTAAGCAAAGGGTTATCTGCTTGTCTCAAAATGTTGGTGAATGGCTCTTCTTCCTAAACTGAATCCAAACTCTGATTCTGCTTCATAAAATAGTCTTCCTCAACCCACCTCTAGACCCACTCCACTTCTAGTGCTCACAATGCCATTAATAATAAGCAGTACCGGGATCACATCCACAGCCTGTGGGCTGTCAGTATCCTCTGGAGCAGTCCCATCATCTGGGGCTGGTGGGAGAGCGGGAGGAGAGGGTAGAGAGCCTTTGGGGATGGTGGCCTCATAGTCCATGAGGAGTAAGGGTTCCACTGGGACACCAGAGGAGAACTCTTGTGGCACCATCTCCTCCATAGTAATCTCAGAGGCTGGCAGAGGACCAGGGGGAGGACTACCATCTGCAGCACTAGAGTAGGCTGATGTAACAGAGAAAGTGCCATCTGACAGCTCCGAGGGTGAGGAGATGCTGCTCACGCCTATGAGGCAAGAGAAGAATATGAGGGTAGCAGGAGCTACAGACCATCCCTCAGATCTCTGCAGGAGACCCATCCTTGTTCTCAGTCTCTGCCTGTTGTCCCTGGCTCCCAGTTATCTCCCCATCCTTGCCTCCTCTCTTGCTTTCTGTCTTCTGCCCTTGGGCTTTGCCCTGGCTTATCCTATCAGCAGTCTCTTTCAGGAGGATCAGGGACCACACTCACCAGTGTCTGGGCTGGAAGAAGGTGGTGATAGGGCATGTGGGGGCTCAGCTGAAGCTTCTTGTCTCTGAAGTTCTTCAAGGCAGCGGGCAAGGCGCACGTGACCCCGAGAATGAGCCACAGACAAGGGTAGACGGCCCAAAGAGTCAGGAATGCTGAGTGCCTGTCGATTCCAACGGAATAGGAGCACAGCAGCTTCCAGGTGCCCCAGGGCACACGCCCACATCTGAGGAGAGGGAGGCAGAGGTGAGGCTAGGGCTTCTCCTCTAGGTGGCCAGGTCCGCAGACCCTGGCCTGCCCTCTTTCCTGCATCCCTCAAGGATCTTCCCTTTGAAGCACTGTGCCCGTTGCCCACTGCCCTGCAGTCTTGCAGGAATCTGGCAACCTCACCAGAGGAGTACAAGAGAAATGATCCACGTTGAGCGGGTCAACCTCTTGCTCTAAGTCCAAGCTTCCAGTCTCCACACTCCTGGAGGATTTGGGAGGACAACAAAGCCCAGTCAGGTTAAAAAGGGACAAAACAGGAACATAGTAAGTGAAGTGTTTTTTGTTTGTTTGTTTGTTTTTGTTTTTTGTTTTGAGACAGGGTCTCACTCTGTAGTCCAGGTTGGTACTGAACTCACTATGTAGCCCAGGCTGGCCTCAAACTCACAGCAGTCTTAATGCCTCAGCCTCCAGAATGCTGGGATTATAGGTGTGTACGACCGTGCCTGGCTTAAGTAAAGTGTTTTGAGAAGTGAGCTGTCTAGAAGCACCAAGGCCAGTGAGATGAAGACATCAGAGGTTAGTTGACACATTAATGTGTCAGGCAATAGTAAAATTCTCCCAAATGCCAGTACTCTGCGAGTTCCTGCCCCTTCCATGGTAACCTCCACTCCCTCTTGACAAGGCTATAGATCACATCCCTTAATGTTATCATGCCAGTGACTGCCCAGCTCCCTCCCTGCTGCTCCTGCTCACCGCCACTGGCTCAAGGTCTCGATGAGGCGGGCATAGCCTTGGGCAGCAGCCAAGTGCAGAAGGCTCATGCCCCGGAAGGGGCTTCCATGGGTTAGGCGTTCAGGACCCCTCCAAGTGGAGCGTGGGATCATGCTCTCCACCAAGACCACCACTCGTGCCTCGAACCCAGGACCCTGGCCTTCATCCTGTGATACACACATCCATTTGCAGAGAACTGGTTACCCCTTAGTGTCTTAATTCTCCCCCCTTATATTTCTTACTCTTGGTTCCCATTACTCAGAATTTGATGGCCCAGTTCTGGCTCCAAGTGGCTTCATTATCCTCTACTTCCACAGTTCACTCCCTCTAGCCCCTCTGGTGCCATCAACACATGGCATTTTTTCCTTAGGAGCCAAAGCCTTTTCCAAGCATTCAGAGGCTTCTTCCTTCAGAAGCTTGGACCTACAGATCCCTGAGTTCCAACTCTGTTGACCTCCCTCCCCCATCCCTACTCTCTCTCACCTCCACCCTCTTCCGACCAGAAATAGTCTGAAGCCTGTTATGCCAAGAGGGTGCCCAGAATAGCCACTCTTGCCACGGGTTGGGGGTGGAAGTAGTAGCAGGGTGACATCAGGGAGAGGGAGGAAGACTGGCTGAGGAGACTGAAGACAGGCAAAGGAGAAGAACCATATGCTACAGCCTTTTCTGTGGGTGGATCAGCCCCTTTCCCTATCACAGACCATCTCCCTTCTCATGGAAGTACCTGAATTGGATGTGCCTCAGGACCCTGGCAAGGTGCCTGCCCCACTGCAGCAATCTCTGCCATCCGCTTCTCCATCTGCTCCAGCCGCTCCAGGATAGACATCCGGAACTGGTTATCTATGGGGAATGGGGATGGAAGGCTAAGTGAGCAGGGTCTGGGTGATACCCTGAGTAACACAACTGGACTTGCCCAAGATATGGAGGGGTGAAGGCACACAATCAACTTCTTTTTTCTTTCCGAAAACAACACCTCCCTTACCCACTAATCTTCAAACAAAAATCTACCAAGACCCAGTCCTTAAAGTAGGACTTTTAATCTCACCCACGGACTAGAGCCAGGATTTAGAACAAAGCTGTTTCCTTCAACCCAGAGGTGGTAGGAATTTCCTAACACTCACCCAGCTACCAGCGGCCCCAAAAACACAAGGCCTGCCATCCCCCAGCCTTTTCCTAGGCAGAGTTCCCTCATTCTTGCCCCAGATACGACCTTTGTCCCCCATGCTGGAGCTGAAGGACTCCAGGGTCTCTCCTGTCAACCACTGCCCAAAAGAACTCACACAGTGATTTGAAAAGCACTGTTCCCTCCTCCCAGCCCCCTGCAGCTGTCCACAAGGAGGATAGCAGAGGAGAGAAGATGACAGAGATGGATAGCCATGTCTATTCCACGTACTCCTCCCCCCAATCCCATACATAAATACACACACACTGGTTTCCTGAATAGGAGAAGACCAAACTTAAAAAACAAAAGGGTGAAGTGAGAGATGGAACAAAATCGGAATGTAGACTTTGTGGAGAGGAAAAGAGTATATGTGTGGAAGGTAAGGGGGTGGGAAGGGGAAAGGAAGTAAAAATGATCAAGATGTGATATTTAAAGGCACTAATTTCTCAAACTGAATGCTGCAAATACATAATAAAAAGAATCTTGGAAAAAAAACACATACCCATGCATATACACACATAAAACCCAAGCTATGTCCGTTTGCTTTCTGAGATCAAACAAAGACAAAGAGGGAAGGTGGAAGGAGATCAGAGCTAAGGGAAAGAAAGTAAGCACAGGGAAACAGTGAAGGCTGAGGATGTCCCAGGATGCCAGGATAATATGGGGTAGAGGCAGAGAGGTGCTGGCAGGGTAGAGGGGCAGAACATGATAAGCAGAAACACAGGTATGAGAGAGGGAGGGAAAAGACATAAGATGAAGGAGAAGAGAGGAAGGACAATGAGAACTGGGGGAAGTACCAACCATGCAAAAAAAAAAGGAAGATAAGGATGTTCAGTAGCCAGATCAAGAAGTGGGAAGAAGAGAGCCAGAAGACTCAGGAGCAATGGCAGCACCAAGATCAGTCAGGGGCAGAACAGTAAGGCTATGAGGAGTCATGGAGAAGCACAAAGCAAAGCTGAGAGGCCTGGCGAAGTCCCAAGGAAGAGATCTGAGTTACACAAAGGAAACCAAACACACACAGTAGGGCTTTATAATGACAGTGGCTCCAAGAGTGAGGCAAAACTAGGGACCAGAGCCTCTGAGAGAGCAGCAGGATGGAAGGACACGGAACTAACAGAGATGGCAACAGAGGGGCCAGGAGGAAGAGAGGAAAGCAAACCCTGAGGAACAGCCTCGGGGGCAGGGTAGGCACAGTATTTTCAAAGCACCAGGAGAACAAATAAAAGGAGTAAAAGTGTTTCCAGACCTAAATACATCTTACACACACATGGATGGGTGCACAAGTATCCCTGTAGATTTGTACGAGAAAGTCCAAAGTTAGTAGTATAGAAAATTACCATTTTCTACTTCATGCTTTTCTATAATTTCCAAGCTTCCCACAATGAATATGTAGTTTTATAATCAGAGGAGAGAAGCTATAGAAATTTAACTATACATACACTCAAGCACAGTGCCTATATTTTCCTCTAGGCACTGTCCCTGACTCAGTCCCTTGTCCTTCCTCATCTAAATTCCATCCTTTGGAATGGAGAAAACAGGGAAAGAACTGGGATCAAGATTGCCCCACAAGTCACAGAGAGATGGAGGTGTTTGCTTTCATATTCACAAATGACCAGTGAAATAGAATGGTCAAGTGGGAACTAAAGGTGGCCCTTTACAGGTCTAGAAGCATATCATGCTCCCAAGGTGTGAGGCCTGACGCCCTTGGCATCAGAGGGCTCAGTACTCACCATCCAGTGACAACCAGTCAAGCTGGGTACTAGGCAGAGACAGGAATCGGCGGGCTCGATATTCAAAGAGCACAGAAGCAGAAAGGGGCCCCTCCTGCCCTGCCACCTGCAAAGACACCAGCCCCACCTCATGGGCTGGGGAGAGCACAATCAGTGAGAAGGGTCGTCTTTCCCTGGCCTCTTCTCTGTCCATCTGTGTAAAAGCTACTGACAGTCATTCCAACCAACCCCACTCCCCTCCCAAGCCCCCGCTGTGGGCTGACAGACCACTGGCTTTAGTGGCTGGTCTTGGCACTAATTGGAAGGGGAGTCCATTTGTTTGAGAATTTAGTTCCTACTATGGGCCAGAAAACTCTTGGATTTTGGACCCCGAAGTTACAGATTTTTGTTATTCAGCAACAAGGTTTGGAAGCTCAGGATCAAGAGATACCTATACTTTTGAACAACTTGATGGTGGTTAAACTCCTTGATCTCCCAGACCATAGTCCAGATGTCATGCCCCTGTTACTGGGATGGCAGGAAGAGAGCTAGAAGCTCACTAATTGTGTCCAGTGAGAGTTGTGTCCCAGACCCTCAATGTCTACAGCCCTGAAAATGAAACCACCAGGATTTAAAACTAGAGGCTGAGACATTATCTCCCAATACCCGCCTTCTTTGGGTTGTTGAATGGGGCTGTTGAGGTTAGGAGATAATACAGCTATAGACAGTGAAGCTGTCAGCCTGTTACTCTGGTGGTCCTTGGGGTCCTACAGGAAGGCTGACTGCTCACTGCAGGCTCAAAGAGCAGGGTGATAGTCAAAGGGCAGAGAAGCCAGGCTACTAGGCTCTTTAGTTCTATATATGCATTACCCAGTAGAGTAGCACTAACATGTGAGACTACTGTGCACATGAAATGTGGTCAGTGAGACTGAAGAAATGAATTTAAAATAGGTACACGGAACTGGGAGCATAGCTCAGCAGTTATAGTGCTTGTCTAACATGTGAAAAGCCCTGAGTTTGATTCCCCAGTACCACATAAGCTGGGGCATGGTGATGCACACCTGTAATCTCAGCACTGGGGAGGCAAGACATGAGGACCGCCATGTGTTTGAGGCTGGCCTGGACTACACAATGAGTTCAGGCCCAGCCTGAACTATAGAGTGAGACTCTGTCTTAAATGAATGCATGAATAGGCACACATGGCTAATGGCTCCTGTATTAGACAGGGCAAGTCTAGAAGTCAATGTTCCAGGATTAGTCAGAAAAGACCAACATTTCTTCCTTCTCATTCTCCCTGGACTGGAGATGGAGACTCTTGCCTACAACCAGATCAGAGAGAATGGATTGACATTAGAGATCCTCTTGGTCAAATACTTGACCTCACAGTAGGGAAGGCCAAGGATCTAAGAAAGGAACAGAATTATCTAAGGTCACTGGTCAGCAAGTGAGTAATTTCCTGAACTAGAACATAGATTTTCCAACACCTAAGGCCCATAGGCTCTTTTGCCTGCTGGGGGAATTTGGTGCCTAAACTGAAGACTAGATGAGGTCTTTGTACTCTCAGAACAACTTATTCATTCCCAGTATTTCCTGAAAGCCTGGAGATTCTTATCTACCCTGTCATATCTCAGCCCCTTTCCCTACCATTCCCAATCCCCATACCAGGACAATAGCAGCGTAAGACACCAGGCTGGACAAGTGAAGCTGGCACTGCGATGTGATCAAAGACACAGGAATAATGCTCAGCGGTCTCCGTCCAAGGACCTGTGATGAGCACCTTGACCCCACCCTGCAGACAGAAATCAGAGTGCCATAGGCCTGGAGTTGGGTGTTCACTCATTCCTCATTCACTTATTCGGATCCTTAGAGACTAACTACTAAATGTCAGGCCCTGTGTGAGAGTCTGGGAGTACAGAGTTGTATGGACCCAATGAGGCGAGGTCAGCCAGTCTAGCCCTCCTCCCAACCTTCCTGCTAAGCAGTTACTGCCAGACTCTGCCAGAAACAGGGAACTCAGGGCCTCTCCAAGTCTACCCTATAACTGTCATCAGGAGGAAGTTCTGTTGTTGGGCTAAATGACCTACTGCATTTCCTCCTTTCCCTCTCAAAGGCAGTGTGAAGCTTTTCAGCTGCGCAGAGTCTGCAGTTATATCTGCACTGTGTATTTTCTTCCCCAGCCTTAACAGCAGTGGTTCCCTCCCTTTGAAAACAGGCCCTAAGGGAATGAGATCCCCAAGGGGACTCTTGAAACCATGCTAACACTTGGTAAAGGGAAGAAGAGAGGGATAGTAAGTGAAAACTATGGAAATAGAATGTGAGCTACACTGTATTAACAGTGGAATTTAGGAAGCGATCCAAAAAATGGAATTTAGGAAGAGAACCAAAAAGTCATGAGGGGTCTGAGGTGCAGCTCAGTGCCCAGTGTTTGCTAAGCATGCATGAGGCCCTGGATTTAATCTCCAGCTAGGAAAAAAAAAAAAAAAAAAAAAAAAAAGCAAGCCTGAAACCCAAGAAGACTTAGTCATAGACCATAGTGTTAAGAGTCAATTCGATTCCATTTGGAGAATCAAAAAGCAAACAGAAGCTGGCATAGTGATATACATCTGTAATACCAGCACGTGGGAGGCTCGGGTAGGAGGACTGTGTGTCTGAGGACAGCCTGGGCTACATCATAGTGAGTTCAGGACCAGCCTGGACTACAGAGGGAGATCCAGCCTCAAAAAAGAAAGAAAGAATGAATGAAAGAAAGAAAAGAAAAGAAAAAGAAAAATACCAAGTAGGAGAAGACAAGCTTGAAGTTTGAGACTTACCTCTGGGTAGGACCACTCCGGGGAGAAGTCGGTAATGGTGCTAAGAGCAGGAGAGAGCGGAGAGGTTGGGGCAGGGATGCTTGGAGCTTCATCACTGATGAGTTCTCCCATAAGGTCTGGGAATGATGAAAGACTGAAGGGCTCCAATTCACTGGCCCCACCAGGTCCTCCGAACAAAGCCTCCCCTCTTGCTACTCTGCCTGATGGCTCCAAGGGGGCAGGCGAGGATGGGGATGAAGGAGGGGGTGAAGGTACGGGTGGGGCTGGCCTCTGGCCCTTAAGCTCCTCCCCATCATCATCTTGGATGAAGAAGCAGTTTCCTCTTCTCCCACTTGCTTCTGGCGGTGGAAGGGAACCCCGTGCTGCAACCTGGGGCTCCAGGGCAGCAGCAGGCTCTAGAGCAGGGCAGGGGGTACGGGCAGCCTCCGCCTCAGGGAATTCTGGGCTGACACCCTGGCCCCCTCCATATGTCTGGCCCCTTTGGGGGCTGTTGAGGAAACGATCAGGGTCAAAAACAGGGCTAGGAGGAGTTGGTGGAGCAGAGGGCTCAGAGCCTACAACCACAGCCAAGCTCACAGAAGGCCTAGGGTCAGTCTGAGGAGCCAAGTGTCTGGTGGGCGTCAAGCCACTGGCACGCTGCTCCAGTCCTGTCAGGAGAAGGATGGCAGTGCCTCCTCTTGATGACCTCCCTCGAGAGGTAGGAGGGCTAGGTCTGATTTCTAGGGGTTCTGAGAAGCCTGATGAGGAGGAGGAGGAGGAGGAAGAGGAAGAGGAAGATGGGGAGGTGTGTGCCTTGGGTAGCTCTGGGGGCAGTGGGGCTATTAGTGGAGGAGGCTCAGGTGGCTGGGGCTGGGGAATGGAGGTGAGGGTTAAAGCTCGAGGCTCCACTTTGGGAGAGATGATGCGGTGTTTAGTGCTGCTACATTTGTGGGTAAGGCTCCCAGAACCTGGAAGAGAGACAGGTGGGAGGAAACAAGGAATAAGACATATGCTTCTTCAGCTTTCCTTCCTCAAGCGCTCAGACAGCATTCCGGGGACTGCCAACAGACCAGAGGTGTAATACTGATCGTGACCACTGGGAGGCATGAGCAATGAGTTCCCCTCCCCCACTCCCTTTTCTCTCAATATAAACAGGACTGGAAGAACACAGGCAGAGGGAGGATTCCCAGCTTGGAGGAGTAGCTGAGAGCACCAGGTAAGGCAAAGAGAAAGGCCAAAAGAAAACCAAGAACCAGTTCCAAGGAGTTGCCACCAGGAACAAAGCTAAGGCTGGGTGCGGTGAGGGTGTGGGGGTTAGTGGGAAGGAATTGCTAAAGGTAGCTGGCAGAAAGTGTGGGCTGTCAGGACTGTACAGTACAAGAACTACAAGGAGCTGGGCCAGTGTTCACCAGATGAGAAGGCTCATCTGGCCTATCTTCTTGGGCATGCAAAAGACTTGCAAATCAGTGTGCAAATATCATCAAGATGGACAGAGAGTAATGCTGTTTGGTAGAAAAGAGCGCCAGGGTCAGGGAGATGCTCACCAAGGCCCCCACTGCACAGGCAGGCATGGGTTCGGGGTGCAGGCTTAGTTGGGTGGGTGTCTAAGATCTGCTGCACCAGGTGTTCCACAGAGAACTCCTCTGTCCCATTTCCACAGCTCCACTTGATGCCATGAACTACAGGAGAGTTGGGAGAAGTGCTGTGGGACTTCCAAAACGCCTTGAGGGGCTCCTCCAAGCACCTGACATGCTCAACAGAGGCCAGCGCCCTTAAAACTGCTGGGACATGTAATTCAAAGCTGTCCGTTGTTTCCTTCACATTTCATACCTTACGTTGCACAGGAATCCTAACATTCCCCAGAGAAAAGCCTTCTCCCAGCTTGGGGGGGAAACAGTCATCAGTTCCCTCTGGGTATAGAACCACAGCATCTCTGGGAAACCCTGTTCCCACACTACCCTTGGAGCTCTAGCCCTGCCCTCCTCCTTACACATGGGCTTCAGCTGTCCCAACAGCTCTTCCCGGGACCACTTCAGCCACTCTCGCCTGTCGCTGCTGATGGAACAAAAGATGGGGCTGCAGCCCTTCCCACAGTCTTCTAGGGCTGGGACGTTCAGGTAGTGCACAAGGACGATGTCAGGGTTCTAAGGGCACAAGGTCACACACACAGAGCTGTGGGGTTCCGAGACCCAGAGGCTCAGCTTTCCTTGTCCTCACCTTAGCTGGGGAAACCCCCTCCTCACCCTCAATTTCTGATTCTCCCATGTCCCTCAGAGTCAGGAAGAGTCTAATTCCCTGAGCTCTTCCATTCTTACCTGGAGCAGCCAGTAGCAGCGCCGATGGAATGTGGGGACGATGGAAGAGTGAACGTAGCAGCCATAGAGACACTGCCAGGAGACAGGCTGGGGTGGGGGGAGGGCCAGTCTGCTCCCCAACTCGTCCTTTGTTCAGTCCCTTTGCAGGAATCCCAATCTTTCCACCAGTTCATCTTCAACCTCCTTCCCATCCACACCTATTCCCCATCTCTTTCAAATTTTAATAGCCCCAATTTATAGAGAAGAGAAGAGTAGGACTAGGGTCTTACAAGGAGGGCCAGATCAGAGGTATAGAACTGGGCTTTGGTGGCCTAAGGCTGGGAGAACGGGTCATGGAGGAAAAGGGGAAGCCGAGGGTAGGATCCATAATCAGGCAGCTGATACAAAGTGAGCCAGGAGGGAAGAGTGACTGGGAGGGGGAAAGGCAATATCCTCAATCCCTGAGCCGGGCTGGTGCCCTGCTAAGAGTGGAGGAGAGTGGGCAAGGGCAGGTGCCTGGATGCCTGACGCTCTTACCTCCATGCCCTGGACCTTCAGCTTCATGTGGTCCTCTCGAGTGGTCTTCCCATCTTTCCGCTTTTTCCAGAGGTAACCATCCTTCCGGTATTTTACCTTCTTGCGATTGTAAAGGATGATGGAGCCATTCTGAGGCCTAGGAAGTCAATAGTTAGCCTCAAGTACATATGAGGTTTTTTTGTTTCATTTGAGGGAGGGTGTCTCTCTGTAGTCAAGGCTGGTCCTGAACTTAAACTTACTATGTAGCCTAGGCTGGCCTCAAACTCACAGCAATCCTCCTGTTTCAGCCTCCCAAGTGCTGGAATTACAGGTGAGAGCCAGAATGCACAGCTAATCTTTATGTGGTACTGGGAAGTTGAACCCAGGGACTTGCGCGTGCTAATTTATGCCCCCAGTCCTCAAGTTCTTTTTAAAATTTTATCTTTCCCATTTTATTTACATATATGTGTGTGTTACACAATGTTTACACTGACCTTGAGTATTTAGTGCTGATATTTGTGACTACACACACACACACCTACACACACACATATATATATACATACATACACATACATATTAGCCCTCAAGTTCTATAAGTAGAACTCAGGACTTCTGCCACTCCTCACTTTTGAGAATTTTCTCACCTTGTCTTTGGGGCACAAGATAGCCACTCATCATGCTTCTCAAAGGTGATCAGGTAGGATGCAATCTCCTATAGGAAGGAGGTACTTCATAATCTTGAAATGGCCTCTTGGTTATCACTTTAGGGTCTCATTCTCTCAAAATTACAGCAGGATGCTACTGAAGGATGCTTTCAGGTATCTGGACCCAGCAAGGCCTCACTGCCCTCCTAAGAATCCCAGACTCCATCTTAGACAAAAATCTAACCTGCTCTCTCCCAACTGGAGCCTATGTCTTGGAGTCAGGTTCAAGTCCATCATCCAGTCTTCATATTGTTTATTATTTTACTCTTTCCAAATCCTATTTTTGTGCCCTTTCCAGAGAAAAAAACTTCAGTAGTTTGACACCGCCAAGAATTTCACACTCTAGCTTGACTCCAAGGTCTTCTCAACAAGAGAGCAAATCATCACTCCCACTACCCGTAGTCTATCTAGCATTCCTGCCCAGACGGCTCCATGATTCTTCCTAAATATGGCCTCAACAGTCACCTCCTGCACATTAGTGCCGTATAGGCCTGAAGCACCATGCGCTACTTCTACATATCTGAAGGTTCCACTCATCCTATACACTTCCCACATGCTCCATGAAGCCCTGCTGCCACTCTGGCCTTTCCCAAAGGTTCTATAGGACTTGCCACAATCACATGCACACATATATCCTTTTACTGACAGTTCTAACACAAACACAATTACCAACCACCAACTGCATATAAGGCACTAAGTATGCAGGATGCTGACATGTGTAATACAGAGACTGTGCATCCAGAAGGGTCAGTATCAGTGGTGATTAAAAGCAAGGGATCTAGAATGAGTCAGATAAAAATTCCAAGAGGTAAATCATCTTCCTCATTAGTAACATAGGGGTAATAATGTAAGAAGGCAGGCCAAGTGCTCAGCACAGTGCCCAGTATGTAAGAAATACTCAATAAGTGGTAGCTATTATTTTACCCAGGTGTATATGCCAAGGAGAAGTGGGCTCTGACAAGATCTATGTCTCTTTTGAGCCCCCAAAAGCCTAGAAAAGTGCTCTGCACTGACTAAACAGTATCCACAGGCACAGAAAGACCCTCACCCTCCTCCAGCCCTCTAGGCCTTGCTGGGCCCTAACTCCCAGGCTCCCTAGAAAACCTCATTTGTATTCCACCGTAGCCGCTCTGGAGGCAGCAGTGGGCACCGAGGAAGACACTCCAGCAGCTTCTTAGGAAGGAAGATCTTCAGGTGGTGGCTGTTCTCTGGAGGGAACCAAAAGGGAGAACTTATATGCTGCCCTGGCATCCTGTGAGAGACAGCCCAGGGGAAAAACGTAACTAACACAAGACATTAGAGAATACAAGTACCAAAGGGCCGCCAGCACTCATGGGGAGAACATAAAGGCTGTGCCCAGACAGGGAACCTGGTTTGTGAACTCACCAGCAACCTCAGTGGTGTCCTTGGTATTCATGGTGAGGGGTTCCAGGGGGCAAGGTCACCCCCGGCCTGAAGGGCCGGGGGGAGGGGGAGTCCGTGCTGGAAAAGGAGAGAACAAGGTCATGGCAGAAGTCCCCATGTTAATCCAGGCTGAGGCACAGGAGGTTGGGGAAAGGATGCAGAACTGGGTCGTGATATCTAGGAAAGATGAGGAAGAGAGAGGAAGGGACTAGATTGTGATATGACGGTAGAACCAGGGAATCAAGGTAAGGAAGAACCCAGACATAGCGCCAGGAATCAACACGAATGGGGAAACAGGACACAACAGAATGATCTGACTGGGTGGGGGAGGGGGAGAAGGCTGGCAGGAGTGGGGCTTCATAGACCCTACAGCTTGGGTCCTTGCAGCAGGGAGGTCTACGGCAGAATCAAGTCCTAGGGCTGGGACTCAAGACATTCGGTCTTTGGAGGATGGTTTGGCAAAAAAAGCCTGGATGCTGGGGGAGGGTGGAACATCTAGGTCCTATGAAGAACTAAGCCTTAGAATACACACCCTGAGTTCCTATTGATTTTCCAAGAGGAAAGGCAGATCTGATAACTGATCTCTCTCTTCCAGGTTGATCAGGGCCTGGTGGAATCTGGGCTAGATGCGCAGAGCAGAGCTTCCCACCCTTGAGACAACCTGAGGCAGACAGCCTTCACCACCCCGGAACTCATTTTTCCGAACGCCTCTGCCTTCCCTGGCCAACAGGCCTACTCTACCCCATCTATGGCACTGGTTCCTGGCTGAGCCCCCGCCCTCTTGGGGAAACAGATGGAGCCGGAGGAGGCTCTCAGCGCGGGCTTAGCCAGGTGTTGGGATGAAGAGGGGGAGGAGGCCCTTACCCGCGCGGGCTATGTGCAGTGAAGCTGGGGTTGGGATAAGGACTACGCCCAAGGGCGCAGGTGCGCAGTCCCGGTTAGGCAGCCTGCCAGGGTGCAGAGCGAACGCGGGACCCAGATTGCAGGCCCGGGGGCGCCACGGGACTCGGACGCCTGGTGCCAGGAGAGGCCCCCCGCGGCAGGGCAGAGGTCCCCAGAGCACCTCCGAGGTGGGAGGGTCCCGCCTGCACACCGAGGTGTTCCGGAGAAGCCCACGCACGCAGAGTCCGCGAGCTCACAGTGGACAGGGGCAGCAAGGGATCCGGGTCCAGGGGTCCCCGGGCCAGTCCCTGGCCAGCGCAGGTCCTCCGTGGGGCCCTGCGCCGAGCGGCGCCCCCTGGCGCGGGGGAGGAGGACGGAAAAAGGGAGATCCGGAGGAGGTATGGTGGTCCCAGGCAAGACGCTACACGTCGCGACCTGGTGGAGCTGCGCCCCCTGGCGCGGGGGCGGAGAGGCGGGCGAGAGGCCCTGGCTCTTACCTCCCGGGGTCCCGCGGGTGACGGCGGCAGCGGCCATTCTACCCCACACCGACCCCCCCCAAGCGCCGGCTGACAGCGGCGTCCGACGTCACTGCGCAAGGGGCGGGGCCTCCCAATTAAGGGGATGGGGGTCGGGAAGGAAACCCGGGTCGCCAGCGTGAGGGACTGGGTGGGGCTCCGGGCGGAGGGGCTCTGCTTCCAGGGCCTTGGGCCGGCTTGCCGGGAAGTCCCTCCAGGGACAAGGGCGCGAGGGGACGGCCTAGGCGTCTGGAGGCGGAAATTTGACCGACTGACGTTAGTCCAGGTCCGGGAGGATGGGGCGGGGGCGATAGCCCAGCTTTGGAACCTGAAGGGCCGACGAAAAACGCTGGAGGACTCTTCCGGCCTTGTCCAGGTCGCCTCGAAATTGTACAACTTGTCTTCTCTGCAGCTGGGTCCTCCAGAAGGCGAAAGGAGCACCGGCCCCACCCCCTTTAATTTCTCTATCACTGCCTCGCTGAAAATCCCCACCCACTTGCTTGTTCTTTAACTTAACTATATTTATTTTTATTTCTGTGGTGCTGGAGATAGAGCCCCAAGGCCTTTGCTCTGACCTACATCTCCCTTTTTTTTTTTTTTTTTTTTTTTTTTTTAAGACAGGGTCTGGTTCTGCAGCCCAGCCTGGTCCTGAATGACTCAGGATGATGATCCACCTGCCTCAGCCTCCCAAGTGCTGGGATTACAGGCATGTGCCACCACGCCCAGCTTTTCACTTTTTAAATTTTTGACTTGGAGACAAAGTCTTGCAAAGTTGCCCAGGCTGAGCTGGAACTTGAGATCCTCCTGCCTCAGCATCCCAGAGTATTTGGATTACAGGCCTTCTAGGCTTGTTTCACTTGCTTTTTAATAACATAACACAGAGAAGAACACAAGACCAAGAGAGGGTCTAGGGTAAAACCGGGCTTGGGGAGTTCCCGTGAGAGGGACCATTGAGTTGGGAGCCCAAGGAGGCTGTGAATACCTCCTCTGGAGTATGAGAATGACGGTTGGAGAGGCTAAGGAAAGGAAATGGCTTTGGCCTCAATGCTAGTAATGGGGCAATTATGGTGATAGAACTGGTCTTGGATCTCTAAAGCAGCACCAGAGTCTTGGGATGGTTTTTCCTACTCCTCAGCCTCCAACTTCATCCTCCTGGAATTGTAAACAGGGTTCTTCCTGGCTCTGACAGCACTGCAAACCAAAGAGCTCAGCTGCCTGGGTGCGCAATCCCCCCACTGGGCAGGGGACTCCAGGGAGACCAAAGCAGCTGTAGATGACATACACACACACACACAGACAGAGAGAGAGAGAGACAAGAGTATGAAATGATAGAAACATCTTCTGATTTTCTAACTGTAAACCCAGGCATTCCCAAGTCTCTGGCTTTTATCTCTCTCTCTGCAAGTTGCAAAGTGGGTAGTTTATTGGAAAAGGGAAGAACAGAGGGGCATTTAAAAAAAAAGAGGGGTAAAAGTTTCTGCTGATCCGAGGGGGACCCCCCCCCCCCGCCATGGGTTCTGTATTTTGCTCTAATAGCCACGTATGCCACCTGGGCTTTTGGTTTCTGCTTTCCTGTGTGATACCAGGGATTGATGTCACCCTCCATCACCCTACCAAGTTTCTCTCCAGCTGTACCTGGGCCCTAACAGGAGTGATAAAATGGTCTTCTTCCTGTGGATAGGTTGCCTTCTCTTCTTCCAGACCGGGGTATTCAGTGGTGTTGATTAACCTACAGCCCTTTTCATTAAGCACTAGGGGTTCAGATGCAGTCCCAGAGATGCCCCACTGAGCCTTCTTCTCTCTGTGGAGAATTTAGGCTTAGGAGGGAGACAGGCTCCCTGTCTCTTCATTCCTTACTATCTGTTTTGAAGTACTCCAGCTGGGAAACAAGGGTGTTGCCATTTGATTGTCATCTCACTGGTCCCAGTTTTCTCCTCCCTGTAGACTGAGGTATTCTAGTCCTGGGACCCAGAGGTGACTCCCTAGCTCTTACTAGTTCTATGATGTACTTTCTTGTCACTAGTGATCCAGTTTCAACTAGTTCCAGATCACATAGCTAGTCCTCCTACCTTCTTTGCAATGATGTAGAAATTATTTCAATTGCCCCAAGACCATGGCTCCTTCCCAAATGACCTCCAATTCTCTTAAGCTCTCAATCCCTTTCCTTAGCTCAAGCCATTTTGCCCCCAAACCATGCTTGACTCCCAAAGGGCATCGCCTTACTCATTGACGGTTCTTTGGCGTCTCCTCAGGTCCTCCAGATGATAGGTGACAGCCCTTACCCTGGCTGGGATGCCTCCAGATCCTTGATGCATTCGCTCCAATCTGGGCTTCTTCCTCTTCCTTCTGCAAAGTATCTCAGGGGGTGGGAGCCCCTCTGGAGGGTACAGGCCAGGCTGGGAGTGACCGGTGGCTCTCTGTGCCAGAGAATGAGGAAAAGAGCTAGAAGGCAGAACTGAGTCTCAGGGACACTTGAAGTGAATTTGGGGGTCAGGTCAGGTGTCTTGGGAAGCCCAGGTCAGATATGGAAAAAACTTGATGCTTATATCACAGAAATTAAGGTATTCAATGCCTAGTCAGTGAATTAGTTGGGAAACACCAGGGAGAAGGTTTGAAAAGATAATTGGGGCAGGAAAGCAGCAGGTGGAATTTGGCACAAAAATGTTGGAGGGCTGAGGGCATAGCTAAGTGGTTAGAGCACTTGCCTAGCATGGCACAAGGCCCTGAATTCATTCAATTCCACGGTACCACATAAAGATTAATCAGGCATGGTGGTGCATGCCTGTAATCATAGAACTAGAGAGGCTGAGGCAGGAAGATTGCTGAGTTCGAGGCCAGCCTGGGCTACATGGTGAACTCAGGACCAGCCTGGACTACAAAGCAATATCCTGTCTCAAAAAATAAATAAATACATAAAATTGAAAGTGTTGAAGGGCAAAGTTTGTCATACCAGCATGGGTGGAATGTATAGTTCCTCCATCCAGATAGGGCTGTGAAGTACAAAAAGGGGGCTCGAGTTAGAAGGATACCCATCCACACAGTTTCTGTGATGAGCTCTCCCAACCATTGCCATTAGGAGCTACAGTGTCCATCAGCCAGTGAGAAATTGTCCCCAGACAAGAGTTTATTTATATACAGATTCATGGTAGTTTAAAAATTGTACAAGCTGAAGCTGGGCGTGATGGTGCAGGCCTGTAATCCAAGCACTTTGGAAGGCAGAGGTAGGAGAATCACAAGATTTCACCCAGCCTGGGTAATTTTGCAACTTGGTGAGACCCTGTCTCAAAATCAGAAATAAAAAATGGACTGGATGTAGCTCAGTATGAAGCCCCTGGGCTTGATTCCCACTACCCCTACTACCAAAAGGAGAAAACGGGGACTAACTGCTCACTGGAGGTGGAAATCTTTTTTTTTTTTTTTTTTTGACATAAGGTCTTGCTCTGTAGTCCAGGTAGGTTCTGAACTCAGCGTGTAGCCCAGACTGGCCTTGAACTCATTGCAATCAGCCTCCCAAGTGACTGCTGAGCTATTCCTCCCCAGAACCTTTATACAGAGCTACATCCTCAGCCCATTTTTTATTTTTGAAATAGTATTGCCAGGTTACTAAATTGCCCAGGCTCTGACTCCCAAAGTGCTGGGATTACAGGCCTGCTGCCACTATCTCTTTCTCTCTTTTTATATTTTATTATTCTATTTTATTTTTTGAGACAGGCTCTTGCTCTGTAGTTCAGGCTGTCCTGAATTCTCTATGAAACCCAAGCTGGCCTTGGACTTATGGCAATCCTCCTGTTTCATCTTCCCGAGTGCTGGGATTACAGGTGTGTGCCACTGTGCCTGGTTTATGTGGGGCTGGGGAATTGAACTCGGGTACTTAGCACTTGACTTAGCACTTGAATCACTGAGCCATTCCTCCAGCCCCACTTTCTCTTTCTTTACTCACCTAGGCCTTTGGCTAAGATTTTCCCAGAATATATCTCCATATCGTTGAGGTATCTCTTTGAGGCTCTGGGAAGGCAGGCTGCTGGGTGGAGATCGGCTGACCACCCTGGAACACCTGAGATGGGACAACGCAGGCTTGTGTCTGGCTCTTCCATTAAAGTATCTACTTACCTCCAGGATTCAAGGAGCTAGACTTCCATAGGAAATGCAGCTGCCAGCTTCTCTCAAGCCACTTATCTGTTCACTTGAGCTAAGGATGGTGGCAAGGCCTTTGGCTTGAAAGGAGACTAGAGATAGGATGAAGGTGGAAATTGGAAATGGGCTTTTTTTTTATACAAGAGATTGAATTCATGGTCTATTTATTTATTGGTTTCTTTTGAGACAGGGTCTCACTCTGTAGTTAAGGCTGGTCCTGAACTCACTATGTAGCCCAGACTGGTCTTGAACTCACAGCCATCCTCCTGCCTCAGCCTCTCAAGTGCTAGATAAAAGTGTGCATCATCATGCCCAATTTATGAGGTACCTGGAATCAAATTCAGAGGCTTGCGAATGCTTTGACCACTAAACTACATCCCTATACCCCTCATTTTTCATTTTTTTTTTAATTTTGAGAAAAGGTCTCACCAAGTAAATTGCAGGGGCCCTTTATCTTCCCTATCTCCATCTCTCCTCAAGTAATCTTTCACCCAAGGGCTGGAGTAATAGCATAGCAGTTAGAGTGCTTACTTAGCAAGCACAAATCCCTGGGTTCCTTTTCCAGCACCACATAAACTGGGTGTGGTGACACATGCTTGTAATCCCAGCACCTGGGCTGGAGGAATGGCTCAGCAGTTAAAGTGCTTGCCTAGCAAGGGCTAAGTCAAGTGCTAGGTATCTGAGTTCAATTCCCCAGCACCACATAAGTCAGGCATGGTGGCATATGCCTATAATCCCAACACTCAGGAGACTGAGGCTGGAGGATTGCCGCGAGTTTGAGGCCAGCCTGAGCTACATGAGTTCAGGACCAGCCTGGACTACAAAGTGAGATTTAGAATTTAAAACAACAACAATACAATCAATACACTGATGACTCTCAAATCTATTTTTTTTTGAGACAGGGTCTCGCTCTGTAGTCCACATTGGTCCTGAACTCACTATGGAACCCAGGATGACATTGAACTCATGGCAATCCTCCTGCCTGCCTCATCCTCCTGGGTGCTGGGATTACAGGCTACACCACCATGCCCAGATTCCAAATCTGTTTTTCCAATCTGTACTAGTTCTTCCCTGGGATTCACTCAACATCTCCACCCCAGCCTTTACCATATTGTTGAAAGTTATCCCAAATGCCCAGCAGCCAGGGTCAAAAGCCTATTTCCTACTTTCCCTCACCTCCCACATTCAAGTCATCACAAATTATATTCTATATCTGAAATAGTTTGATCAGTCTTCATCACTTTTATTCCAACCATATTCCAGACAACCTTCTTCCTAGACTGCATTTTTTTAAGCACTGGGGATTGAACTCAAGAGCCTTTGCACTAAGCTACATCCCCAGGTATTTATTTACTTAATTGTACTAGGGATTGAACTCAGAATCTTTGCATTGAACTACATCCCCAGTCCACCTAAGGTTTGATTTTGAGACAGGGTCTTGCCTAGTTTCTAACTTGCCCAGGCTGGACTTGAACTTGTGATCTTCCTACTTTAGCTTTCCAGAGTGCTGGGATTACAGGCCTATACCACCAATCTGGATTATTTTTCTCTATTTCTATAATATATCTATTGAAATTTTCCATCATAAAAAAGACAAAGAAAAAAGAATACTTAAGTTACTACTTCGTTTGCTTCTGCTGATTTCTATTGTCTTTAGAATAAAATCTGAACTCTGTAGCCATAAAGTCCTAAATGATCTGGCCTTTGTGTAACTCTGATTTAACTCTGCATTTCTTCATTTATCACTAAGTTTCAGTTACACTTGCTTCCTGTTCCTAGAAAATACTAAGCTTGTTTTGCCCCATTCTTTTAGAGATCAGCTCCTTCTTACTTTTCAAATTTCAGTTCAAATTTATCTCCCTGGAATGGTCTTCTACAGTTACCCTACTGACCTTGTATCTCCTGAAATTTGCTATTTTTCCTATGTTTTGTTTTGTTTTTTAATGGTAATTAGCACTAGCTAAAATTATACTTATTGGTTTATACATTTTTGTCCCTCCTCCAAATGAAAGCTCTATAAGAGCACGAGTCCTACCTAATTATTGAATCTCCAGTGTCCAAAACCATGCATAGACCACTGCAGTGTTCAGAAACTATTTTTTGACTAATAAGTCATCAATTCCCTGAGCTCAGTTTCTGTGCTTCCTATTCGTTTCAGAGAAGGGTCAGAAATGCACTATTTCTTCATTCCATCCCCAACCTCCCCATGCATTATGGAGGACTCACTTGGCAAAGGGTATGAGGTTATCTTCATCTTCCTGTACCTGCATGACTGAACTGAGCTGGGTACCTGGATCAAGTCTTCTCCTTGATGCTGAGGGGATAATGGAAAATGAATCATTCACTCATGTAATGGCTCTAAGGATGAGACCAGCAGCACACCTAGAGATTGGAAAAAGTATGTGTACATCCTGAAAAAAAAGAATTTCAAAGGTATTTCTAGGGCTGGGGGAAGAGCTCAGTGGTGAACACTAGCTTAGTATATGTGAGGCCATGAGGTTGATTTCCATGTTGGAAAAAAAAAAAAGGCATCTCTAGTGTTGGACTATTAACTGAATATACAGGTTGAAAATGGCCAAGATGGTAAGCACTGGAAAGGCAGACATGGTAAAAGGTAAGGGAGGTGCCAGGGGTGTAGCTCAGTGGTCCAAGCAGTTGCCTAGCACCTGCAAGGCCCTGAGTTCAATTCCTCAGCACCACATTAAGTGTGGTGGTGCATGTTTGGAGGATGTGCACTCAGGAAGCTGAGGCAGGAGGATTGCCATTAGAGGCCAGCCTGGGCTACAGAGGGAGACCCTGACTCATACACACATACAAAAGTAAAGTAGACAGCCAATTTTTCTGAGGCTAAGTGTATACTGTATATGAAATTAGTTAATTAATTGAGACAGGGTCTCACTCAGTAGCCTAGGCTGGTCCTGAATTCAATGTGTAGCCCGGGCTGACTCAACTCATAACAATCCTCCAGCTTCAGCCTCTCAAGTGCTGGGATTATAGCTGTGTGCCACAAACACCTGGCTAATTTTTACTTATGGTGCTGGGAAATTGAATTTGGGGCTGTGCACGTGCTGGGCAAGTGTTTTAACTACTGGCCCCAGCACAGTATGGGAAATTTATAAATAGTAGTTAAGGAATTTGATTGGTAATATGGGATGATGAAATGAAAAAGGATAGATGGACACTGGATGGGGCAGAAGCATTTGGGGTAGCTGACCCAGAATTACTGATTTGGGATAGCTAGAAGTGGCAGAATTGAGGATTGGTTAATGAATCAAGTACAAGTGGTTTGTTGAGTGGTAATGTGGCCAACTGGAAGCCAAGAAAGAGGAGAGGATGTCCACAGATTTTTTTTTTTTTTTTGAGATAAGCTCTTGCTCTGTAGTCTAGACTAGTCCTGAACTCACTATGGAGCACCCAGGCTGGCCTTAAACTCACAAAAATCTTTCTGCCTCAGCCTCCTGGTGTAGCAGATTGCAGGCTTGTGCCACTAGGCCCAGCTTGAAAGTGTGTACAGAGCCAGCTGTGGTGGTGTGTGCCTGTTACCCCAGCACTTGAGAGGCTGATGCAAGAGGATTGCAAGTTGAGGCCAGATTGAGTTACATAGAGAGCCAACATGAAAAAAAAAAAAGTTAGCAGAGAAGTCAGAAAAGTGGGTAGACGAGGCAGTTAAAGCTGGGCCGCATGGCACAAGCCTGTAATTCTAGTACTCTTGGAGGCTGAGGCAGGAGGATCACAAATACAAGCGCAGTCTGGGTAACTTAGTGACTCAGTAATACCTTGTCTCAAAATCCAAAATAAAAAATTGGCTGGGTTGGGGTTGGAGGAATGGCACAGCAGTTAAAGTGTCTGTCTTGCAAGCACAAGGCCTTGAGTTCGATTCCCCAGCACCACAAAAGCTGGGGTGGTGGTGCACACCTGTAATCCCAGCACTCAGGAGGCTGAGTCAGGAGGACTGCGAGGAGTCCAAGGTCAGCCTACACTACACAGTGAGTTCAGGACCAGCCTGAGCTACAGAGCAAGACCCTGTCTCAAAAAAAAGAAGAAGAAGGAGGAGGAGGAGGAGATTGGCTGGGTATGTAGCTAAACATGAAGGTACTGGGCTCAATCCCCAGACCACAAAAATAAAACAAATTATCCAACTGACTGACAAAAACTAGATAAGGAACCCCAAATATAAGTAACTCAGCAAAATAAAAGAGGAAAGGAAACATGGAATTAGTCTTTGTAGAGATGGACCTGAAAACAGAAAGGGAGTGTTTTGGAGGTGGGGAGGGGAAGGAGAAGTAAAAATGATCAAGATACAATATGTACATGTGCCTATTCCCCAATATCAATATCAATATCTTAATAAAAATAATATCAATGAAAAAAGAATATTAGATAAGGGCTAGGAGTGTAGCTAAGTGGTAGTACTTGCCTAGCACGTGAGAGGCCTTGAGTGTCAATCCCCAGCACCACAAAACAAAAAACTGAGAAACAAACAGGATAGTAGACAAGTCAGGAAAGTACATGTAGGCTGCACGAAGGGCAAAAAACTATTAGAGGTGAACAAGAATGTATCCAAGGGTAACTAGGTTTGGGCTGAGAGAAGTTAGGTAGGTTAAAAAACGAAGAGAGGATAAGCTGGAGTGGTGGCGCAGGTCATTAATCCCAGCACTCTGGAGGCTGAGGCAGGAGGACAACTGAGTTTGAGTCCAGCCTGGGCTTCACAATGAGCCAAGGACCCACCTGGACTACAGAGCAAGATGCTGGGGTGTGTGTGTGGGGGGGAAGGCAGGGGCAGGAATGAGGAATAGTTCAGGCTGAGGTGACAGATGGGGGATAGAATGGGGCTGAAGGAATGGAAGGAGTCTAAATGGATATCCAGGCTAGAAAAGGATCAGATCCCAGAGGAGTTGGGAGCAGAAGGCCCATCAGTCTCAGAGAATTGGGCTTAAGTGGATGGCCTAGATATAAGGGGCAGGATGACAGTTGATCTAGGGGAAACTTAAGGCCCTGGAGTGGGTAAGGCTGGGCCGGAAAGGTGGGCAGGAACCTGGGGCCTGGGGGCCCTGAAGATGTGGCTTGGGCTTCAAGGGGCAAGGTGACCCTAGGCAGGTGGACTAAGGCGAGGCCAAGCTTCGAATAGCCTGGCCTGCCTGGGGGTGTCCGCTCCACCCCGAAGTCTGGGACCCGCTGGGCCAGGCCAGGTCATGAGCTGTCTAGGCCGCAGAGGGCACTCGGGCCTGAGGGGTTGCTTGGGCCCGAGGCGATGGGAAGGTCCCCCAGACCGAACGTAGCGCCAGGCGGGGCAGAACACTCGAGGGGCTGCGCCGCGCCCGGCTGCTCGGGGGCCTGTAGCACCTGAGGAAGCCGCAGGGCGAATTCTAGAACGACGAGGCCACGGAGGAGAGGCAGAAAGGCCGTGACCCAGGGGGAGAAAGGAGCCGGCCGGCCGGCGCGCCTGAGGGCGGGGCTTGGACTGGGCCGCCTCCTGGGCGGTGCCAGGCGGACGTCCCGCCCCCTGAGCGCGCCTCCGAAGGCGGCGACGTGCGCGGACCCGGGTCCCGGGCCCCCGGCCTCGAGCTCGCCCCCGCCGCTCCCGGCTCCGGGGGCAGGCGTCTCACTCTGCCGTCGTCGGGTCCGGCTCGCCCTTCTGTCTCTGCAGCTGTGCTGAGACCCGCCCGCTGGGTCCCACAGTCCAGAAGCATTGCCCTTTTAACAAGAGTAGCCGGGAGGCTCCGTCCGCCCCGCCGGGCGGCGCGCTCCCGCCCCCGGCCGCGCGCTCCCGCCGGGCCCCCGCCCCTCGCTCCCGCCCCAGCTCGCGCTGCCCGGGCGGGCGCCGGCCGCTGGCGCCGCTACTGCAGCCGCCCCCGGGGCGCGAGTACGCCGCCCGCCGCCCCGGGACCCGGCGAGGGGCGGGGGCAGCCGCTGCCCGGCCCGGCTTCCCACCGCTGGCCTCTCCCGCGTCCCGAAAAGTCCTTTCCTTCGCGTGCCGCCGAGCCGCCCCGGAGCCCGGCCGCGACGAGGTCAGAGCCGAGGAGGGGGAAGGGAGGGACGCCGCGGAAGAATGCGCTGGGCCGGGGGCGGGGAGCCGGGGTCCTGTGTTTGCGGACCCGGCGGGGGCCAGCTAGGCGCGAGAGCTGGGATCATGCGCTGTTTGTCCCGTGGAGGCGCCGAGAGGTGCCAGGCCCCGGACGGTCGTTGGTTGGCTGGAGCGGCGGCCGGGGTCCGCATGGCCTCCTAGCGAGGCCGGGCCGGGGGCGCCTTGGAGAACTGCCCGCGGGCGAGGTGCAGGTGACCCGAGACCCCCTTTTCGGGTCGGTTGGCGCCATCCCAGCCACGGCGTCCCCCTTGTATCCCTGTGCGCCCTTAAAGCTGCACCGTCAGGTCCTTGTGTTTACCCCCCTGTTCCTTACCCTGCCAACCCCCAGCCGTGCCACCTTTGCTCTGCTCTGCTAGTCGCGACGGCGTCACGTTGCAAATGTCCACTGGTGTCCTGCCCTCCCCTGGTCAAGAGTGTGGGGTGTCAGGGCTGTGCTTTCCGAACCGGCCTCGGTGATTTCAGCTACTCCCTTCCTGTCCTGGGACAGAGCAGCTCCTCACCCCACCCGTGCTCTCTCCTGGAAGGCCGGTGAGGTGAGGCCTAGCAGGACAGAGGTTTGAGGTCCTTTAGGGCCACAGATGGGGGCTCCCCAGCATCCCTGAACCCTTTCTACCTGCTGTTCTACCCTGCTGTTCCTGGGTGTGGGCTGCTCGCCTCTCCTCCAGGGTGTGGGCACCTGATCACCCACATTCCTGGGCTCCAGCTTGGCACCTTCCTCAGGATGGTGGATGCCATAGCATTAGCCCCAGCCTTCTTCTTTTCCTTTCCCTCTTTTAAGGAGGACCTCAGCTCTCGCCTCCCCTGGACCCCTAGATACAAGTGTTCTGGGTCCTGCAGCAGTAGAGCCCTAGAGGTTGTTGGTACGATGGATCCAGGGTGACCCCACCCTTCCCTGCCCATTGTCCTGGATCCCCAGGAGGAAATGTTGGAGGCTGGACAAGGGGTTTGAGGCCTACAAGGCAGGCTCTGTGTACCTGCTGCGTTTGGACTTTACCCAGCATGTGGAGCTTGTAGCCTCTAGGTGGGAACTGGGTTCTTTTTTTTCTCCTCTCATCTGCTAGGTTCCCAGTGTGTGGTTGGCCCAAGTGGGGCCCTCCCTTGAACACCTCTAGGTTTGATATCTTTTGTGTATTCACCAGGCTGGCCTCACATTCATGGCAGTCCTCCTGCCTCAGCTTCCCAAGTGGTGGTGTGACAGGCGAGCACCACCACATGGGGAATCGAACCCAGGGTCTTGTGCTTGCTAAGCAAGCACTGTAACCGCTGTGCTGTTTTTCCAGCCCTGTGCTTTTGTCTTCTTTCGCTCCTTTTCTTGGTGTCTGTGACTTTCTATCCTTCTGTCCCCCTTCCTGCCACCCTCAGTGTCTCTGCTCATGTGTCCGTTTCGCTGAATTGCCCTCAGTCCAGTCTCTCTCTCTCTCTCTCTCTCTCTCTCTCTCTCTCTCTCCTGTCTGAATGTTCAGTACATTTATGAGTGATGAGGAATAAAAATATCACCATCCCTGCCCTTGGACTCACATTGTATTTGGCCATTTCAGAGGGGCAGCTATTCCTACCTTACCTACATTCCCCCCATCCCTTGCCTGTAAATATAGAACCCCAGACAGACCCCCCCTGGAGCCATGGGTGCCTCCCAGCCACTCTTCACTCACAACCAGGGTTTCCCCCACAGCCCCTGCTGGTGTGGCCGGGCCCCAAGTGTAGGATGGGGCTCCCCCTTCGAGGGCCGGTGGCAGCCAGAACTGATACAGCCCCCCTGCTCAGGGGCCAGGACACCAGGTAACTGGGATGATGACCCAGATCCCTGTGAGCTAGGCTATGTTATGGCGGGGGAGAAATACAGGAAAACCTTTGGGATCCCCTCAAAATAGTGACATTTGGGAGGAAGGCCAGGGGGACAGCATCTGGGTCCTCATGGGCTGGTTAGCTGGGGAAGGGGAGTGGAGAGATAGTTTGAGAAGATGGGAAGTAATGTGTGAATCTTTCAGTGGCTCTGACTACCCCTCTTTCTCTGTCCTTCAGCTGAGGAGGGCAAGAGCATCTGGAGCTATGGCTGGTGCCTCTGTGAAAGTGGCAGTGAGGGTTCGACCCTTCAATGCCCGTGAGACCAGCCAGGATGCCAAGTGTGTGGTCAGCATGCAGGGCAACACCACCTGTGAGTGAGTCCCAGAGGGCTGCTGGGCACAAGTGGGGAAGGCTGGGCCCACCATGTAGGCCAGTCTTGCTGGGATGAACTAAAGGAGGACTGAGCTGGGCAAGAGCAGGTGCTAGTTTTAAGGGCGGGGCCTGGGGCAGGCTAGCCTTTCCATGTTCCTGTCCCTGGGAGGGGGAATGTTGGCCAGGAGCCCTCCATTGCCCAATCCAGGGAGGCAGCTCAGTAGAGGCGGGTCCTAGGAAGCCAAAATTAGCTTTGGTGGCAGGAGGGGGTGGGGAATATTAAAAGGGAGAGGTAAGCTAGGACAGTAGTGGGGAGTGTGATGCTTGGATTCCAGGGGCTGTTGGAGAGTGGGCAGAGATTAAGATTACCTGATCTGCTTTTTTCTTCCTTTGGCCCCTGTAGCTATCTTCAATCCCAAACAGAACAAGGATGCCCCCAAAAGCTTCACCTTTGACTATTCCTATTGGTCACATACTTCGGTGAGGTTGTTGGGCTGAGGGAAAAGCTACGGCATGGGGGGGCGGGGGGAACAGGGGATCCAGGTCCTGGG
Organism: Ctenodactylus gundi; assembly: GCA_004027205.1. Taxonomy (NCBI): domain Eukaryota; kingdom Metazoa; phylum Chordata; class Mammalia; order Rodentia; family Ctenodactylidae; genus Ctenodactylus; species Ctenodactylus gundi. The sequence continues at coordinate 31,259 of PVKB01001151.1, forward strand.
GTGGGGGCATTACTGGGAAGTAGGACCTTCCTAGGAATGATTGGGACTGGATTGGAAGGTGCAGGATCGCTCGTGGAGATGGGTAGGAGCTTTAGGTTATGATTGGAACCAGGAGTTGGGGCCATGGGGGTGGGGGTAGAATCCCTCAGGATAATTAGAACTAAAGGGCTAGATACGATGCACAGGCTTGATTAGAACAGTGATGGGGGTGGGGAATATACAGGACCTTTCGGCATTTATCAGTGGTGGGTGCAAGTCTCTTGGGCCATAGACAAGAAGGACAGAGTTATCCAGAGTTTTTTTCTCTGCTCCCCTTCCCGCCAGGCTGAGGATCCCCAGTTTGCATCTCAACAGCAAGTGTATCAGGACATTGGGGAAGAGATGCTGCTCCATGCCTTTGAAGGATACAACGTGTGCATCTTTGCCTATGGGCAGACTGGGGCTGGGAAGTCCTACACCATGATGGGAAGACAGGAGCCAGGGCAGCAGGGCATCGTGCCTCAGGTATATACCTGGGACCTGGCTGGGTAGCCAGGTATGAGCATCTTCAACAGTCTCACGAGGGAGAAAGGACAGGCCTCTGAGGATTCTAGAACAGACCAGACTCTCCAGCACCCTTAGTGATAGAGAATGTGAGGGGATCTAAGGATTGGGTACAGCCTGGATACCACAGTCCTCTCAGTGGTAAGGTTTTGTCCGTATCAGAGACAGTGAAGCTGGGCAGAAAGAGCCAAGTATTTGGCATCAGGAGCCATGGATCCAGGCTCTGGTTTTACCAATTTCTGCTGTTTTACTTTGTTTCATAATTATCCCAGAGCATAATTTCCTGCTGTACCGTAGACAAGATGTTAACTGTAGAAAGGTCTAGCTGTGGATAACTGAGAGCTGACAGTAATTCTCTCTGGCTGTGCAGCATAGTGGCCTTGCACACAGGCTCCAGAGCAGAATATCTAGGTTTGTGTCTCACCTTGCTTAATACGCCTAGTGTGTAATGCTGGACAAGTGTGAACCTTTCAAGGATTGTTTTCTCATCTGTAAAATGGGAAGGACCCCTCCCTCAGAGCTGTTGAAAGGGTCAAATGAGGTCACCCAGGACATGGCTTGGCCTGGGGCTGGTGCTGCAAATGTGCCATGAATGGGAGCTTCTCTGTGTCTCCCTCCAGCTCTGTGAAGACCTCTTTTCTCGTGTTAGTGAGAACCAGAGTACTCAGCTCTCCTATTCCGTGGAGGTAAGCCCAAGTCTTGGGTATAGGAGGGGTCAGTTGTCTCTGGGCAGGGAGGCAGGGGAGCTGGGCACTTAAGACTGAGGGCAGTGTCTTGAGTCAGCCTGGGATCTGATTCAGGCTGTGCTGGTAACTGTGACTTTGCGCAGTGATTTTAGCCTTTAGCTCCTGATTACATTCATCTGTGAAATGCTAATGATCAGACTCACTTCCTAGTGTTGGGAAGATCATTAAGCCAGCACATGCAGACTCTAACACCATACGTGTGCATATGAGGTACAGTTACCTGTGTCATGTGCAGTGACGTTTAGGATAAGTTTCACTAGTAGTATCATTGCATCTTATTTGTTTATTTCTTATTTGCTTCTTTTACACAGGTGAGCTATATGGAAATATATTGTGAACGGGTACGAGACCTCTTAAACCCCAAGAGTCGGGGCTCTCTGCGTGTCCGGGAACACCCCATCCTGGGCCCCTATGTGCAAGATTTGTCTAAATTGGCTGTGACCTCCTATGCAGACATTGCTGACCTCATGGACTGTGGAAATAAGGCGCGGTGAGGCCGGCTGACCAAGTGGACGTTAGGGGAGCCAGGGCTGGGAAGGCAGGGGTCAGGACCCTGAACCCTGTCCTTTTCCCTTTCAGGACTGTGGCTGCGACCAACATGAATGAGACCAGCAGCCGTTCCCATGCCGTCTTCACTATTGTCTTCACGCAGCGCTGTCATGACCAGCTTACTGGGCTGGACTCAGAGAAGGTGCGGACCCTCCTCCATAATTGGGACAGTGTTGTGAGAGGAGGAGCTTGACCCCCTTTGCTGCCTGTGCTGTTTTGTGCCTTCTCAGGGCTCTCGCAGTCCTGTCTACCTCCCCGTCAGGGTTAGACCAGTGTATTACAACTTCTAGTTTGCCTGTTTGTCCGTATTAGATTTCTCAGGGCAGGGCTAGATCCCACTATGTCTCTTTTCTTGGTACACAGTGGGCCTCTAAATATTTTTAAGTAAATAAATGAACAGATGAATGAGTAACCAACTCCTCATTCTGTTCTCTATCCTATTTTCTCCTGTCCTTTTCCTTTGTCCCTTCCTGCCTTTCTCCAGCCCTTGCTAACCATTCAGATCTCTGCCACTGCTCCCTTGATTTACCTTCCCCATCCCTCACCCACCCCAGTCACCTCCTGCCTCTTTCCTCTGACCCCAGGTCAGTAAGATCAGTTTGGTGGACCTTGCCGGGAGTGAGCGAGCAGATTCCTCAGGGGCTCGAGGCATGCGTCTGAAGGTGAGGGCCTTTGGAGGGACATATGGGGGCAATGTTGGAAGCTGTGTGGGTAACTCATTCATCATAACCTAGGACTCTCACTGGTGACAGTGGGGTGTTGGAGGTGAAGAGGATCTGATTGGGAAAGGAAAGTCTCATCCCCTTATTCTTTATCTTTTTCCAGGAAGGCGCCAACATCAATAAGTCCCTGACTACTCTAGGGAAGGTGATCTCAGCTCTTGCAGATATGGTGAGACTTGGGGTTGGGAAGAAGAGGGGCCCAGGAACAGGGGCCCAGGGAATGGCCCACTCTGATCACCCTTCCCTTTCACCCCCAGCAATCGAAGAAGCGGAAGTCAGATTTTATCCCTTACAGGGACTCTGTGCTCACCTGGCTGCTCAAAGAGAATTTGGGTGAGGAAGTTATGTCTCTGCTGACCCTGCCACCATTCCACTAACTCCCTTGGATGAGTTTGCCGTCTTGCCCTCTGTAGAATCCCAGATCCAGGCAGTGTTACCCCTCTGTCTCTCTCCCTAACTTAGGAAATCTTCTTTTGAACATTTCCTGTGGTGAGATCAAGGTCATACTGCTCCTACGAAGGCCTGGAGCCTCACTGTCCTGCCAGCACATGACTTCTCCCTGACCCCATACCCACAGCTGACTTCATTCCCCTCCCACAGACCTTCAGTTGTCCCACAGATCTGATGTCTCTTCCTCACCTTGCTTCTCCTCATAACAGGCATCCTTCATGGTTGACTCCATAATACTTAGCTTCACTGCCTCAGTGACTCCTTCAGACCCCTGTTTGGAAACTGAGGTCCCCCTTCCCCCGTGACCCAGTCTGACATTCCTAGGACCCTGCTCAGCCGAAGCCTTTCCATCCTGCCATTCATAGGTGGGAACTCACGCACAGCAATGATTGCAGCCCTGAGTCCTGCTGACATCAATTATGAGGAGACGCTCAGCACACTCAGGTGGGGATTTCTGGCTCTGGAAGAAATGGGCAACATAGAAAATGTGCCAGGAGCTCAAAGGCTGGTTGCTTGAGACCCTTCCCTTGAGACTGGGTCAGCCCCAGCCCTGCCTGCTTGAGGCCTGGGAGGAAGACGGGGAAGTAGGCAGCACAGCAAGGATCCTTGTGCCTGCCCTCACCAGTCCTGTCCCCTCCTTTCCCAGATATGCTGACCGCACCAAGCAAATCCGCTGCAATGCTGTCATCAACGAGGACCCTAACGCCCGGCTGATCCGCGAGCTGCAGGAGGAGGTGGCCCGCTTGCGGGAACTGCTAATGGCTCAGGGGCTCTCAGCCTCTGCTCTGGGAGGTAGGAGCAGCTCAGAGATTCCCTTTGGCCCACACTGTCCCTCCTTACTTGCCTTTACCCAGTGCTGGTGTCTGGGAGGGGTCACCCATTAGGAAGCTGTTCACACGTTCAGTGACATGGCACAGATGTGGAGATGACACTTGTGTCTTCAGACATTAGAGAGCTGGGAGGGGACTAATTCTCTGGAGGAGAGTCAGGATTCAGACAGCTTCAGGAACTAATAAAATGGCAGATGCCTAAATAAGTGGCAAGACCTGTGCTTTATAGTTTATCCAATAAATTTTTTTGGGGTGGGGGATAGGGTTTGGCTCTGTAGCCCAGGTTGGTCCCGAGCTCACTTTGTAGCCCAGGCTGTCCTTGGACTTGTGGCGATCCTCCTGTCTCATCTTCCTGAGTGTTGGGATTACGGTCGTACTCCACCATGCCCAGCTTTATGTGGTACTGGGGAATTGAACTCGGCCTCATGCTTACAAGGCAAGCACTTTAACCACTCTGCCATTCCTCCAGCCTTGTAAATTGTAAAGAAGAGGCTGCTGGGGCACTTACCTTGTAGAAGTTCATAGAAACTGTCTGGGTTTTAGTTGACCTTAAGATTAGCAGTCAATGACAGTGGATTTTGAAATGTAATGCTCAGCCTCACTGATAAGAAGCATGTTAGAGAATGTATAGTTTATGTTGACTGGGTCAGATATGGACTTTGTTCAGTGGTGAGATCCATCTCTTAGACAATGAACAAAGAGAGCAGAGGTGTTCTTGGGTAGAGAAGGATAAAGAGTGTATGATATTTACCTTTTAATGTTAGAGAGATTGTCTTGAAGAATCAGAACTAGGAACAATAGGCGTACATGATGCAGGGCAGATTTCAACTTAACATAGCTAAGGACTTTCTGACAGTGCAAGCTGTTAACAATAGAAGGAACTGGTTACCTCATTCAGTAACAAGCTTACCATCCCCGGGGTATGAGCAGAGATAGGGTGTTCCTTGTTGGGGTAGCCTAAGAGTGCTCACTGCTTTGAAAGAGGTTGCTTGGATGTCTTTTGAAGTACTCTGTAAGGCTTTTATCCTCTTGGCCGCCTTCTGTAGTGTCCTAGTGTCTGATTAGCTCCATCTTTCCTTGGCTTTTTTTTTTTTTTTTTGAGTTGGAATCATTTATGTTGGCCAGTCCTGTCTTGAATTCCTGGGTTTAAGTGATCTTCCAATCTCAGCCTCCCAGGTAGCTAGGACTATAGGCCTTCCCCTCATTTTTCCCTCTCTTCCCTCCAGGCTTGAAGGTAGAAGAGGGGAGTTCTGGAGGTGTTCTTCCTGCTGTATCATCTCCCTCTGTCCCACCTTCACCCTCATCTCCTGCACATAATGGGGAGCTCGAGCCATCATTCTCCCCCAGTACTGAGCCTCAGATTGGGCCTGAGGAGGCCATGGAGAGGCTGCAGGTATGAGGCTGGCAAGGGATGGGAGTCCAGGAGCTGGAAATTTACTTCTGTGAAGCCAATGCTAAAGAAGAACTTCAGGAGTACTGTGGCCCCTCAGTAGTACAGACTGCACAATGTCTTGATCTCTGCCCATTTCTTATTCCCACCCTGTTCCAGGAGACAGAGAAGATTATAGCTGAACTAAATGAGACCTGGGAGGAAAAGCTGCGCAAGACAGAAGCCCTGAGAATGGAGAGGTGTGAGGGCTGGAGCCGACAGCGGGAGCTCTGGGAGAGTGGTGGAGAGGTCAGGTCTTGCAGGAACGCAGTGGGAATGGTGATGAGACTGACATGTCCTCTCCTTTGCCCGCAGAGAAGCATTGCTGGCTGAGATGGGAGTAGCTGTCCGGGAGGATGGCGGAACTGTGGGTGTTTTCTCTCCGAAGAAGGTGTGTGAGGATTTGGGTGAAGGGCCTAAAGAACTGTGGATACCTGGAAAATAGGGTTTGGGTGGCAAAGTTGGACTTCTAACCCTTAAGTCTGTGTCTGAAATTTCCAGCCCTGACCTCTGTGTCTTGTTTCTGGATCATCTCTGTCGGCACCTCTGCCACCTCCTGTCTGTGTTCGCCTGCCTTTTGCCTCCTCCCTCACCCGTTGGATGTCAGTCAGAGTCCAGTGCTTAGTCAGTGTCTGTGGCCCACGACTCAGCCACAGAAGAGTGTAGTAGGATTCTTGCCCTTAGGGATTTGTGAGAGCTACTTAGGACCTGGGTAGGTTTTTTTGTTTTGTTTTTTTTTTCTCTCAACCTCTCTCTCTCTGTCTTTTTTTGTTCTGGGGATTAATCCCAAGAATTAGCACATAATAGGTAAGCACTGAGCCACATTCTCAGAAGAATCTAGGTCTTTGTGTGTGTGTGTGTACATGTGTGTGTGTGTTTCATGCCTGCATTGTATGTTGGGATTCACTACTGCTCATAGTGTTTACCTGAGGCAGAGGGAGAAGAACTGGGAAAGTAGAAGTCAGTTCAGGTAGGAACTTAGATGTTGTTTACACTTTTGTATTATTTGACTTTAGTGCCCTGTACTTGTGTTCTCACTGAAAAAATACACTAAAAACACACTTTTTAAAAAAGATAGATTTGGGAAGGCATTCCTGTAAGAGGAGTGGAGGATGAAAGAGCACTGCTCTGTAAGACAGTGATGATAAGTGCAACAGGGTTGATTAGATGGAAGCATCCCCATGGCTGCATTCCTAGGGAAGCCGGGTTGAAAAGTGAAGCCTGGGTGATGGATGGGACTTGGGGGCAGTGAGGAGTAGGGTCACCATGAGGCTAGTTACAAACTTAGGGTGAGTGGGATAGGCCGGTGCCCGACGCATCTTCCAGGTTGTATGTGCTAATAGATCTTTGCTGAGAAGAAAGAAGAAAAGACCACAGGAATAATACTGAGAATACTTAATGAGCTGCCACAGGACTTGCCAGTTCATCATGGATACTGGCCCTAGAAGCCAGTACAGCTGTACTGCTCTATGCCTATGAGGAGATGGTGTGGAGGCCCAGTTGAGCAGAGCAGGAACTTCCAGTCCCGCCAGGGAACCAGCCAAGCCAGTCTGATTCATGGTGTAAAGCAAATTAGAAATAGGGCTTAAGTCAAGTACACTATTTTAGGGCCAGACAGGATCACCAGGGGATGCTGGGAGGAAGTAGATTACTGGGTTTTGGAAGCTTAGATCCATCTGGAAAAGTAAGCAAGAAGGAATCATTGAACCCATGTTTCAAAAAGGGGAATAAGCCTTTGCCTTTCCTGGTTCCAGCTGCCATGAAGGAGTAAGAGCTATAACTGGATATAAGGAGGGTGACCGGCAGGCTGAGGGACTGGGCCAAGGATTGGCCAGGCTTTGGAGTCCTTTTGAGGGAGTCAGACCCTGGGGACCTAAACACTTCTTGGCAGGGTCGTCAGATGGCATTCTGCATAGCTTCCAGCCACGTTCAAGTGCCTGTACCTAGGGTCCTTCTGCCTTATTGCAGGGGTTGAAGAAAAAGTTGAAAGAAATGGGGAAACTGGTGAGGTGGAATTTCTTCCCCAGAGGATTGGACACTATTCAGAGATGTCACCTTTTAAACATGATGCACCTAAAGGAGGGGTTCTTGTTTTGCTTTTAATTGTTCTGGTAAAAATAATACATTTCAGAGAACATTCAGATAGTGCTAAGTCAGACTCCTTCCCTTCCACCCTCAAGTTTCCCCTCCCAGAAACAACCTCTAATATCATTTCCTAATGTGTTATCCTGGAGAAACTCTGTGCAACCACAGTGATGTCATGTATATAATTATACATGTGTGTGCACACACATGACCTCCTTCTTTAATAGTAGTGGTTGTGTACCTTATTATTTCTTTATTTTTTGGAGTCAAGGTTTGTAGCCCAGGCTGGTCCTGAACTCACTATGCAGCCCAGGCTAGCCTTGGACTTATGGCAGTCCTCTTGCCTCAGCCTTTCAAGTACTGAGATTATGAATGTACACCACCATGCCCAGTTTATGTAGTGCTGGGGAATTGAATTCTGGGCCTTGTGCTTGCTAAGCAAATGCTTTAACTAATTCTGAACTGCACTTCCACCTCCTTAAATCAGTGATTTTTAATCCTGGTTTTGAGCATTGTTTTCAGGGTCTGAAATTCAGAGAACAGACTTTGGATTCCCCAGCCTGGGCCTGATTGGCTCCCTGCTTATCTGCTTAGGATCCTAGGCTTCTAGACATGGTTTCAATTGAGCAAACAGTTGCAGAGCTGAACAGAAACTGAAAAACATTGGGGTTATGGGCATGGCTCAGTGGTTAAAGCACTTGCTTAGCAAGTAAAAGGCCCTGGGTTTGATTTCCCAGCATCACCTTAGGTGAGTGTGGTGGCATGTGCCTAAAATCCCAGCAGTTGAGAAGCTGAGGCAGAATGATTGCTGTGAGTTTGAGGCTAGCCTGAATTACATAGTAAGTTCATGACTGGCCTTGACTACAGAATGCTACCCTTTCTTAAAAAAAGAAAATTGAAAAACATTGTTCCAAGTCATGTCCAGTCTTTCCAGGGTAGATTGCTTTCTGCTTCCAGAGGCCAGCAGTGCCTAGCAGTCCCAGAGCAGTACCACAGTAGTAGAGGAAGGGGACATGAGAATCCCTCAATAAAAGTATGGCAGCAGTGTAATCTTCAGGTTCTTGGGAAGATATGGATACGTATCATATGGACAAAGTCGGGGGTCCCCTCTGTGTTGAGTAGGTCCCAAAGAAATCCAGAGCGTTTGCTCCTGGCTGTTTTGCTTTCACACCTGGCTTTTCTTCCCTCATGCTTCTGTAACAGTCTTTTCTTTTAAATGTCCACACCTGCCTCATCCTCAAAAGACCAGGTGCCATGTTTCCTTTCCCGTGAAGTCCTCAAACCCCCTGAGCTCCTCTAGTGCTGTGCTTTGTTTCTCTTTCCTTTTCTCTTTTCTTTCTTTCTTTCTTTCTTTCTTTCTTTCTTTCTTTCTTTCTTTCTTTCTTTTTTTGAGACAAGGTCTCGCTCTGGAGTCCAGGCACTATGGAGCCCAGGCTAGCCTTGGACTCACGGCAATCCACCTGCCTCAGCCTCCTGAGTGCTGGGATTACACGTGTGCACCACCATGCTTGGTTTATGTGGTGTTGGGGAGTCAAACTCGAGTACTTAGCGCTTGATTTAGCATTTACTAGGCAAGCGCTTCAATCACTGAGCCATTCCTCCACCCTGTGCTTTGTTTTTGTTTTGTTTTGTTTGTTTTTTTGTTTTTTTTGCATGCGAGTCAGTCCCCGAATATGGGAGCTCTCAGTTCCCTGGAAACAACTGAATGAACAAATAAACTAAGTGAGCTTTTAAGAAGGCCAGAAACTATTAGCCAGGCATGGTGGTGTAAACTTGTAATCAATCTCAGCACTCAAGAGGCTGAGGCAGGAGGATTGTTGTGAGTTTGAGGCCAGCCTGAACTACAGAATGAGACCCTGTCTCAAAAATATAAATAAATAAATAAAAAAGGCCAAAAACATTTCTGTGAGGCATCCAGTGTTTCTATTTGTGACAAGTAGTGTTTCTATACCAATTCTTGCCTCCCCAAGTTGTCTCTAATCAGAGGCGACCAGCAGGATAGTGCATCAGGGTTTGACTCATCTCTCTTGTGTCCTATGCTTCTAAGGTGGAGTAGGAAACTCACAGTGAGTCCTTGTAGAGCAGAGGCGTGGATTCTTGTGTTTTATTGGAAGGTTTGGGAAAGCTTCGTGGAGGAAGTGGATGAATTTGACAGGTGGGGCTGGGGCGGGAGGAGGGAGGCTGTTCCAGGCTTGGGAACATGGCAGGGTGAGTAGCTCACACAGCAGCCAGGGATGTGAAAAGGCTGCTTCTGGGGTGAGAATTTAGCAGCTCAGTGGGGAAGCACAGCATTGGGGAGAGGGCCCTAGAAAGGGGCTTGTACAGGTAGACTGGGCCCTGATCATGTATGTAGGCGAACAGAGTGAAAAGCCAGGATTCAAGTCAAGTGGGCATGGGTTGCTAGCTGGAGAGGTCTCAGTGAAAGCATACTGACCTGGCTACAGGTGCAGTGAGCACAGTGCTGGAGACCTAGGAAGAGGGCAGGAAGTAAGGCAGGCCTGAAGCAGGATAGCGCAGAGGGGTGAATAGGTGTGGGCAGAGGTAGCAGCGACAGGGAGAGTACTCCCAGTAGAGCAGCTGTTGGCATAAGGCAGTGGTCCTCATCCTCTTGACACCGGGGACCAGTTAAATTGAAGGCCAATCTCCAGTCTCCCGAGGATGGGGAAGGGAAGGTACTTGTTATGTGTAGGTGTCCCCGCGGGACGGAGACCCCTACTGCAGGGAGTTAAACAAAAGGCTATCGAAAATTCCCTCAGTTTATAGATAGGGTCACCAAAGTGGTTGAGAACAAAATTACTGATCAGACTGCCCAGGTCATTTTAATTAAAGAACTAGTCTGAGAACATAAAGCTGCCATTGCGCCTGTTAAAAACAAACCTTTAGAGGACTGGATTGTAGCTGTCCAAGATCATGGCATAGCCACATTTGGGGCCTCCTTAATGGCCTCCGCTTTGGCATTGGCGCTTCAGCGAGCGCTTAAGACAGACTTACTGCACAGCCAGGCCACTGTACCCCGGCCTACTGCTGCTCTCTGCTGGCATTGCGGTCAACCAGGCCACCTTAAAAAAAAAAAACAAACAAAAAACAAAAAACAACTGCCCTCAATTACCTTCTGTTCCCCCTGACTCTAAAGGGCGACCCTCAACTGTTTGTCCCCGCTGTAAAAAGGGGTTTCATTGGATGAAAGACTGTAAATCTAAATGCTCTGCCACAGGTGAGCCTTTAAACTGCTCGCGGGGTGCCTCCCAGGCCCGATTCCAAGGGAGGCAACTCCCAGAGTGTGTTACTCTGTTGTCCAATCCCTCCTCGGGCTGTTCTGGGGTCCCTACACAGTTATGTAGTAAGTAGGTTGTTGGAGGATAGCTTTGAAATGGTGATCAGCAAGAGGGAGCGGGGATTGATGCTCCTCTGCCACATCGTTGGTGTCACTAGATTCTAATGGAAGCATGCTGACAGGAGATGGAGCTTTGCTCGCTATACACCTGTTCACCACTTATCCCAGTAGCTGGTCCTTCCAAGCCACAGACCCTGTACCAGTCTGTGGCCTGGGTTGGGGACCCTTGGCATAAGGTATGGTCAGAACAAGACTGTGATCTACCCAGAGTTCATTGCCTAGGGAAGGTGCAAGTGTGAAAATAGAAGTCAAGAAAGGTACTTCTGGGGTGGGAATGATGTGGTTTTCAGTGCGGGGCAACATAATGATCAGCCAGGTTTTTGAGGCCTTCAGCAGGGGCGGCAGCATGAACTGCTCCAGCGTTCCTGGCCAGAGACGAGCAGGCAAGGTTTGGGTGGTGACTGTGGAAGAGTTGGAAACTCTACTATGAGAAATGGATTTGCTTCCATTTTTAAATTGAAGTAACACTTTTATTTTTTAAATTATAGAGTAATCCATTCTCATAGAAATTTAAGGTGCAAGTGTCCCTTCCTAGTCCCTTTACTTAATGTTTAGAATTTACTGGATAGGCTTTGAGGGAAGAAATGATGGGACTGGGGGCCAGAGAGAGTGTAGAGAAGAGGACAGTATAGGCGGTTTCCAGGGCTTCTGGGTAGAGTGAGGCACTGCTAAAGAGATTGGACACTGGGAAGGGTGCTGACCACGGAGGGGTAGGTATAGGTTGTTGTAGACCTTTTTGTGCGAGAAAAAGGTGGTTATGAGAGGTGGAAACGAAAGAACCAGCAGTGTCTTCAGAATAGGAAGTAGGGTGGGAGAGCTCCCTAGGAGTCAGAACAGGGCAAGTAGCTGGCAGTGTGCAGGCCTAGAGGGATGTCTCCTGACCGTTTACCTCTCTACCCTCAGACTCCCCACCTTGTGAACCTGAATGAAGACCCTTTGATGTCTGAATGTCTGCTCTACCACATCAAAGATGGCATCACCAGGTAGCATGTACCCAGGGGTCTGGGGGGCAGTCTTTTTTGGGGGTATGACTGCAGGGGGATGGGGCCACATTGGTGACTCCATGAGACATCCCAGATCTCTGGACCGCTGCCTCCACAGGCTTCATTACTGACCTAGTGTATGTGTATGTGTGTTGCTGGAATGTAATCCAGGGGTGTGTGTGTTGCTGCGGATGGAATCCAGGGCCTTGCACATGCCATGCAAGTGCTCTGCCTCTGAGCTATAGCTGTCTCCAGCTTCTTGATAAGTTGCTGAGTCTGTCTGCTCATTGGTCCCCACTTTGGTGAAAGTGAGACACTTCTTGGGACTAAACTAATCCAACTTCTGCTCCTGATTTATTGGTGTAGAGGAGAGGGTGGGAAACTCTTGGATCAGTCACCTCATTCTTTGCCTTGGACGCGGGACAGTTCACCTGTCTCAGTCTCTGGAGTGCTGGGAATCCAGGTGTGCACCTCCACGCCCAGCTTTATGTGGTGCTGGGGAATTGATGTTCAGGGCGTTCCGCTTTAACCGCTGTGCCATTCCTCCAGTCCCCTGGCCTTGTATTGTTGAGGGACAGTGCCCATGTGGCAGGGTCAGTGGTTAAGCCTTCACCGACTGATACCAGTAAAGCCTTGGGATGCAGTGCCTCCTGGAGTTAAAGGGGTGAGGGTACCTTCTCCATCACAGGTGTTTGAGGTTGTGCTGGGTGCTCATTGTGAGTAGAGAATGAGATACTGGGGTGGTCGGTAAGTGGAAGGCCTGTGCCTGAGAATGCACAGCCACTGTCCAGTCTTGCTTTTCCTCTTTGCTATGTAATGTGGCAGCTAAGGACCTGAGCTTTTCAGTGAACATGCGCTTTAATCCTTGCTTCACCCCTGTCCAGCCAGGGAACCTTGGGCAAGTTACTTTCTCTTCACGAGTCTCAGCTTCATTGTCTGTGAAATGGGAAAAATTCTGCTTGGCTCGTTGAGGCATATTAATGGATACTCAGGAGGTAATTGGCACATGACTGGAAAACACTCAGAGAATGCTGGCCTTTGTTTCCCCAGGGTTGGCCAGGTAGATGTGGACATCAAGCTGACTGGACAGTTCATTCGGGAGCAACACTGTTTGTTCCGGAGCATTCCTCAGCCAGATGGAGAAGGTAATGGCTGGGGTGGGTTAGAGAAGTGTGGACCGGCAGGAAGAGACAGGGCTGTGTTCTTTCCCGCATGGAGACCTGAATCAAGCACTCTGGAGACTAACCGTGTGGAGTGGATGAATGCTCTCCTTCAGTGGGGCTCTGAGCTCCCGGGTGAAGCAGTAAGGGAGCGCCAAGAGCTGGGCTGTCTTATTTCAGGGAGCATGGAAGATCCTGAGTCAGAAATAGGGCACTGTGGCCTGCAAGAGGCTGGGATTTGGGTGAAAACTAAGTGCTGCGTCCCTCCTTGATTTTAAGTATTTATGTTGGCCTCAGATAACACCCAGGTCATGTGCAAAGCCTATATTCATTTATTCATTTTGGTGGGATATCTAAATTTGTCTCTGGAAAACTTACATTGATACAACTATGTTGAAGAGGTTCTTGAGAATTGAAGAGTCCATGTGTCTTTGTGATTTCATAAGGTTTTGGAGACTTTAGCTATTTTTTTTTTTTTTTCTTTTAGCACTGGAGAGTGAACCCAGGGCCTTTGCACTGAGCTGCATTCCTAGCTGCTTCTTTTTTTTTTTTTTTTTTTTTTAAACAGTCAAGGTTGGTCAGGAAGGGCTCAAATTTGTGATCCTCTTGCCTCAGCCTCCCAGATAACAAGCGTGCACCGTGGTGCCAGGCTGAATTTGTTGCTTCAGAGAGCCAAAAAGCATTTAGGGATCATTAGGAATTATAGGCTCTGAGGCAAGGAGGTTGTAACCTGGGTGACAAATCAACAAAACTGTGTGTGTGTGTGTGTGTGTGTGTGTGTGTGTGTGTGCACTTTTTTTTTTTTTTTAAGGAATTGAATTCAGGGCTATATGCATGTTAGACAAATGCTTTGCCACTGAGCCATATCCCCAGCCCCAGAACATTTTTAAAAATATGAAACAGTTAGCTGGATACATGGTGCTTGCTGGAAGTTCCAGCTGCTTTGGGGGCTAAGGCAGGAGAATTGATCAGTTGAGCCCTGGAGTTCAGGGCTTTACCTGGGCAACACATGAAGACCCCTTCTCAGAAGAAAAAAAAAAGTGAAAAGGAAAAGGCAAGACACTACTATGTGGCTTATAGCTTAGATTTAAGACATACCTGTTGAGTTTCAGATCAGAAGATTAACAGTTTTGTTTTCTGGTCTGGTTGAAGTCTCTAGTAGCAGCCAGTGCTTCTGGCATGTGGAACTGAAGTTTTGGATCAGTTCAGTGAGTTATTGCTGAGTTCCTGGTCTGTGGTTACCTCAAGCCGTGTGCTAGGGGAAATATCAAAGCCATATGAGGCCTAGAGTGCAAGCCTACCATCTAGGAGTTTGTATAGTATTTGGAGAGGTGACAGACATCTGCATACCTGCTAAATAAGTCATAATGAGGCCAGGCATGATGGTACATGTCTGTAATCCCAGCTGCTTGTGAAGCTGAGGAAGAAGGATTCTAAGTTCAAGGCCAGCTTGGGCAATTGATATCTATCTTAAAAGAAGAAAGGCTGAGGAGGTAGCTCCGTGGTAGAGTGCTTGACTAGCATGTGCAAGGTTCTACCTCAGCACTGCAAGAAAAAAAAATTAGTAAAAGAAGGCAATTTTTTTTGCCCTAAAGGGGATGGGGGAGGGCTCTAAAGGTTTAACCCATATGGCCTTTGTATTTTCTGACACAGCTCACAGGTGACAGGGCTGAAGCCTCAGGTTAGGATAGGTAATTTGCATAAGATTGCACAGCTGGAAGATGTCAGAACTGGGTTCAAATGTAGGACAGGAGGATCCAGGGGCTGTGTTGTGAATTTTGTCCTGTGCTGCCAAATGGTTGTGAATTCAAGGACGGGAGCCTCCAGGCCTAGCCCCCTTTACTATCCATAATACCTACCCCGTCCTTTAGAGGAGACTTCAGATTATCTGCTTTTAAGAATTATTAGAATTAAATAAATGACTTAGTTTATCTTGTTTGCTGTGTGTCTTACCATCCAGAGGTAATCTCTGTGAGTACAGGGATTTTTTTTTATCCCTTTCTATATTCTGAAACCTAATAAAATAACTACCTTGCATATAGTAGGGTCATTATGTGTGTGTGTGTGTGTGTGTGTGTGTGTGTGTGTTTGTGTGTGTTTGTGTACATATATGTATGTATATATGTATGTATGTATGTATATATATATATATATATATATATATATATATATATATGTATTATATATATATATTTTTTGAGACAGGGTCTTGCTATATATTCCAGGCTGGTCCTGAACTTACCATGTAGCCCAGGCTGATTTCAAATCATGGCAATCCTTCTGTAATGCACCACCACACCTGGCTGTTACGTATGTGATGCTGGGAGATAAACCTGGGGCCTCAGGCTTCCTAAGCAAGCACTGTAATCACTGAGCTATGTCCCCAGCCCCCGGTCATAATATACTTCTCTGAATTCATGGGGGATGGTGGGAAATAAGGAAGTAAAGATGGGTTAAATTTGTGTTCATTATACCCACTGGCACCTGGTGCTTTCACAGTTCCTCCAAAACACTTGGTAGTTTCTCTGTCTCAGGTCTCTTCCCTTCTTTTATCATTTCTTCCCATTGAAATCTGAGTCTAGGGCTGGGGGCATACCTCAGTGATTAGAGCCCTAGGCGTGGTGGTGCACACCTGTCATCCCAGTACTTGGGAGACTGAGGCAGGAGGATTTCCTTGAGTCCAGGGCCAGCCTGGGCTCCCTAGTGAGTTCAGGACCAGCCTGGATGACAGAGCAAGACCTGTCTCAAAAAAAAAAAAAAAAAAAAAAAGAAAAGAAAAGAAAAAAAGAAATTTGAGTCTAATTTTGAGCATCAGCTCAAAATTGATACTTTTAGTGGGCTGGGGGTATAGTGCAGTGGTTAAAGTGCTCACCTAGCAAGCTCAGGGCTCTGGGTTTGATTCCCCACCACCACATAGACTGGGTGTGGTGACACATGCCTGTAATTTCAGCACTAGGCTGGGAAAGTGGCTGAGAGAGGAGAATTGCTGTGAGCTTAAGGCCATCTGAGGCTACACAGTTAGTTCAAGGACCAACTTGTACTACAGAGCAAGACCCTGTCTCAAAAAAGTTGCCACTTTTCACGTGGTCTTTTCCAGCTTTGCACCCTTGAGCACTGTCCTCTGCTGCTGTTATCCCACCCCTGCTTCATGGTTCTCGCTGGTGGATGTTGCAGTTCATTCGTTTTCATGTATCTTTATTACTTTTAGTATAAATAAGAGTCATGTGTGAATATTATTTTATAGTTTATTTATTTGAGCCTTTTAATTACTCTGTAAATAAGACTTCATTGTCCCATTTTATGAAAGGTCATAGAAGTTAGATGAATTGCCTAATGTCCTTGGTTAGAGATTCACAGAGGCTGGGTCCTCAGGACATGAGTGAGGGTCTCATGGTGACACCAGGGCAGCATTCCTTGAGGGTAGGAAAGCTGCTTCATGCATCTTCATGTCCCTAGCAGGCTTAGTGATTTGTACTGAGGAGCACTTTGATAGATGTTTATGTTGGGTTGACTTTTATCTTTTAATATGCCATCTGTGGCTTGAGGAGGTTAGTCAGGTGGCAGTTTGTATGATGCCTCAGACAAGGAGGTGAGCTAGGAACCTACTGGAGGAATCAATGGCTGGCCAGGGATAATGATGCAGAAAAGGCAAGAATAGATATCTGGAAGGCCGAAATGATAGAGCCTCTGCCTAATCAAATACAAGGAATGAAGCATTCTGAGTATTATGGTTTTTCTGAACTGTTTCTGGGGAGTATGGTGGTGGGAGAGGAGGGCCACTTCAAAAGCTGTGGGACTTGTAGTTGGGGCTCTAATCCTCCTTCTGCTCTTCCTTTCCTGTGCTGCCTGCCACCAGAGGGGCCATGGCACCCTCCACAGGTACTGGGGTGGGACTGGTGGAGCATGTGGTTGTGGGGGGCAAGGCCAAGAGGGAATCTGTGACCTTGATCTGCCTTCCCCAGGGTCTGATCTTTTTTTTTTTTTTCCTTCCCTCTTTCCTGCTCAGTCGTGGTCACGCTGGAGCCTTGTGAAGGAGCCGAGACATATGTCAATGGGAAGCTGGTGACAGAGCCACTGGTGCTGAAGTCAGGTAGAAGATGTGTTGCAGAGTGAGGCTCTGCGATATGGCTACACATAGAGGTCCCAGGGCAGGGCTTTCTAGGTACATCCTATGGTAGGACGCCTAAGAAACTAGAAGCAGCATGTTGATAGAAGGACCTGGGATGTGAAGATCAAGGAGTCAAGTGTTGGTTTCTCTTGCTGCCCAAGGAGCCAGGACAAGGCGTCCCAGATCTTCTAGTTTCTTTTGGATGATAGGGACTGGGTACTTTCAGGGTTCAGTCAGGGGAATGGTTGCTCTGACCACCCTTAGCCTTGGGGTTATGGGACTGTGGGTGTCGAGGTTCCTGAGACTTGAGATCAAGATTTTGTGTGCCTGTTTATGGGGATGGGTTTACTGCTATAGGGGAGCAATTCTACTTTTCCCATCTTCCCATCTCCAGGGAATAGGATCGTGATGGGCAAGAACCATGTTTTCCGCTTCAATCATCCGGAGCAGGCACGACTGGAACGGGAACGAGGGGTCCCCCCACCCCCAGGACCACCCTCTGAACCTGTTGACTGGAATTTTGCCCAAAAAGAACTTCTGGAGCAGCAAGGCATCGACATTAAGCTGGAGATGGAGAAGAGGTGTGAGGGGGTGTCTTGCACGTAGCCCCGTGGGCCCCAGGGAACTGGTGTCTTGTCTTATACCCAGCTGATGTGGGCCTGAGCCATGCCCAGCTGCCATCCCTAGCTCTTCTTTCTTTCTGCCTGAATCTAGGCTGCAGGATTTGGAGAATCAGTACCGGAAAGAAAAGGAAGAGGCTGACCTTCTGCTAGAGCAGCAGCGGCTGGTAAGGATGACTGAGGGTGCTGCAGTCGAGCAGAGTCTGGGGGCAGCAGGAGGTGTCGCCCTGGCCCAGCTCTGCTTTCGGTGCTGTCTGAGCCCAAATGGGAAGTGGAGTAGGGGTGCCATCTAGGAAAAGAAATTAGGAGAGAAAGGTGACTGGGGAGGAAACCATGATTGTGCAGGGAGCTGAAGTTGCTCCCGGGTGGCCAGTGCTCCCAACACTCTAGGCGGATCCAGTGCCTCCTTAATGACTCACCACATCCAAGCACTGTCATTTATGTAAGATGGTTCCTTAAATTGATTTTTAAGTCTTTAACTTTGTGAGGCTGAGACAGGAGGATTGCCCTGAGTCCAAGGCCAGCCTGGGTTCCACAGTGAGTTTAGGACCAGTCTGGGCTACAGAGTGAGACCCTGTCTCAAAAAAAGTCTTTAACCTCATCCACCTCATCCTGAACAGTCATATGTAGTCATGTGCTGCATAATATTTCTGTCAGTGGAGTACTGCATGTTGTATAGTGGTCTCATGAGACTATCATCTTGTAGTGTCGGTATAGGCTGATGTTCAAAGAATGACAATCACCTGAGGGTGCTTTTCTCAGAACATGTCATTGGTGGTAATGAATGACTGGGGACAAAATCCCAGACTCTTATTAGCTGCAGCTAATGTTTATGATCACCTTCTTGTGTTATCTGCTATTCTGAATACCTAATTCTCCACATGTATCTGTGAGGCAGACACTGATTGTCTCTCTTGTCCAGATCAAGAGATGAAGCAGTCCAAGGGTGCGTATATTTCTCAGGAGGTAGAGAAGGATTTAAACCTAGATATTCAGTGGGGGTATTTTTCATGTCTTTGGGTCAAAGGTGGGCTCGGGGGTGTCCTTAGCCCTCTCTCTGTCTTTGCTTTCTCTGGCCTAGTACGCAGACTCTGACAGTGGGGATGACTCTGACAAGCGCTCCTGTGAAGAGAGCTGGCGGCTCATCTCCTCCTTGCGGGAACAGCTGCCCCCTACCACAGTCCAGACCATCGTCAAGCGGTGCGGCCTGCCCAGCAGTGGCAAGCGCAGGGCACCTCGCAGGGTTTATCAGATCCCCCAGCGGCGGCGGCTGCAGGGCAAAGACCCCCGCTGGGCCACCATGGCTGACCTGAAGATGCAAGCAGTCAAGGAAATCTGTTACGAGGTGGCCTTGGCCGACTTCCGCCATGGGCGGGCTGAGATTGAGGCCCTGGCTGCCCTTAAAATGAGAGAGCTGTGTCGTACTTATGGCAAGGCTGAGGGGCCCGGAGATGCCTGGAGGGCTGTGGCCCGGGATGTCTGGGACACAGTGGGCGAGGAAGAAGGAAGCGGAGGTGGCAGCGGTGGTGGGGAGGAGGGCGCACGCGGGGCAGAAGTGGAGGACCTCCGCGCTCACATCGACAAGCTGACAGGGATCCTGCAGGAGGTGAAGCTGCAGAACAGCAGCAAGGACCGGGAGCTGCAGGCGCTGCGGGACCGCATGCTGCGCATGGAGAGAGTCATCCCCCTCACCCAGGTGACAGGCCCTGCCTGCCTTCTCCTCCTCTCCCTCACGGAGCTTGAACCTCCCAGCTCAGGCCCCCACTTCCTTCCCCTTTGTCTTTGACAAAAGCTTATTGAGGTTTAACACAGTTTATTGTGGTAGAATTTATGAATCATATATCTTATCAGTTGCCAGACTGCTAATTAGAAATGCAGATTCCAGGGTTCTGCCCCAGCCTACCGAATCCACGTCTTTGGGGATGAACTACATCTGTTACAAGCGTCCTACATATTTCTGAAGTACAGTAAAGATTGAGGACCATACAAAGTGCACAGTTGCTATAGCTTGAAGGCTGTATGCACCCTGTCATTCTCTTCCTCTGGTGGACGGTTTAATCAGTGGTGGTCACTGTACTGCTGCCTTTTGTGTGTTATTCCTTTAATCTTCACAACAGCTCTCTGAGTGCTCGTGTTGTCACCTGTCCCTGCTTTTCATGTTTTCACACCATAAATCCCTATTTGGATGCATCCTGTGCCAACTCCAGAGTCTGAAGTGACAGGCAGAATTTCTGCTGCTCCAGTGTTCCTTGGGGGCGACCACAGTCAGTCGGAATCATGGCCCAGCGTCTCTAAGGTTCCCCTCTCTGATGCAGTGTTTGCCCCGTCCTCACTTGCTTCCTTGCTCTTCTGTGACCTTTGTACCTATTAGTCTCTCTGCCTGGATGCTTTTGCCACAGAAAGCACTGCCTGTTTCTCACTTCCTTTAGGCCATGACTGAAGTGATGACTGCTGACTGAATCCCTTCCTGTCCATCTCTAGTTATCTTGGAGGATTCCTATCCTTTGATCTGTTCTTTTCCATCTAAAATATGACTCATTTAATTCTTAAAACAAGCCTAGGCCAGGTACAGTACTGGGTATCATCGTATAGATGATGTGGAAGTGGTGGCACAGAGGTTACGGGCCAAAGGTCCAGCCACCCAGCTCGTAAATGGCAGGTGCAGGATTGCGCTTATGCTGTCTTGTGTCCCGGTCCGTGCTCCTGCCTGCTACTCTGTGTCCTTATCTCCAAGCCCTTTTCTGGACCCTGATATTTGGTCCTTCCGTCTCCTTAAATCTGTACTTCTCAGCATCATCCATCTCTTTATAGCCTTTCTCCTTTTCTCTCTCTTCTCCAGGATCATGAGGATGAGAATGAGGAAGCCAGAGAAGTCACCTGGGCCCCAGCTGAAGGGTCAGAGGCAGTAGATGCAGCATCTCCCAGTGACCACTCACTCTCAGTCCGACCCCCCTCGCCACCCCTGTCCAGCTGGGAGCGTGTCTCACGGCTGATGGAGGAGGACCCTGCCTTCCGCCGTGGCCGCCTTCGTTGGCTCAAGCAGGAGCAGCTGCGGCTGCAGGGACTGCAGGGCTCTGGGGGCCGGGGTGGGGGGCTGCGCAGGCCCCCAGCCCGCTTTGTGCCCCCTCACGACTGCAAGCTGCGCTTCCCCTTCAAGAGCAACCCCCAGCACCGGGAGTCCTGGCCAGGAATGGGGAGTGGGGAGGTCCCAGCTCCACCCCAACCCGCTGAGGAGGTCACTGCACCTCCATCCACCCCTGCCCGCAGGCCTCCAAGTCCCCGAAGGTCCCACCGGCCCCGCAGGAACTCCTTGGATGGAGGGGGCCGTTCCCGGGGAGGGGGTTCCACACAGACAGAACCCCAGCACTTCCAGTCCAAAAAGCACAATTATTATCCCCAGCAGCCTCAACCTTACCCAGCCCAGCGGCCTCCAGGACCCCGTTACCCTCCATACACTACTCCTCCACGAATGAGACGGCAGCGCTCAGCTCCTGACCTCAAGGAGAGTGGGGCAGCTGTGTGAGTCCCCACCTCCTGGCAGAGAGGGCCTGGTGGGGTCCTTGCTGAGTGGAAGGAAATGTCAGGGAAGCTGCTTTCCCAGAATCCCTGGGGCACAGAGGCCCACAGAAGAGCGAGAAGGTCCGAGTAGGTGATAGGAGATGTGAAGGTGACTGAGCCGGAGGCTGAGAGAAGGAAGAGGGCACGGAGTTGCCAGGAGCAAACCAAAGTGAAGGAAGAGCACTAGGAAGCGCTTGGGCCACCCCTTGTGGAGGGGCGGCCCCACCAACGCTGCTACGGGTGGGTGGGGGGCTGGGGCTACATAGCCAGTGTTTGACTTTTTGAGTGGGTGCAAAGAGGAGAGAACCGGAGTGAGGTGGTTCTTTTCCTCAACTCCTGTCTATTTGTCTGTCTGGTAGGTTTGTTTCCCAGAGGTGTGGTGGGATCGTAAGTCATTCCCCTCCCCTTCTAGGCCTCCTGCTATATTTAGGGGACCTGTCTGGTTTGGCTGGAGTCCCATAGGAATGTGGGACCTCCTAATAAAGGGTAGCAAAAAGCTGTGGCTTTGTTGGTGTGTTTTTGGAGACAAGGTAATGTAGGCAGATCCTGAACTAACTGTTTTTGCCTTGAACTCAAGATTAAATGAATGTGTCACCACACCCGGTTTCTGTGGTGCTGGGAGTCAAACCCAGGGCCTCTCATTTGGTAGGCAAGTACATTAACCTCTCAGCTATACCACCAGCCCTTAGGGCTTCTGGTTTTAGTGGAGGGACAATTCTTATGAATAAAATAGAGCTCTTATGTGCCCAGTGTCTTGGTGAAATTTCCAAGTATATGATCCCATTCTGTCACCTCCCTGATCAAGATAAAACCTGTGGTGTAGGCCTCAATACTAGCACTCTGGAAGGCTGAGGCAGGAGGATCGAAAGTTTGATACCTGCCCAGGCAACTTGGCAAGACCCTGTCTCAAAACATAAAGTGGGCTGAGGACGTAGCTCAGTGTGATGGCGCTGTTCAATCCTCAGTCCTCACAGAGAGGAAAAAGTAAGAATGTTCTCAATTTGCAGCCTCTTGCCTCCTCTCTTATGGGGGCCCAGCCCAGGCCTTTCTTTTCCTTTCATTTTTGTTTACCCATTGTTCCCCTGTCCCCTACCTCCTCCCCACATACCACACCTCTGAAATGCCAGGACAGAAAGTAGGATGTGAGGGCAGCAGTGGGACTGTCAACCTATCATTTCCTAACTGTTTGCGATAGATACAGAAGGATTTGGAGGACCCAGAAGAGTTTGCTTCATTAAGTCATCTATTTGTTTAAAATGTCTTCCTTGGGCTGGAGGAATAGCTCAGCGGTTAAAGTGCTTGCTTAGCAATGCTAAGTGTGTATTCCAGCACTCGGGAGGCTGAGGCAGGCAGATTGTCCTGAGCCCAAGTCCAGCCTGGGTTACAGAGAGACCCTGTCTCAATAAAAATAAAGTAAAATGTCTTCCAAGTAGCCCCAGGAAGTGGTTCTGGTTTTTTTCTTTCTTTCTTTTTTTTTGAGACCGGGTTTTGCTCTAACCTAGGCTGGTCCTGAACTCACTGGTATAGCCCAGCCTAGCCTTGGACTCAGGACAGTCTGCCTGCTTCAGCCTCCTGAGTGCTGGAATTACAGGCTTGCGTCACCACACCCAGCTTTATGTAGTTTTGGGGAATTTAACTAAGGGCCTTGAACTTGCACGGTGAGTGCTTTAACCACAGTGTCATTCCTCTAGCCCCAGAAGTAGTTGAAAACATTCTTTCTTTCTCCTCTCTTTGACGACTGAGGATTTGATCAAGGTTATGGCGCCTACCCGTGTACTTCCATTCTGGTTTTGTTAACTGCTCCTTGGCAGGGTATATCAGAATTCCAAATGCTATTTTATTTAAGAACTGTTTTCACGAACAAGAACACCATACTGACCATTTGCTTTAATGCACCGATAATGCCATAGCATAAAGGTTTTTGTGGGTTAGATTGTCTCTGCTGTGCCCTGGGCTCACTGTACTCTGTAGTTCTTGTGTTTTCATCTTGTTCTTTGGAAAAGCCTTCTAACCTACTTGCAAATTCAAGCTGTTCCTCTGCAGCTTCCTGAGATCAGTTAGTCTCGATGATGGACAAACAGCCAACCACAGCTACTTCTCCACCTGCAGCCCAGCCAGGCCTCTGGGTAAGAGTAGGATTCGTTTTGTGGTTGGTTTCTACAGCCTGATGTTGGCTGTCTTTATTTTGACACTTTGGCTGCCAGATCTTTAGGGAGCTTTTGACCACAGCCTGAGATCTGGAAGGTAATAGATAGTTTGGTGGCAGTGTTTACTTGAGTGGTTTACAATCTGGCTAAATGTGAGCAAGAAAATGATAGAATACAGAGTTCTCCACAGGTCAGAACTGAGTGGCGTAGGCGAGTGTTGTGGAGTCAGCCAAGATGAGAAAGATAGCTTGCAGGTCTAACATGCAGTTGGCTAATTCTTCCCTAATGATTCTGTCCTATGTAAATATGTAGTATCTCCCCCATCTTTTTTTTTTCTTTTCTTTTTTTTAAAATCCACTTCTCTAGCCTTCCAAGTCACTCTTTAATAATGTGGGCAGCTGGCCATGGTGTCACATGCCTGGAATCATAGCAGTCTGGGAGGCTGAGGCAAGAGGATTGTAAATTTGAGCCCAGTCTGTGCAACTTAGCAACTTGGTGACACTCTTGTCTCAGAAAATAACATGTAGTTCAGTGCAAAAGGTTTAATTTGGTTCCAAGCGAATGCATACACACACACACACACACACACACACACACACACACTAATATGGACAAACTTTAGGTTTTTTTTTTTTTTTTCAGAGAAACAGCCATTGATCTCTGTCCTCTCTCTTTCCAGGACTGGAGATTGAGCCCAGGGCCATCACACTGGATACATTCCTGGCCCACTTCTTAAAACTTTTTTTTTGTTGTTGTTTTTGAGACAAATTCTCACTCAATTGTGCAGATTGAGCTTCAGCTTGTAATCCTCCTGCCTCAGCATTTCAGAGTGCTGGGATTATAGACACGTGCCACCCCTTCCAGCCACTGGTTTCATGTGTGCTGGCATTCTGTCAGCATTTTGTTTTGTCCTTACTCTTCGGAAGAATTAAGTCCTCAGTTTCTGTTTTTCAGATAGGAAGACTGAGGTTTGGTGAGATGGATGAGTTGCCCACATGTGTACAGTTCTTAAGTAGCCAAGTTGGGATTCCAGCCCTTGTCAACCAGCCCAGACTCCATCTCACCCATCCAGGACATTAGTAACGCCTAATACCTTTCATCCCAGAAACAATGCCTTCTTCTCATTTTATGTCACAAGTACATCATGGGTCTGCATTTGTTTCTGGTCCCTCTGCAGTTGGCTCTGTATAGAAGCGAGAGCCACTGTTTTGTGACCCTCCTCTGGAATCATCAGTGGTCACCAAACTGCCCATTTTCTAGCTCACTCAGTTTTGGTATTTATAGAATTTCATCTTTGGCTTCTTTAGAGATGAAACTCTTCTTTGGAGGCTTCTTCCCTTTGGTTACTCTTTCCTTTTCTTTGTATATACTGGGGATTGAACACAGGGCCTTCACACTGAGCTACATCCCAGCCCACTTTTACTTTTGATGTTGAGACAGGATCTTGGTAAGTTGCCGAGTTTACCAGGCTGGGCTCAAACTTCTAGATGTTCTTCCCTCAGCCTCCTGGAGCGTCAGGATTATAGCCTACACCACTGGGTCTGGCAAGAAAAAAATTTTTTTTTTCACATTTTGAAGATTTAGTGTCAGGATCTACCTGATGAGAAGGTTTTACTTATCCCTGAATATCCCTCACGCCTGACAAACCACCACTTCTGCTTACACCATCTTATTATCCCTTTACATGGGGTCTTTGAAGCCAGCTGTCACTGGCTGCCCTGTTTCTTGTACAATTGTAAGTTTGTAGGAAACTATCCAACAAAGGCTGGCTTTTTGTGTCCTAACCTAATGTGGCTCACAGCCTTTTTGTCTTGGTTACTTTTTTGTCACTGTGACTCAATACCTGACATGCACAAATTAGGGGAGGAAAGGTTTATTTTAGCTCACAGTTTCAGAAGGTCACAGTCCATTCACGGGTACCAGCAACAGTGGAAGCACATGGCAGAAAGGGAGGTGGAGGTGGCTCCCAACATTGCAAACAGGAAGCCAAGTCTGAAGGAAGGGAGGAAGCAGTGTTTACCTTTCTAGGACCTGCCCCCATGATCCACTGCTTCAGTGTTCTGCCCCTTCCAGATTTAAGCCCCTAATCCACCACAGGCTGGTAATCTATAATCCAACACATGCCTGCAATCCATAATTAACCACATGCTTGTCTTCCACCAACACATATAATCTACCACACATCCATAATCCACCCCTCCACTCCAGGCACCCATCTCCTAAGAGCACATGGTTGCATAAATAATCCGTAACATCCAAATACATGAGGTTTTGGGGGACATTCCAGGTCCAAACCACAATACTCTGTATGCATGGTATCCCGTGCTGTTTCATTAACGTCTCTGGCTACTCTATTAAGTGTTAACCTCTCCAGGTCAAAACCAGCAGCCACAGCATTTCATATCTATTTTAATTTTTCAAAAATATTTTGAGACAGGGTCTCTCTCTGTAGTCCAGGCTGGTCCTGAACTCACTGTGTAGCCCAGGCTGGCCTCAAACACTCAGCAATCCTCCTGCCTCAGCCTCTCGAGTGCTGGAATTACAGACCTGTGCTGGCATGCCTGGTTTATAGCTTGAGCCATTTACCTGTTCTCACTCCCATGCTCTCTGGTCTTTCACAAAAGGCAAGAGGACACTGTGGCATGGTCTGGCCCGGATGACTCATGTAGAGGTCTGGTCCCCACATGGGAGTTGTGAAAACCACTCTCACCCCTAGCCGGTTCCACAGTTGTAGTAACTGAGGGTCGTCCGCAGTGTTCTCAGTAACCTCACCAGTGAGCATTTACCTCACCTCAGCTTCCGGCCCTGACCTGCCCTCCCCTGCCTCTCAATCCCAGGAGAAGGAACATACCTGGGAGAATCTTGCCCTGAGCTCCTATAGCTGGAAGGACGCAACTGGCTTCTTATCTGACATTCCAGTCGTGAACTGGCAGGAAACCTCATGCCAGCGATCCGCAATCTTGGGAGAGACTCCAGCTGGCGTCTGCAGAGCGCCTTCTCAACAGCCTCCTCCCATGAAAGCTTCTGTACAAATGGCCGCGGAAACTACTCCCGGGTCTGGCAGAGCCTTTGTAGCTGGAGAGAAGCAGTTTTTCCCCTAAGTCCAGCGTCCCGCCCCAAACAGGTTAGGTCGCAAGCAGAACTTTTGGAATACACAGACCGAGGCTCCAGGTTCCTAACTATGTGTGCTACTCTGGGCGCAAGCACCTTCCCTGGGCCTGCTCGGAGGCTGGGAAGATGGCATAAACGCAGCAAGGGCCTGGCACACGCCAGGAACGGAAGGTGGGCGCATTCCCGTTTTCCTTGCTCAGAACCGGAAGAAAGCCTTGGGAAAGCAGCGAGGTGCCGAGAACCGAGCTCAGCTCCCCAGGAACGTGCAAGCGACCAGCGTCCCCTCCCCCAAATTTCCCCTCAAGCCCCGTTGTTCCACCATCGTCCACCAGAGGGGGAAGGGGCTTCTGCTCGCGAGTTCGCGGAGCCTCGAGGAGAGCCGGTGCGCGGGAGACGCGCGCGGGCTCCGGAGCGCTCCGGCGGCGGGCGGGGCACGCATGCGCAGAAGGCCGGCGCTGCTGCCCCCGGCGCCCCTGTTTTCCGCGCGGCTGGCGCTGGAGCTCGAGTCGCTAGACCAGAAGCGGAGACGGTGTCCCCGAGGGGAATTTTTCCAGGGCTAGCTGTCATCTTTGCTTTTTAGAAGGGGCGATCTGACTCCTTTCAGGTAACATTTCTCTCCCTTCGCGGATACTCTTCAGCACCAAAGAAGGGGAAAAGAAAGGACCTTGAGCAATGTCAGCCATCAGGACTTTGCAGTGAGTGGACCAGCCTTGGGGAAAGCGGTGTACACTTATAAAGGAAGTTTTGAATCGGGGTTTGCTTTTTTGAGATTAAACAAATATAGAAAGGTAGCGGAAATAAGACATATCTTCACCCTCCCAAAGACTATTGCTGCCTCCTGAAAAAAGAATCTAAAATGTTTGTTTAACGGAACAACAAGCTAGGGATGTAGCTAAGTGTGAAGACCTCAGGTTGAATTCCTTCCCCCCCTGCCGACATTACTCACATTTTTTGTGCTTATTGTACATCAGGTACTGTTATATTTTTAAAAATACCAACAAGTTTGCCTATCTGTCCAAATGAAATGGTTACTGTTATTATTGTTCCATTTATACTTGAGGAACATTTAAGAATGAAGTCACTTGTCAAAGCTTCTGCAGGAAGTGAGCAGAGCCTAAATTTGAGCCGAGGCAATGATCTGACTCCAGCGACCATGACCCTAACTTAGGATCTCTATCCCCCCCGACTCCAGAATCGCCTGCCCTACTGTTCATGACCAGTTATTGACAATTCATGTCCACCTATCCCTATGTGTTAGGGTCCTTTCAGAAAAGCAAAAGAAAGATAATAAAGTTCGATAGTTTCTCTTAGCGTGAGCGTGAGACAAGAGGACTATGCCATTAGAAATGGAGCTCTAGGGTTGATTGAAGAGAGGTAGCATGCTGGGAAGGCTGCACGAGCAGGCTGTGAACTGTGATTGTTCGAAGCGTGCCTGAGGTGACTGTGATTTGCAGGATTATAAAAGTGCCCTTTGTGTGGTGCCTGTTGGGTGGGTGTACCTGAAGGAGGAAGTGGAAGAACCATACTTAATGAAGACGAAGGAACCTCATGGACACTGCTGGATTGATCCCAGGATCAAACTTGTTCATTTGCGTGGGGAGAATGGGCTGAAAATGAGAAGACAAGTCCTTCTAGGTTTCAGTGAGAAGGGCCTCAAACCTTGGGCCCCAACCTAAATTTTCACAAAGGAGCAGAGGATGGGGGCTAGGGTATTGGGCAGGACAAGAAATTGCCAAGGATCTAGCTTGCCAAGGTTCTGAACCTTCTCACCTGGAGGATCTCTGTGCTTTTTTTGGTGGACAGACTCCTTCTACAGGGGCTCAGTAGCCTTAGTGCCATTGCTTGCCCCAACCCTATAGTGCAGGACATCCTGGAGAAATAAGACATGGTGGTTTTGACCTTGAGATTTTTCTCCTCCATCCTCATGTTCCCTTTTCCAGGGCAGGTGGATGGAAGAAACAGTGGGAATGAATTTCCATGTCTCCAACTCCTGGTTTTTCATTTCCTCTGATTCCGTTACCTAGCCAGGAAGACCCCCGAACTCTAGACCATCCCTGGGTTCCTAGTTTGAAGTTCTCAGGGGAGCTTTTAACATTCACCTGCTGGGAGCAGGGAAGGAAGCCTGGGAGGGGCTGGGATGCCCTTGAAACAGGCCCCTTGAAGGCTCCATATTCACAAACTGTTGTGCATGATAAACTCTTCTAACTGACTACAGTGGCTCTCCCACATTTGTGTAGAAGAAGGTTACCACAGGTGAAGTTTGCTGTCTTGCAGCCTTTGCCATCTTCTCCCTCTGCAACTCTCCACCATTTTCCTCTCACTCGGGGACACCTGGCTGCAGGTGTCTTAGTTTTTTGTTGCTGTGACCAAATACCCGACATGTACAAGTTAGAGGAGGAAAAGTTTATTTTAGCTCACAGTCCCAGAAGGTCGCAGTCCACTCAGAGGAGGCTGGCAAAAGTGGAAGTACATGGTGGAGGTGGAGGTGGAGGGGCATCTTCTCACAACCTGACAAACAGGAAGCCAAATTAAGTCAGGTCAAGTCCCCAAAGGAAGGAAGGAAGTAGCATATATCCTTCCAGGTCCCATCCCAGTGATCTGCACCTTTTAGGTCCGGCCTCAGTGTTAAGCCCCTTCCAGGTTTAAGCCCCCACCACATGCCTATAATCCAATCCACACACCTTTAATCGACCCTTCCAGCCAGGCCCCAATCTCCCATCAGCAAATGGTTCCATAGACAATCCACAACATCCAAATACATGAGACTTTTGGGGGACATTCCAGATCCAAACCACAACAGTAAGTAAACCCAAATGAGTCTGAATTGTTACCTTACTGCCATCTGCTGCAACCTGGTTCCTCCAACGCATTCTTTCCTATGGCTGTTTTTAAAGGGCTCCAGCTCTTACCCTGCCATTGTGACTGTCTCTAGTCTATAGCCTGGTTTTGATAACTCACCTAGAGGGAGAGTAAACCCAACTGAACTATACAACTTAAACCTTTGCAATCTCTTTAACATGTTGTCAGGCTGGGGGTATAGGTTAGTGATTAAGCTCTTGCCTAGGTTTCTATAATATGAGAGACCCAGAATACAGTCATTTCATAGAACCAAACTGGGGGGATGTTGGGAGTTAGGTGAGAAAGGAGATGGCATGGGAGGGTCAAAAAGAGGGAGGAGAAAGTTTTGTAATTTTGAGGTGATATATATGTGCACAAAATACTCAAGTTCAATGTAAACATCACATATATGCATATTAATAAAATGGGAACAAAATAAAGCACTTGCCTACCATGCTCAAGGCCCTGGGTTCAATTCCCCAGCACCACCTAAAAACTAGCTGGGTGTAGTGCTGCATACCAGTCATCCAGTACTTGGGAAATGGAGGCAGGAGGATTGCCAAGAATTTGAGGCCAACCTGGGCTATGTAGTAAGTTCAGGACCAGCCTGGACTACTGAGTGAGACTGTCTCAAAAAAGTCCTCTCTCATATAGATAGCCCCATGAAATACACTTTCTAGGAAATGCAATTATATATGAGATTCGATACTTTTTTGTTAGACACCCGGTAACACAGATACTTAGGAGGCTGAGGCCGAAAGGTCACTGGAGTCCAGAAGTTCAAGGCCAGCCTGAAAAATACATCAAGACCCCATCTTTATGCAGTGTTGGCGCAGTATATATATGCACAAAAATCCTCAAGTGATGTAACCACTGTGTATGGCATATGAATACTAATAAAAATGGGAGAAAATATGCCATCTTCTCAGAAAAAGATAAAATAAGCTTAACAATGGTTAGAACTTAAATTGCAAAGAGGCCTTAGCAGGTGCAGTGGTACATGCCTGTAATCTCAGCTACTTAGAGGGCTTAGGCAGGAGAACTGCACGTTCAAGGCAAGCTTGGGCTTTTTAATGTGACCTTGCCTCAAAATAAAATTTATAAAGGGCTAGGGATGTAGTTCAGTGGTAGAATGCTCGCTTAGCTTGGCTGTGAGGCCCTGGGTTTAATGTGCTATACTGGAAAAAAAAAAAACCAATCTTAATGAGGTTTTGAGTAACAACAGTGACTTTCAAGAGGTGGAATGAATTTAGAGAACATTTTTCATTACCTCATTGTACTTATTTTAAAAATATTTATGAAGAGGCCAATGCATAGGACGCATTCAGCTATGTATTTTGGAGGACACCAGGCATAACTGACTTTGTATACAAGTGTATAGATGATCCCACAGAGTGGCCCATTCTCCTTTTCTGCCCCTGCTGGCACTCCCTGCTTCCCACCAGATGGCCTCGGGCTCTTTGTGAACATGCTTGTTTCCTGCCTCCGCGGCTGTCTGTTTCCTGGAACATTGCCCCAAGCATCAGAGCCTCCGGGCGGGCGGGCTGACTCCTGATTACCTGTGGCGCCTCCTCTGGGCTGCTGTAGTCACCGAGGTGCCTGGCCCTAGGCGTGCCTGTCACCGTGCTGACCATTAGTAATCGGCGATAGGCTCCCCACGTTTCTGCGTTTCTGCGTCCCCTCTGGCTAGTGGAAACTATCCTCACTCATCCTTTTCCTATGTTTTTCTCAACAAAGTGCGTCTAAAAAAATGCAGTGACAAATTCTGTGTTTCTCATTTCCCCCTTGACTCAGGGCTTCTTGAAGTTAGAGAATGAACCTTCTTTCCCTTTGAATCAGACCCAGATTTTCCTCGAATGGGATTGCAGTCTGTAGGAGAAACACAGCCATCGTGTGGATTGTGAATAATTCTATCAGGGTGGGTACGAAGTACAAACGAGGGGACTGAGGGGACCGAGGCTGTAGCTTCCCGAAAGTTCCTCTGGGCTTCCTGGAAGCTGGCCAGTCGGCCTCCAGCTGCAGGAAGCAGCCTGGAAAGGTGTCTGGAACTGAGCCAGCCAGAGGGCTGGGAGGTAGACTCCAGTGCCTCAGGGAGGGGTCACAAAGATGAGGAGCCCTAAGGCCATCATTAGGAGGCTGTTCTAGGCCAAGACTGGGCATCAGAAGCCCTGGGCTGTTTCCTCCTCGGCTTCTCCTGAGCTTTTGCCTTAGTCCCCGTCTCGACCAGCCCATGTTGCCTGAGCCTCGAATGATTTCTGCTCTTCTCAGGCTGTCTCCTGGGCTATACCCTACCCGTCTTTTAGATCCATCTCAAAAGCGAGGAGGCGACACAGGCCCACAATCCCAGACACCTGGAAGGCTGAGACAGGAGAATCAGAAGTTGGAGCCCAATTTGGACAATTTAGCAACTTAGTGAGACCTTGTCTCAAAATAAGGGTTGATGGGCTGGGGATAGAGCTCAGTGTGAAGGCCCTTGCTTTGATCTCCAATACCACAAAAAATTAATTAAGGAAAACTCTAGCTCAGATCCCCCCTCCTGTGGGAAGACTTTATCTTCCTCACTGGGACTACAGACTGAGACCCTGTTCAAAAAAAAAAAAATGATACCAATTCACAGAATTTTGAACTACCTCTTTTAAAATTCACAAAAAGCTCTTCGCCACTTTCAGAAAACCAGTAGGAACAGAAACCCAGTATAAGCATGCCAAGATACAAGACGAGGTGAGTTTTTCTCTTTCTTTCTCTGAACTAACATAGCAAGAATTTATATTCCTTTCTTAGGAAACTGAATCATGTTCTGCTTTTCCATGGACTTCTGTGCTTATCTTCTTTCCCCTGCTAAATTGCCCCCTTGGAGTTTTCCCCTCCTAGAAAGCAAAGGCCATTTGTATTTGTGTAGCTCCCTCATTATCTTACTTGTGATAGATACTCAAATATTTGTTGACTAAAAAATGCCTCCTATTTTAATCAGTCAAGAACATTGTCCACGGGCATGGACTTTTGGTCTCCTCTTAGCTGTGTGACCATGGACTGGTTATGTGAGCCTTTTAGGCACTAAATGAAGATAACTGGACGTCCTGTGCAGAGTCAGCCATCACTTAGCTCCGGGCCTGGGTTATTGGTTCCTCACCTGTTCCTTCAGAACGGGTCAGGGCAGGAACCCAGTTATCTCTTTTGGGACACTATTGGGAAAGAGGTCATGAGGCCTTTGTCTTGTCTGAGTCGGAAACCTCATCCCCACTCCCAAATGTGCTCTGATAGATCACAATGAGGTAGGACGTTCTTCCAGAGCTTTGACTGCCCAGGAATTTGTGTGGATAATGTTGACTGTATCTGTAGTTTAAGGGTGAATTTAGATTTAGTGCATGTGCGTGTTTTATAAGAAGGAATGCATTTAGGTAGGTTTTCTTGATGTTCTAAGACTCCGAAGAGGCTTTTATCCCAGTAGAGATGATAAAAACTGAAAGGCGGAACTGGAGGAATGGCTCAGTGGTTAAAAGCGCTTGCCTAGCAAGAGCTAAGTCAAGTGCTAAGTACCTGAGTTTGATTTCCCAGCACCACATAAACTGGGAGTAATGGTGCATGCCTATAATCCCAGCACTCTGGAGGCTAAGGCAGGGGGATCGCTGTGAGTCCAAGGCAAGCCTGGGCTCCATAGTGAGTTCAGGACCAGCCTAGGCTACAGACTGAGGAGACCTTGTATCCTCAAAAAAGGGAGAGAGAGAGAGAGAGAGAGAGAGAGAGAGAGAGAGAGAGAGAGAGAAGAAAAGAAAAGGAACTAAAAGAGTCAAGTCACAGAGGGTTAATAATGGTAAGGGGCATGAGACCAGGACACATCTTAGGATCAATGAGGTTTATTACTTCACTGAAGGAAAACAGTGTAACACTCAAACCAATGTGACGTAACAGTCACAGGCTCAAAGTTGCAAGATAACAATTCTAGCTGACACTCTGGAGGCTGAGGCAGGAGTATTATTTTGAGTTTGAGGCCAGCCTGGGCTACATAGTGAGTTAGGAACAGTCTGCACTACAGAGTGACACTTTGTCTCAAAAAAACAAAAATAATAATGACCTCTTTTAAAATTCACAAAAGGCTCTTTGCCACTTCTAGAAAACCAAAAGAAATTGAAACCAGTGTTAGCATGTTAAAATATAGAATGAAACCACCTTGTAGTGCAGGCCTGTAATCTT